>CM054000.1:6593883-6813883 GCA_028641665.1 Chelonus formosanus
TATAATCATTAAAAAATTCATTTAAGGTCTAAAGTATTTCTGTTCAATAATCCAACAGGTGAGTAAAACAGTAAAAGACTTTATCAGATATGACTAAGGTATGACGCAGAGAAAAATGTCCAAAAATGGATCAACAAGAAACAATAGAAAATGATTCAACCTATTCGGCCAATGGGAATTCCTTCATCCATGAGTAATGGATTAAGAAGAAAAAATGAGGATTATGTTCATCATTTCAAGGACTTTTCTGGTTATTATAACGACCTGACAATCATCTATAAGTAAGTTTGCATCAATTTCTTTAGAATTTATCATCACAAATCCGCTAATGACGCATGTTTAATATTTTCAGACGTGATCTTTGCCTGGAGCGAGGTTATTGCTCACGTCGGTGGGTCATTCAGTACAATATTCATATAAAAGATAATAAATGATGTAATTAATTTTATACTATTGAATTATCAGATGTATTGATTATATCGTAATAATTTGTGAAGAGATTATGCTATCAATTACACCTAATACGCAAAGTTTTTGATTTTGTTCATTTTAGGTTATGATAAATAATTTGAATCTTTGATTATCATTTACAATAAAGTATCTAATGTTTAAAAGTGTGTCATATGGACGAATTAACTCTTTTATTATTAATATACTACGTTTATTTACTAAGAATCAAAATTATTCAAATTTTTCCAAGTATTGGATACTTAACTTTTTTTTATTTATGACCAACAGAGAGGTGTTGGAAAAAAATAATTGTCTTCCTTCAAATTAAAAATATTCCGTTGTTTTTTGGTAGAGATATAATATAACAAATACATATACACACACTCTAATGTGCAGCCTAAATTATTTATCCTTGTAGAAATATGTCAACCACTTTTCAGGTTAACTAGAGCAGCCTTGTTGCAAGGATCACGTTATAAATATATTAATAAAGTCTCTAACAAAAGTTTAATTTAATAACAATAGGTTAGAATTGACAATTAATGAAATACTTATCATAATAGATGTTAATTATTAAATTACTACAAAAAGAGGTTATAATTGTCACCGAAAATGTGCTGAATTAATTAAACATCAAGAAGCTTGAATGGAGTAAAAGCTAACATGGACAAAAATATTGAGGTTATTAATTAATATTGGCTTTAAGACATGAGAGTCAAAAAAAATTGATGTATCGATTATAATCAAATTAATTACTCAACAATAAAGTTGAAAACAATCGATTTTGTGATCCAATACTAACAATATTACCAACACTAAAGTTATAGTAAAAACTCCTTAGGACAAGGAATGAATCACAGTAATAATTAAATTGAATTTTGTTGATGATTAAGTGTTACAATTTTATGACCTACAAAGTAGTTCATAAAAAGTATTTAAGTGTTGATAAATTCACGTTAATTTGTGATTTAAAATTGAAGCAATAATAAAATAGATACAAATTGTGAATCATCACCAGAAATTGATTTGATAATCTTGATATTTTTATATTTTAAACATCGTACAATAGTTTATTATTATACTTTGTTACTAATCATTTTCCCAAACTAGAGTTCACTAGGGTCTAAACATCATTGTAAATAATAGCATTGACTCATACCCTTTTTTTTGTTATTTTCCCCCTCATCATCCAAAAACACCCTTCATATTTTATTCTTCCATCATCGTCATCATGGTGGATGACGAATTATATCGTGCTTTGTAGACGTTTAATTCAACTCACAATAGGTTCTCATCATCATTAAATAATGTCTTGTATTGCTACTTTTCTATTAACAATTGACGCAGTTCATTTTTGTTAATTTTTTTTTTTGCTAACCTAACCTATGTAATAAATTATTCAAAATTCAATAAAAGAAGATCAATAACTAAGTACTAGAAATTTTTCTATTCTTTTTGTTTATTATTACGCACAATAGATGAATATAATTAAATTAATTCCTAATCATTGCATCAATTTTTGCTCCAACCCAAAGCAAGATGACAATCATAACCAATAAAAAAATTTAATTATTTAAAACAATTCTCTAGTGTTATATTAAATGTTTCAAATATGTTCCATCAGTTAAATTTAATTCTATCAAAGATAAAATAAGTCTCTATGACAATGTCAAAAATAAATTCCAAATAAAAGCTTCTACTAAATGTATCTATCCAAGGTTAGACTTTTCCACCCTTATGTTACGCACGTGGTGGGTGTTACCACGAATAGCAATGGACTCACGCAGAGAATGCCGAATGAGTCATCTTCTCAGCAGAGTATTATGAAAATTTCCTAATAATTATCCAAAGTTATGTTCAAAAATAGAAAATCAACAACAAAAACTAACCTATAAATAACAACAAAAGACATGGAATAAATCACATAAATTTCATTTCAGGAATATTAAATAGAATTTAGTGATAATAAATTACCATATTCTGATGAAAAATGAAAAGGTTAATAAACGACAAAGGAACAGAAAGTTGAAGGCAATTGAGTATAGACTTGAGGACGTCGGCAAGGCCGATGGCGTCGACGAATGACTGCGCCTTGAGGAATGTTGTCCAGGCAACATTAAAAATCAAAAGCCAGTTTCAACTTTAGTTCATAGCATAGATAGATCAAATAGATAAGTAAATAATTAACGATACAAGTTAGTATATCAACTAAAATATACATATTGAAATACTTTTAACATTGATTTCTCCAATTCCATCAACAAACTTCATTGATAGGTTTCATATATTTAATATTCATTCTTTTTACTTAGATAGAAAGCTGATATTTTCAAGTTTTGTTGATAAAATTCATTCATTAATGAAGAAAATTAAAATTATCCAAGAGAGAATTCTTTTCTTTCGGTTGATTGGTATTTGTAGAAGCCTAGAATATCTAACTCTGCTGCTCTGTACAGCGTAATTATCACCAACTCTTGCTTAACTTGTTTTTATAGAAGAACTTGAAACAGGTATTTATTATTAAATCTACCACACCTTGTCTACATTATTTTATACTTCTTAAAGAACACAATTACTACACGTTCCGCTCCGATTCTCCAGCTTTCGCTGACAATCGTGAAAGGCATCGATCGTGAAACGATTTGTAAATTATTTTTTGTTGACATTCTTTATTATCTTGTGTTATCAAATTCTATAATTGAGTTTCTTCAACTTTATTTTCAGGTTTAATTAGTTAGAATAGAAGGATAAAATAATGAAGAATAATTGAAAATAAATTTTTTTATGATCATTAGGGGATTATTAGTTGAGTTATGGATCTACTGAGGAAGCAAGTGAATCGTAAAAGAGATTGGCAATGAGTCAGGGAGAAAGTGAGTGAAGGTATTTGTTGCTTCTGTTTTATTAGCTTCTAGGAGTGTCTTTAAGTCTCCTAGCATGGTTTATTTTATTTTACATTCACTTATGTGTCCTTGCTTATGTCAAAACTTTCCAGGACGTTGGAGCAACAGTTTTTAGGTTCAACTAGGAAGCTTGGTGATTTAGAAAATCAATTAGCAATAGTATTTTATGAATAACTCAACGAAAAAAAAAAAAAAAAATAGAATGATTAAAATTAGAAGGAATATTTTGTATTGAGTCTGCCCGCTAATATGATGATACTCTTGGAAAATGGATAGATAGAAATGGCATTTATTTATTCAGTGGATTATAATTTGGCTGAAAAATGAATTATTTCAGATTTGTTGACTAATTGAATCAGCAAAAATGATGAAGGATTATTTTGAAGATTCATGATATCACTCGTGTCGATATTTTGTTTCTTTATCATCATCCAGCACACAGTGAGCATCAAGTGAAACAAGTCAATATATTTTTAAAATGAAAATAAAGACAAAAAGCATCGTTTCATCTTGACTTGTGTCAATATTCCAAGTGTCTAATTAACTCAATAGTTTATGATTCATCATTTTTTCTCACTTACTCAATAGAATAGATACTTTTTTGTTCAAAGACTGGTGGTGACCAGGTCTTGATATCAGTCCGTTAAGTATGAATACTTGACTGAATGTCTCTTCATAATATTTTTATCCAAATCTTTAACTGCTTTCACTTTTAGAATGATTCAATAATTATAAATAAATTCATGAAAACTTCCATTAGCTCATTTGATGAATTTAATTGTTCATCAGTTCAATCAGTACATCTGACAATCATTACACCGCTTCAATCAGTAGAGTCCAACTCACTTCCATTAGTATATTTGAAAATGTTTCAATTAGTAAAAATTCACTGAAAATTAGTCAATATTTACTACCTCATTTTTATCAATGCCTTGATAAAGCTTCGACAGTTTTCTAACCTTATTCTTCGCTACGAATACTCCTAGATGAACGAAAGATGCCGAGATATTTCAGTAGTAAAGGTTAGTAATTATTTCTTTGTTGTGATATGAATATTTACCATCATAGAACACGTCATACACATGTTGGATGAGTGAATAAGCTCTTGAATTGAAATAAGGGACGGGGAGTTTCATCCCTAAAACTTTTCCTGCGCTCTTTTGGAATCAAAGGGGACATGCGTTAGTCATTGATACACTTTAAACCAAACTGGTGACTCATATAATAATCGTAATCGACAAGCAATCCAGATGTGGTCTGCATATACATAATAGTTCAAAAGGTCTGACAGAAAAAAGCTTTTCCATTTATTTTTAAAAAGGGGAGATGACATTTTTTTTATAATACAATATAATACAGTAGGATAGATTTCATTTTCTGATCACGATCTTCCCTGGTGACTAATATGTCTAAGAAAATTAATTAAACAAACTTGTGATTCACTTTCCAGAAAAACTATTGAATTTTACCCTTTGTTGTGTACTGTTTATGTTCTGCTAGGTGAAACACCTTTTTTATTTAATCATTAAATGTTTCTTTAATATCAGATTATAAAAGTTTTAGTTATGTAAACAATCATTATGACATCATTAGATACTTTGTTATGCATAAACTATACTTTGAAGAAGTTTCATTGCAATGGACTGTTGATTATGATGAAAGATAAATTCAAAATTGCATTTTTTTCTCTGATAATTAATTTTAATAAAATATTTATAATAATGACAAAATTTTTTTTTTATAATATTATTAAAACAATTTAATCAATTAAAAAAAAAACTTAACCTAGAATTAAAACCTTTTATCCAAAACAATATGGCAATTCAAAGAAATTTTTTTAAATTAAATAACCAAAAAAAAATCGCCATATTGGGTCCGCCATATTGAATATTATAAAAACTGTCAACAAATTTATGAGAGGTTATTTTATCATTGTTTAAAAATGAACTTTGAATCTTTCCTAATAGAAAGTAAAAAATTAAAGTTGTTTTTTTTTTTAAAGAATCTAAGTATTTAGTTAAGTAATAATAAATGTAAGAAGATGAGTTAATAGTGAGAGTAAACAATAAACCTAATAGCACAAATGTATTGGAGTATTTTATAAACAAAGTGATGAAAAGTTCTACAACTTTTTAAAAAGTGAATTTAGGTTATCAAATTATATTTAGAAATAATTTTAAAAGTTTTCATTCATCTAAAAATATTCTTCTAATCTACCTTTTGGTTATACTCACTAAACAATTGTTACAAAATAACCTCAAACAAAACCAATTCACAAAAAATTCAACCAACAAAGGCTTAAACAATGAAAGTATCGTATTTTCATTAAAGTGTAACTTAACATTGACCTTTAAAAAATGAATTAGAAACCATTTATAATATGTTAAAGGTTGACAAGTCTTCTTGATTCAAAAAAGAAAAATCAGTGACGAAATCAACTCCAAAAAGGTTAGAAAGTTAAAAGATGACGAAAAAGCAAAAATAATAAATCCAAAACAAAGAAATTGATTGCATGTATAATAATTTTCTTAGTGAAAGTAATGAATGGTATGAGAATAACTTGAATGAATAGGTCTTCGATGTCTATGAAGTATCAAGCGGGCGGACGTAATATCATTTGCATGAATTAAACGCAGTCGACCTTTGGATTGTTATAAGTAGGCTGTGGCACGCGTTGAAGAGAAGACTTATGGTGTTAACAGTGCAGAACGATCAAGACAGTCCCTATGATACATTTATTTGGCCTCGTTAACATCATCCATTTTTTTACTCTCTCCAAACTCTTTTTTATTACCAAATAAAAACTCAACTATCATCAACATGTTGGATTAAAATCCACTCCAACAAGATACGACGCCATTTATTTTTTTTATTTAAACCAAATCCCAACATTATTTTACTCTCCAAACAGAAATGAGTCATCCCATAGGAATTTTAACCTAAAAAAATTGCCAAGCAATTTACCAAAATGTGCTAATGATTATTGATGGGAGGAGATTAGGTGAGTCATTTGACATTATTTCCTGTTATCAGGTAAACAGGTGGTTAGATTATCAAGAAAACATCAATGATTTATGGCTTTTAAAAGTGTCTGAATGATGAATAAGCAAAAGTGAATTACAATCAATGCACTTATCCTAGGATTTCACCAAAACTAATCAGGTAGAAAACAGACAAAAATGTGCGTCCCAGACAAGCTTTTCAATTTTTAGAAGTGACTCATATATTCTGGCGACACTGCCAGACATAACTAAATCCCTAAATCCAAACCTTAAATGATTCTCAACAATGCTTGCCAACTGTTCAACATTACTCTAAAGATTGCATTGAAAAATACCAATCTAGACGATTAAAAATCATTGCATAACTTGCATTGGTATATAACTAATCGCAAGTTTATCTTGTATATTAATATCTGCGTAGTAGAATAAATTATTTTGCTCATCAATAAAATTAGATTTGTTTTGATTTTGATAGTAGTAATGATGATTATTGAATTGAAAATAATTAAGTTATAGTAATGATTAATTGATGAGCAACAAAGGAAGAATCCTAAAGATGTTGTATTTTGAAAAATTGGAAAGTAATAATTGATGATAAATATCACACATAAGGAATCAACGATGATGATATAAAAAAAGAAAAAAAAATAGTATGTGCGCAAATTCAACTGGGCTATTCACGTCGTCATCTCAACAATGAGTCATTCCTATGAATAGAGTTTCCCTTCCCAGATGTACCCCTCCCGCTGCTTCTTATCTCTCTCTCTCTCTCTCTCTTTTACGAACTCTACTGACTTGATCATCACTCTACTCTCTGACTGCTATGTTGGCTTCTATTTCTCCATCATTCTCTCCCACTTTACATTAACTCCCACCTTCTTTATGTCCTTCATCGTACGCTTCTGTTCCGGACCACCCAATCTAGTGTCATTGATACAAAAATTAATTTTTTGCATCGTTTCTAAACTTAACTTTAAAATAAAAATTTTTTCTTCCTTTTTTATTTACAGAATAATTAAAATTTCTTATGATTATTTATAATGGATTTAATGTTTATAAACTATTTGATGATAATTATCTAATCTATCTTGGCTGATTAGATTAAGAAATAAATAACGAGATAAAAAGATGCGTTTTTTTTTTGAAGAAGAAGAAAGATGAATTTAAAGAGAATAGTATTTATTTGTAAGATGTATAAAATGGAGTAAATTTCCACAGCCAAAAGTGGGAGAAGGATAGGAGGAAGAAGAAGAAGAAGTGTGAAACGGGAATGTTGAACATCATTGCTATTTCTAAATGACATTCATGTCAGCAGTTATAAATGATTCTAGGTAATTTTCATATTTTACTTTATGATTAATAGCATTTTCTTTACAAAATAAAAGACATCAATATATTGTCATTTAGAGAAATAAAAAATTTTTAAAAACTCACCAAGAAGTAAAGCTGGCTCTTTATCATCTTCAACAAGTGCCGTAAGAACAAGAAAAAGTGGATGTTGTGTTGGTAAGTGTTCTAGATCAGTAGTACAATCATCATAAAGAACAACTTCCGTGTAGTTTTTACGTTTCAGGATATCTTTTCCTTCCCTGGCGGTAACGAGATCAGCAAGTTTCGCTTTTCCAAGTGCAAGACGTCGTCGATTAAAACGATCAGAACAATTGACATTAATAGCGCCACGTATATGATTAACATTGTAAACAATAAAAGGCCGACAGTCTAGTAGGACTAAGCTATCAGGTTGCTGACGAATACGATGGGCCAATTGATCCGGGTCAATAGTCCGTGAGTGATTTAAAATAAGTTGACGTTGGAGACCGGAAGTCTCTGAATTTGGACTGGCAGGTAAACTAGTGGTCTCCAGTTTGCTTCGTTTTGGAGAACCACAGGATAAAGCACCGGTTATGACACCACGAAGATGCTGCATATGATGGAGATGGTGATGAAATGATTCAGACAATGTATCATCACCAAGATCTATTGAATTTGTACTACCACCACTTGCACTAGTGGATGATGTATCTTGGGCACTACTTTCGGTGCTAGTGGAGATTGATGATAACGTTGGTGATGTTGGTGTTGGTATAAAAAATCGATGATGATCTGATGGTGGACCTGGTTCACTTAAACTGCGATTTAATGCTAACTTCAAATTGTCACGCGGCCGCGCCGCCGCGACAGGTTCACAACAAATCAGGGTCGACATCGGTGTGATGTCTGCTCGAGATATATTCAGACGAGACGCCGTGGCCGCTTGTGCTGACGACACTGAAAGTACACAAAAATATGTAAATAAAAGAATGTTCAGGTTATTGATGGATGAAGAAGAAAAAAAATAGGAAATTTTTTATATTGGAATACAGTTAGGTTATTTATTTTTATAGGAAAATTTTTCTTGATTGATATTAGCTAACTGTTGTATATTTAATAAAATCTAAAGAGTGGACTATTTCCTTTAATTAACCACTGCGTTAAGAGGTGGTCAACCTCTATCATTGTGTTGTATAATCGGCTTTACAATTGCAACAAAAGAGAACTGTTCACGTGATACCAACGTCAAACAGCAAATTTAAATTATTATTGACTTCATCTACTCTATTGTTATCCAACTATTTCAAGGCAATGAGTGTTATCATAACTAAGAGATGATATTTTTTTTTATTATTACGCGAAGAAATGAATTTGGTGATTTTTTATTTTAGAAATATTTCAGTTTTATCCAATATAAAATGAGACTATTTTGAGAAAATCTAGTGTAAAATCCTTATTTTGGTGATTTTTTTCTAGGGAAATTTTTTTTTTGGTAATCATAATGAAACGACCCTAAAAAATCTAGGGAAAATAAAGAAATTGAAGCAAATTTTCTACTGCTTTTTAATTAAAAAAAGCATTTTTTTCATGAAAATCTAGTACTAAATAGTTATTTTAATGATTTTCCCTGGAGACTCAATATTTTATGTAATAATAAAATTGAAAATATCCCTATAACATTTAATGAAATTTAATAAAATTTTCTAGAGAATTTTATGATTTTTTTTTTAAAATTTAGAATAAAAATAGAACTGTTCTAACAAAATTTAGTGTAAAATGACTTCATTGATAATTTTTTCTAGGAGAAAATTTGTTTTGAGTAGTAAAAATAGAAATATCCCTATGAAATCTAGTAAAATAGAAACATTTCTATTTAGTTTTTTTTCTGTAAATAACAACAATAGAAATATCTCTGTTAAATGTAGTGTAAAATAATTTTTTTAGTGATTTTTTCTACATAATTTTCCTTTATTCCATTTCTAAAATAAAACTAGGAATATCTCTATAAAAACCTAATAAAATTAACATCAATTCTAATTGAATTTATAACAATTTAAATCAAACATCAAACTCCACCAAAAGTCTGTCTAATCATTATATAAAATATTTCTAGTGATATTTTATCAAATTTTATGACTACTAATACTCAAAAATATAGTCTTAAAATTACATTAAAAACTGATTATTTAAAAATCTGATAATCAAGACATTTTTTTTTATCTTGACTTTTCTTGTCATGATATTTAATCATAAGTTAAATATTGCGATACTCTTGTTATTTCTATCAAACAACAAGTAAATAAATTACAACGACTGATTGAAGTAGCTCGGTATCGTAGCTGATGACGAATAAGCGCTGTGTATTATTCCAGGACCCAGAATGAGTCAGACCCTAATATTAGAAGGTGAGGCTGTCGTTATAAAGTATGGCATATAGAAGCAGCAGTTGTGGGTTGATTTTTTTTATTCTTTCATTCTCACTCTCATTTACAAAACCACATTGAACGTCACTACACAGCTTCACAAGCTGCTACACACTATATACTTTAAACTTCTTCTTCTTCTTCTTTTTATTTTTTTTCTCGCGGGTTCGTTGTTTCGAATGAGTAAACGCCGAGGAATTCGACTGGCTCGGGTTTTCAGACAGGTGTAGTACTAGCACCTGCTTCTTTCTCTTCAATACTTGTCGAGCAACTTATTCACGTAACCATCTTTGGGATTTCATTATTTACAATGTTTTAACAGCAGTTGAAAAATCATACAAATAGGAAATATATCCTTTATTTATTATTTAACCTCAAAACTTTCATTTCAATTACACTTACCCAACTAGGTTATATTTGTTATCCAATTGATGATGATGATGACTTTTTGGTCTGGTACTCCAACAACTTTGAGGCTCCACTACCTCAATGATATCAATATCAATAAAATATGCCAATAGGTCTTTTAGACCTGACAAAACTCCGAAATTTTATTTTCATCATTTTGGTATTATTTTTAAATTATTTTCACACTCCCGCTAAAAATTTTATCCCGCCTTTTTTCCTTTCTTTTCTTTAGAAGATAAAAAAAAAACCGGAAATCTACGCGTGGACGTGAAGTAACTGATTTGTTAATCAACAGAAAACCGTTCTCTACCACTGTCGAGCAGTGACTGAGTCTCATCTATTGCTCATTGGGTCTCTTACTGTGTGCTCAGGCAAAAGTAAAGATGGAGAACAACTAGACGCAGATGGAGACACCATTTACCTGTATGAGTTGGTTTTATAAACGTGATCACGTGGAGTTTACGACATTTGTAAGTACATTCGTGTTTAAACTGACGTTGGTAAGTATGTATGTGTATTCAATATACTTCCTCTTGGTGTTTTACTAACACACTCATGTTTTCTAGAATCCCAAAGCGGCCGATGAGTCATCCTAACTTTACTTGTGAACGCTATCGTCTTTTTGCCAACGTATTATGGATGTGTATGTGTTGGTGATGTTGGTGGGGATGAAAATTATTTCTCTTTCAGATAACAAATTCCATACGAGGACGTTGGAGTTCATGAATCTTAGAAGAAAATAAAATTATTATGGTTATGTTTGGCCTATGAAATTTTGAATGGAAATTTTCTTTTTTTTTTCAAAAAATTAGAAAGCAAGGAAGAATTAATGAAATAAAATAATAAATAATATTTTTAAATGTTTAAAAATAAAGTAATAAAATGAGTCATAAGAAAAATAATGTTGGAAAGTAAATAAATAATAATGGAGGATAAATTAATTAACCTCACTTTTTTTTTTTTTTTAAGAAAAATTAAAAGTGAGAATAAAATGATAATTTACCAATGAAGTATTGAATAAATTAATTAATTATATTTCTTCAAGGTAAATTGTTTATTAGATGGAGTATTTTTTTGTATTTATTGCGTTTAAACAGTGAGATGCAAAAAAATGAAATCAATCTTAAAAGTTCCCGTTTATCTGATGACGTAGTTCAAGAGCAACTCATCGATTATTTATATATTTTTTTGTTAATTTTATATATCCTCAGTGAATAGATGATTAGAAACAGAATCTGATAGGACTTATAACTGACTAAAGTGTTGTTGTCGAATGAGTGATAACAATACGTGCGTATTGAATGTTACGAAAACGTCAGATCTGATAAACAATATGATAAAAGTGTGACATGATGACGTCAAGAGAAGAGGAAAAAGTTGATATATAAAACATTTGATGTATTTTGAAAAGCCTATTATTCTAACCAAATTGATATGCGTGAAGGAAATGAGTACTGAATCAGCAGAAATAAAACCTCAAGCAATATAATAAATATTGAGGAAAGTTTGTAATTAATTATTAAATTACATTTCTTTCATTATTAATATTTCGATTCTTTGAGTCATCGTTGGATACTTAGACCTTTTTCCTTACTACTGAAGAGAATAATAAAAGAGAAACCATGAAGATGAAAAAGATATCTACAGTTAGGAAAATCTAGCTAGAAAACTACCAACTATTTGTAATTGATCATTTTTTGAAGGTCAATAACATGTGATGACACAGCTATTTAAATCCTTTTCAAGATAACAATAAATATTAATTGAAGATGCTTTGCTGTTGATGATAAGAGTGTGATAGAGAAATTATTGTTCAACTTTGTATCCAAAGTAAATAATATATCCCTGATTCCAAGATTTTTTTAATTAAATATAAAAAAAGGCATGATTTTTTTCCTGGTATGTTTCAGTTCATGATGGTCTTCGGCGTAGAGTTCACCATCCTGAATGAGTGTTGCGCTCTGGTGGCATTGGTAATTGGTGCAATAGTTGGTCTAGGTATTCTTTTGTATCTATTTGTCTACTTCACCACCGGCGTGTCTAAAAGCCAGAAGAGGATGGAGGGAAAAACAGTGATAGTGACCGGGTGCACATCAGGAATTGTGAAAGAAACAGCTTGAGATTTGGCCAAAAGAGGCGCTCGAGTTATTATGGCATGCCGCAATATCGAAGCCGCCAATAAGTTGAAAGGTAAAGATAGATTTGATTGACGATGTTCTGCTGTTGATGATAAGAAGATATATAAATTTCCATTTTTGATATAATTTTATCGACAGTGATGTTGTGACATCAAGACAATTTGAGATCTTCTCAACGATGATTTATTATAAGAGAAAAATCCATTTGAAAATTAAGTTTTTTCACGACGATAGACGGACGAGGTCTTAACTGAAGAACAATATATGCCATCGGGACTAGTTGTAGAGTAGATAGAAAATTTTTGAAAGTTTTTTTCTGGAAAAATGAATATTGAATTTAAAATTGGAGTTGTTATATCTGGTGTTTAATAATTATTTATCGAAAATATTTTATTTTAGAATTGATAAAAGGCCTAGATGGTTGGTCCTACATGGATGATAAAGTGACGCAATGTGAACAAAATGATGGTTAAAGATATAAAAGTTATTAAAATGACATCATTTTCTTAGATTTTAAGAATGATTCAATATATGTGAATCATTTCTAAAATACTCAGATAGAAATTCTGTTTATTTTATCATCATAATGAAAGTATTAATTGATAGTGATTTCAGTTTAAATAGCTTCTAGAGATTGAGTTCATATCAGAGTCGAAAAGTTTGTGCTATTTTTGTACTAAATTCTTATTTTAGTTCGATTTTATTATTATCCAAACTATCAATATCTAAAAAAAACTCTTCACTATTTTATAAGTTTCAAATTCTGATCAAAATAAATCAACTTACAAATTTTTTCAGGGACAATTCAAGATGATTTATGAGCCTTTTGGAGCAAGGATCCATCATGAAGCCTTCAACAGTATTTCTTACTGCTAATAATTATGATTCAAATGTGACCAAAATCTAGCATAGGTTTATTGTCTCACATTGAGCAACATTTAGTGTTATTCAATCATCTAACCTTCTCTAAACCAAGCTTCTGCATGCTTATTATTGATGTATTCGATTTATTATTCAATATTAAGCAACGTCAAGAGTAAATTCTATCAACTTTATATTCAACATCTAGCCAGTATCTATTGGAATATTTACTTTAATTTAAATATTTTCAGAATAATATTAAGATAAGTGATGGTAAATAATTTTTAGCTAGTCTTTTTTAGATTTTTTCTAAAGAAAAAGTCATGTTTACTCCCCTGTATAAGGAAAATTTTATAGTAAAAGATACTAGTAAAAAAAATTAAAAGTTACTAGATTTCTATATTTAGTAAAAATAGTTACTAAAAACTCAGTACAAAATAATATTCTATTTGATAAATATTACAAACAAAAAGTAATAAATAATCATATTTTTATTGGTGAAAATTTTTAGGATAATTAATAGTGAAAAGTACTGTTCTGATTAGTCAAAATTACCAATATAGGAATATTTACTATTTTTATAGTAATTTTTATTAATCAAAATAAAACTTTTTACAATTTTTTTAAGTTATTTTTACTAAAAAGAAATCTGGTAATTTTTAATTTGATTATGCTAGTAACTTTTACGTTAAATTAACTTATAAAAACTACTCCGAGTACTCCAGTAAAATAAGTTATTTATTTTCATTAATTGAAAATTTTATAATATCCCTAGAGATCAAAGTATATCTTGATTTATATTAATTAACCTTTCCCAAAAGTATCCAACAATAAGAAGGATGTAAAATAAGGTAACCCTTAAAAACAAATACTTACACTTATCTTTCATACTTAACTATTTTTTCATCCCAATTCGTAAAGTTTTTCTTGTGACTTAATGTTCTTTAAATAAAAACAAAAGGTTATATTTACCTTTAAACCGTTGGAAATTTAACCGTTTGATCCTAGGAAAGGTTGATGAGCATGTTCGTGTCAAAGAAGGCATAATTGGTTCCTTAATATCTTCAGTAGCAGTTGTAAAGAAATTTTTTGGCGGTGCTTCTAGACTTATTTGAAAGCTTGATGGTCGTTTGCGAGCTTTTTTTACGCCTTCACTTGGACTGTCACAATTTTCTGTTATGACTGAAAGGAAAAGACAAAAAAAAATAAGAAATAAAGTAAGATAAAATATCAGAAAAGGAGAGAAAACAATCGTTAAATAGAGCACTCATTTCATCATCATGTAAAAAATAACTGAGTCATTACAAACGATCGTGATTTATCATTGTTCAAGTATTTATATTACAACATATCGAATCATTTACTAAACAAATTAAAATTCGAGAACTGATTTAAAATTATTTAAAGGAAATGACTAATCCAAAAGTAAGAACCTTTTGTTAATGAAGATTGTTGGTTTAATTGTTTAAAAGGTATTTAATTATTTAAGTAGGTCACTAGAAATAAATATATAACTTTGTCATGGTATTGCACTTGATATAATTGTTATTAATTAATATTCTAGGTACTTACCAGAAATATCTGCTGATGGCTTTGGTGAAAGAATCGTTGATCTTGCGTGGTTCACAGCAGACTGAACGTCCGTACGTCTTGCATGTGATATCTTTGCACTCATCTTTGTATTTGGCGTTGAAATAAAAGCCGATCCTGAGTCACGAACTCGGAAATTAACTGAGAAAACGAAGGTCAGGGCATTGAAGGCTTAATGCTGTCTGCAAAAATACAAAGTACAGATATAAATAAAAAATGCTTAGGTTTTATATTTATTTTTATTAATAGTGAGTTATAAACTGTTAAAGTTTAGTCTTCATATTGGACAGCTTTCCTTTGATAGGTTATTTTTTTTTTAATTTTTTTAAATAAAAATTATAGTGTACTGTTTAGTGTCGAGATAAGTTGGAGATAATGAATGTAAAATTTCTTGGTGGAATATTTATAAGTTTGGTAATTTATTTTTAATATTATTGGATAAATCTTGGAAGAAGCTTTTATAATGTAAAGTAATAATAATAATAATGTGTTGATAAAGTTTGGCTTCTTTTGTTTTTTGGTTCTAAGCAACCTGACGACATGTGACCTATTGATTTTGGTTGTCAATCACTGATAATCATCTAATAGAATTAATTCTCCCCAATTTTATATTTTAGAATACATTTTTGTAATTAAATAATTCTTATTTTTAATTATTTACTTCATTTTTAAACGAAGCTATTGTAATTAGAAAGCTCAATTTAAATAACCTAAAATTTCCTTTTGAATTTATTTATTTATTAATAAAATTTATTATTATTAACAATGGAAAAAATGGAGTGAAATCATTAGTGAACTTTTTGTAAGAAATGATTAGTAAAAAATGTAGATAATTTTTCTATTAATATTAATCCAACGTTTGTTGAAAAAGATTAAATATTATTATTAACTATTAAATTATTATTATTACAGTGAGGGTTCCAAAGTGACGTATTCTATCCCGCATGCGTATCTTTTCTTTAGTTTTAATAACAATATAATAATAATAATCAATGTATAATAATTTTATTATAAATAGAAAAATGTAAAAATTATCATGTTTGTTATAACAATTTAAAAGACATCGCCATTTATTTTACAACAGACGATAAAAATTACTATTAGTCGAGCACGTTGACTTCTTGAGTCATACTAGTACGCAAGTCCTTGAGAAAAAAGCAGGAACTGTTAGTAAATCCAAGGCAAACGACAATATTCATTTACCATGGCTCCTTTTGTCTCACATTGTCATGTACTAATCGCCTTATTTGTATGAATTATTTTTTCTTAACTTTTAACCAAATTACCAATTCATTTGATATCATGTGATGTACATATTATAACAAAAGAACTCTTGAACTGTCCTTGAATGTAAATAGTTTTAGAAATGTATTCATCAACAGTAAAATTCAACGAAACATTTAAATAAGTTTGAAAGTAATGTTAGACAAGTCACGGAAGAGTACAAAATATTTTTTACTTTTTTGTAAATAACGATTTTGATGGTAATAAATAAAAGGTGGATAGTAAATTTAGTTATCTGTATCACAATAAATGTATTGAAAGTATAACTATAGTCTGCGTTGAGCTTTATCGTGACTTATTTCCACCCACCAACTCACCCCTGGCATCCTCGGGATGTATAAATACCACCACGATCGTTATTGTATTGATTATATATATATATATATATATGTATGTATTATTTATGTATGAGCTCGTTTCTTCACTTTTATCATGAACCAATTATCTGATATCCTAGAAATCGTCATTGTACGTTTTTAGAACTAGGAAATATAAATAAAACTGTCGAAGCTTTATCAAGGCATTGATAAAAATGAGGTAGTAAATATTGACTAATTTTCAGTGAATTTTTACTAATTGAAACATTTTCAAATATACTAATGGAAGTGAGTTGGACTCTACTGATTGAAGCGGTGTAATGATTGTCAGATGTACTGATTGAACTGATGAACAATTAAATTCATCAAATGAGCTAATGGAAGTTTTCATGAATTTATTCATAATTATTGAATCATTCTAAAAGTGAAAGCAGTTAAAGATTTGGATAAAAATATTATGAAGAGACATTCAGTCAAGTATTCATACTTAACGGACTGATATCAAGACCTGGTCACCACCAGTCTTTGAACAAAAAAGTATCTATTCTATTGAGTAAGTGAGAAAAAATGATGAATCATAAACTATTGAGTTAATTAGACACTTGGAATATTGACACAAGTCAAGATGAAACGATGCTTTTTGTCTTTATTTTCATTTTAAAAATATATTGACTTGTTTCACTTGATGCTCACTGTGTGCTGGATGATGATAAAGAAACAAAATATCGACACGAGTGATATCATGAATCTTCAAAATAATCCTTCATCATTTTTGCTGATTCAATTAGTCAACAAATCTGAAATAATTCATTTTTCAGCCAAATTATAATCCACTGAATAAATAAATGCCATTTCTATCTATCCATTTTCCAAGAGTATCATCATATTAGCGGGCATACTCAAATGTTAGAAAATAAGAAATCAGTTAGATCTGTATGAAAGGGTATGAAGATAAGGAATAATTAGCGTAATATGGGGAGTGTGTTACTTGAGTAATTAAATCACATGGGTCCTCGAGAGCAGTCGTTTTGCAACACCACAAGAAGGGTTAGAGCCCTTAATACCTTTTTAGCTTTTTTGTGCTCTTTAATTCTCTTGACACTCAAAACCATGTCGATTTGATCAATAGCTAATTATAAATCATAACAAATGCCTATATCTTCACTCATAACACCATTTAACCTTCAAAAAAATGATGTAAAAATAATTATGACATTTAACCTTCATAACCTAACCAATTTATTGTTAAACAAATTAAAATACTTCATATTACATATAATTAAATATTGTATAATAATAAGAATAAATTATTTATATTCTTATAAGTGTTTAGTTGATAAAAATACTTACGTTTATAGTGGCAAGAAAGCTCAGCAGCACCAACAAAAAGGGAAACACCAAAAGCTGAACGAATACTGAAGCTCGTCGTCATTCGAAAGGGTGAGGAATACCAACGATGGCATCACCGTGTCCCAGGCAACGCAGTCTCACTAAGTTGATCGTCACAACCGTACTATCTTCCACCCCTAGATCTTCCTCTACCCCTCTCTTCTATCAGATATTACTACGTATATTCCATCAATTCTCGTTCTGCGCGAGCGCATTCGATTAACTTCCGTGTGTTGATGATGCTGTTTTTTTACGTCACTCATACACCAATCGATATTAAATGCAAGAAAGTCACTTGGTTATAAAAATAATATATAAACCATCAATTATGTCGACTGTTTGGAGATAAAAAGGGACATGTTGGTTATTTTTAATCGATACATATTCTAGGTCAATAAGTATCGATTGTCAATAGATGATAAAGCCCTCTTATTGGTTAAGATTAATTAATTATTTACACAAATTTCCCTAGAGAGGTTATCTAATAATTGTTGGGGTGTTTTATTATTAGATATTTTTGAACTAAATTCATGTCATTGATATGCAACAATCAATAACTTTTTCAGAAGATGTCACATGGAAAGTAATCGATACGATTCTGCGCGATCAGTTGGCTTGCAAGAGAAATATTTTTCCTGGTCCAGTTGAGCTTTCAGCATCCATTAAAATGTATTGATATCACTAGGAGCTAATATTTGTTTATTTATTTATGATTATTATTAACAAACAATGGATTTACGTAATTTGATTTAGTGTTGATGGGAAGCAAACAAAAAAAAAATGATTGTGAGGTGTTGATAGAAAATAAAATCCAACAACCTGAGCATAAATACCTGCAAAATGGGCACTAGATCAGCTGGCTGTAAGTAAACATTCCTTTCTTATACACGTGGTATTTATTTTTATGATGATAAATGATGTTTTGGTGATTGTTGTTTTAGATACATTAAAATTAACAAATTTGCATGATTATTATCAACGGCTTCTTCATGGAACTCAACCAGTTCCATCAGGATTTGACATGGCAAATACAATCAAGTATTTTTCTCAAGCATTACTTTGTGAGTTTATTCCTTTAAAAGTCTGTGATAATTATTTTTTCATTTATAAATGATATGGATGATTTTTTTTTTGGTTAGCTTTGTTGAAAGAAGTGAGAGATTCACCATTAGAAATGATCAAATCTCAACAATTTGATGCAGACCGCATGGCTCTATACCCTAATTTGGATTACAAACAGTTATATAACGCATTAAGTCAACTACTGGATGTGGTTTCACTTGTACACATTGGATTAGCTGGTAAGTATCCATTCTAAATTGATTTTAAATAAGAAATGGTAAGTAAAGATAATTTTTTTCTAGCATTTGGACAAGCACTGCTGCAATGTCTAGCGTGCTTGATGCCATTCTTGGATCATGACCTCCTAGATAATGTGGCATACTTAACCGCCAGTTCGATCTCCATTCTTCCGCCAGAACTTCATCAGGAAGTCGTTAATTATCTTTGCTTCTACATTCTTCCATTTACAATAAGTAAGTTGAAGAATTTTTAATGAAATTGAACATACGATGTATTATTTTAATATCATTTTTTTAAATATTATTTTATTTTTTGAATTTTAGCAAGAAAAACTCTTGAAGAATCAGAAAACCATGCAAGCCAATCAATTTCTGCTGTTATTATGATGATTTTTCAATATTCCACCAACCCAGCTCATCACTGTCAACTTCTCGAGTGTTTAATGGCTCTAAAAACAGGAGTTGTTAAAGATATACTTTGTGTAGTGGCTTATGGAACAGCTCCAGCACGTGCAAGTGCTGCAAAACTGCTGTTTTACTACTGGCCTACTTTTAATCAGAATTTGTTCGATCGTCGTGCTGTTCTAATGAAATTCGCAAGTAATTACTTCACCTTTCATCTATTTCTTTTATTTAAAAAATAACTAACTGTTCGATATAACAAAACCAATAACTATTCCAATAATAAACTTCAACAATATTTATTATTTTAGTGTTTTTTTTTTTTTTTTTTTAATTTTATAATTTAATAAATATCATTTCAGATGATTTAGCACCTTTTGTGTGCAAAAGAGACTCCTGTCCAAATGCTGGTAACGCCGAAGCTGGAAAGGTCTGTTATGATCATCGGATTTCAATTAAATTCGCTGCAGATTCTCCACCACCACTATACTTGTGTATTGAATGTGCTAATGAGATTCATCGAGAACATCCTAATCAGATGTTTTACGATATTCTTCATCCTATGCAACAGGTTTCAATGGTTTGTGAAAATAAGGTAAGTTAGGTTTAGAAACAAATATTATTAAGGATTATATTATCATATTTATTTCAATAACAATAACTGATTATTTTCCACCAATTCATAATCTCAGGAATTTTTACTTACTTTATCTTGGTGTAAAATGAAAAGGAAAAAGACATTATAATTAATTTATATAAAGTATCACATGCTATACAATGTGTAAGGTCAGTGATAAGCAGAATAATCTGCAGTACTAAAACTTCAAAGGTATCAAATGAAAAATTAGAAGCATGAATTAAACCAGTTACATCCAGTCTTTTTATTTATTTTTAATCTTTATTAGTTCGTGATTAACAATCTTCCAAACATAATTCACATTTAATACTCATCTTGAACTTGACCTTAATTTTACCACTATTAATTATTTTTGTTAATATTAATTCCCTTTTTATTCATGTTTTATTTTTTGATTCAAGAATTGCAGATCAACTGACAAAGCAGCCATAAGCGTTTGTTTTTCAATAGAATGCGCCAGCTACAATGGCAACCATCCAATACGGTATTGTCAACAGTGTCACAACATTAGACACAACAATCGTCGTGGTGGTGATCATGTCTACCACATGGCATTGCCACATTTCTCTGAAATGGATCCGCAAAGTCAAGCTTACCTTGTCCAAGCAATTGTCAGGTAATATGTCGATTTAGTTTTGATCGAGAAGTTTTACCAAATCGACATAGCCTAAAAAAACCATGTTAATTTTATTTAAATCATTAAAGCGTAAATAAGTTATTTTACCTTTAGTCTTTTAAAGGAAGCCGAACCTCTAAGTTTAGATAGCAATAGAGATACATCAGAGAGTTCTAACAAAAGTGGAATGGGTGGTGTTATGAGTGGTGGCAGTGGGTTAGGTGGTGGTGGAAGATCAGGATTTAGCGATCCATCGACTTTGGAAGAACGACAATTACTTGGTCGATATGGAGTTTGGCTACTAGTTGGTTTATGTACACCTAATGAAGATACACCTGTTGAAATACTTGGGCGTTTATTATCAATGCTATTTCATTGGTTTCATGTCACCGCGTACTCTTTCGATGGTACTAAAAAAAGTCTTATGCACCTTATCTTTTCTGTTGGTAATTTAAACACTATTATTCTACTTGAAGTAGAAGTAGAAGCGTAGCCTAGCAGCGATCGTAGGCGATTTCTAACTTTTATTTAAGTGTTATAATAAAAATACTAAATAAACAATTATTCCATCATTTTAAACTCTGCGAATGCGCAATTGCCATGTAACCAGCGATTACGCATGCGCAGAAATATATAGACTCTTGATTGGTCATTTTATATAATTTAGCAAGTTTTATCGTCTCATGAAAAATTATTTACAATGTTTAAAAATGCTTCGAAAGCTTTAAAATTATTTTTATACTTTATTGAATAATTAACAACCTTTCATTAGGTGATCAATTGAGGTTAAAAATGGTGGAATAAAAATTTTACCTTTGTGTGTTTCTATTAATGTGTTATCTGAACAATTTTTCTGCATTTAAATTACATTAAAAAACCTTTAAATGGCCGGAAAGGGAAAATACAAACAAAAATTTGATTTTAACGTTCAAATTTTTTAGTACTCATGCGCAGTCATAATGTAAAATTTACGGGTGCGCATGCGCAGTTACTATTTTATGTCGAAAAATATGTTGACATATGCACAAACTAATTAAAAACAATAAAATTGAGAATTTTTTATCTTACGGGTATGAATTTTCGGTCATACGGAGGTTATACGTACTTGAATTATCAAAATTACGGCTAAATTGTTGTTAAAAGACGCCTGCATCGCAAATAATTGGTTAAGTATATTCAACGTAGTGCTTTTCGATGCCTAGAATATAAACATGTATTATCTGTGCAGCTTGTAAACTTGTATCTCTTCAAACAATCTTCCATTACTAATTCTAACTTTTTGATTTCTTTATATAATATTTTCCAAAAGTAATCAATTCATTCTTTCTTCGTATTTTTCTATGCATCGATGTGTTAGTGAACTTTACTATAAAATAAATACATCCAACAATTTTATGCATCTTCTATTAATGAAATTAATTTTAAATTTAATTATTGCGATGTTAATAAATTGTATTTTTCGTAGGTCAAGCGGAAAGCACATTGGAGAAGTTGAAAACAGAATATGTGTGTGGATGGCTATCAGAGATTATGAAAACTCATTATCAAGTGTTTATTTCATGCCTTCTGCCTCATCCAGCTGATTATGTTCGAGTTGGTGGTCACTGGTACGATGCTGAAATAAAAAAAAATAGTACTGGCTTTAATATAGCTTTTAAACTAAGATTTGTATGTTACGAAAAAGAGAGATATGAAAAAAAATTTTGAACAAAATTTGTAGCGGATAAAATTTTACTCAAAAAAGGTCATTACACTTAACTAAGTAACTCTGATAGTTCAGCTGTAAAATGATATTGAAGTTGATGACTTGCTTCTAGCGATTTTGAGAAATCTTAGTTTAAACACTATATTGAATATCCTAATAGTTATAGATCATTTATATCCATGGAATTTAATTATTACGTAGGGAAACATTGGCACCAAGAACATCGCATCTAAAAGACGGCCTCAATAGACTCTTCTGTCTAGTTCCTTATGAAGTAATCACTTCAGAAGTGTGGGATTATGTTATGCCACATTGGATGGAAGCTATGGTGAATGATGTACCTGAGAATGAACTTCATGAGCTAAAAATGATCCTGTGGTATATATTTTACCAGTTCATAATATTTATCAATTTTTTTTAAAACAATTGAACATCAAAGTAATAATGATTGTTGTGATTTCAGCAAAATATTAGATCCAGAAATGAGTCCACTGGGTTTCAATGCTAAAAAAATGTATAACTTCGTTGCTAAAAGATTCATCGATACTAGTGCTAAGGTTCAAGAGCAAGCTCTCAATTGGTTACAAACTCTTACCATGTTGGAGATCACTATTCCATTGAGCCAGTTGTTCTCTATGTTCAGTGATGGTGTGGCGGTGATGAGCACCACTAATTCTACTGATTTTGATGAAAAGGCCTACAAGTCGAACCGAAATACTGGAGATAAAGGATCTGGAGCGATATGTAATTAAATATAATAGAGTCTACCATGTTTTCTATTTTCTTTCATTTAGAATTTGAAAAAAAATTCTTCAATCATGGCATCTTTGCTTTATAACAAAGGTGTTAAAGGGTTTGGAAGCAAATCAAAAGCTTTATTTAAGCAAATGAATAATATAATAGAATATAATTAACAAATGGGTGGGTTGACGCATTCAGGTGCTAGTACCAGCTATAAATAACTCTGATTAGTCATTCAAAATTTATCTGGCAAACGTATAGACCACTAACACATTTTTAAAGACATACTTATAGAAAAAAATGTAAACACTTAATTATTAGAAGCCTTCAATTCACATAATAGATCTGTTTATTGATATATAATGATAATACTTTGTAAAACAATTGATCTAATTTAAATTGTTTTGACATTTTATTTTAGATGAATTATTTAGCGATGTTTCTATTGAACAAATGATGAATCTATTGAAAAAATAATGAATAATTTATTTTTTAATTACCAATGTGTAGGTCCAGTGGTAGAAAATGACTCCGGACAATCATCTCCACTATCGGACGACATCGCACCGATACCAAGACACATGGAATTTACAACCAACGCTGAACTAAATCTTTCCTGTTGCATTTTGATGTTGGATATACTACTGAAACAGGTAAACTCTTGGTTTCTTTAATTAAAAAATTTTTTTTACCATCAAACTTAATAGAATAATTTTACTTTTGATTGAAGATGGAGCTTCAGGATATTGAAAAACACACAGGAATAAATACTTGGGTATGCAAAGATGCGTGTAACTTGATGAAATCTATCGTAGCAGCAAACTGGAATGATTGCCATATCTGCAAAGATGACCAGGAGTGTTCTTACTGCGAATCAAGAGTCATTTGGCATCAATTATGTTTCCAGTTGATTATTTATTTATGCCCTGAACAACCGGTTCATCCTCCAGATGTAAGAATATTTTTCCATCATTTTTCAATGATATGCAATAATTTAAAAATAACTATTCCAACTTTTTATTAAAATTTGTATATTTCAGGTAATTGTAGATGAATCTGCTGATGATCATGGCCGCAAAAGTCCTCCAGAATCATCAAAAAAATCTGAATCTAAGCCAGATGTTGTTATAAACATGCCTGTCCCTGATTTACATTCAGTTGGAGGTGTTTTAGTTCATATGCCTCATGTAAGTATTGATGCTTAATGATAAATTACTGCTTATTAATTTAAATAATACCTCATGTTAATGATGTTCTTTTGGCTCTACACAATTGTACACAAACATGGTTCCACATTTATATTTATTGTCCTCGATGTGTTCACATTGATGTTCAGTGTTATTCTAGCAATAAGATTTAACATCAGTTTCATCCACAATGCGGCGATATACGGTAGGATTGATGTATTTGTGATTTATTGTTTTTATTTTGAATGTTGAAACTAGTTCTTCGAACAGATTATGACAGCAACTGTAGAAACAGTTTCGGAGCAACTGGATCTTGCTGCTATATTACCTACTGAGAAGATCATGTCGGCTGTCGCACGAGCTGTTACACTATCAGAAAGTGATGTTGGTGAGTCAAATTTCTTCTCTCTATTTCTCTTTAATTTATCTGTCATCTTTTAAAGCAGTTAATTGAATAATTTTTTATTAACTATAGCAACGGCAACAGTGAGTATTGCTAAACCTAATATCATTGGAGAAAATGATCAACCTCTTAGTCCAAGTCCCGAAAATGATGCTGATGATTTCTGGCACACGACAATGGGAAAATTTCGCTTCAATATTGATGAACTTCCTGAACAACTTCAATATATTCATAAATTACTCAAGGAAATTATGACTGTTGAGAAGCCTGATATTCTTTATTACATGCTGCAGTGTTTAAATATTTTATGTCTTCATGGTGATGCTTTTACTTTAGCAGTTAAAGATCATCATGGATTTTTTATCTGGTGCCAAGAAAATTTACTTATAAAAAAGTAAGTATCATTATTAATAACTTGTTACTTGTATCTGACTTAAGGTTGATTTATGCTACTTCATTCATACCAACTATTAGCTTTACAATGTTTTAATTAATTTCTGATTATATGACATTATTTTTGTATGTAATCTAGTTTGTGGGAGCTATTGAATTCAGAACATTCACACATCGCCCAGGTAACTGTCCCTCTTCTTCTCCATTGCATCACCCTACCCTGTGGAACAGACACCTTCTGGAGATTAGTTCAGGAAGAATTTCATAATTCTGACTGGCGTGTCAGATTTGTAGCAGTGGAAAGAGTCACATTGATAGCTAGATTTATGGATTCAACACCACTGAGAAATGTTTTGTCACTACAAGCAGCATTGGCAAATGCTTTCTGCTACATCATCAGCAGTATGGATGATAGCAATGTCTATGTAGCACAGAGAGCTACGTTGAATCTTGGAACTATCCATGATACAGCAATAAGGGTAAATTTGGTGCTTCTTTATGGTTTTTATTAAATAATAACTCAATTATGTATTAAATTGATTAATCAATTTATTTGCTTCTTGCAGTCTTTGATCATGTGCTTGGAAACCCAATTCGATTCTGTGATCGTCGATCGACCAATGGTTCTCCAGTCACTTTATCAACTTCATAACAGCCTTAGTGATCGAAAGATTCTCACTTGGGACTTTTTTCTCAATCGCTTTGACGCTTTGTTCCTAGAAGCTCAGATTAATTTGGAAAAAACTGGAGATATTTCATGCCTTCGAGGTAATTATCAATTTTCATGTATTTTTTTTTTAAAACATCTGTTTAATTAATTAATTTGTATAACTTATAGACCTTCGCAACACCGATATGAACACTGACGCTTTCATGAAAAAGCTCCACCGTGCACAGGAAGCTCTTTCAGCACAGTCTGATGGCAGTGGTACTAGTTCAGTTAAGACTCTTAGTGCTTCATTTGGCACTAAATGGCCTTATAAGAGAACCATGTCGGCACCAGCGTCAATGATCCCACGTCAGGATACTAAACAAGGTATGAACTAAGTAGGATAAGTCAATAAATAATCAGACGCTAATAATTTACTCTTGAAATTGGCGTTTATTTTGTTATTATTAATTGTTAATCATTTATTTTGTGTTACAGAAAAAGAAAAGATTTATAGTCGACAATATTCAGCGCCAATTCTCAAGCGGAAAAGCTCCAAATTTGGACTGGGTCAGTTGTTGGGGTCCACCCCACCTAATAACAGTTTGCAAGGTAGTGTAGCGGCGTAATGCTTGCTTAGATGATTGATGGACATGATGTATATCCTCCAATAAATGTGCCTTTCTTGTTAAAATGTTTAAAAAAATTACCAACCTAAGCATCAGTTTATTTGATAAGTCTTGGATATTATACATATTTCAAATACTCTAAGGTAAGTTTTGATATTTGAAGTGAAGAACAAAAATAACTAACCATCAGTAATGAATCTTATAACTGCTAATTAGTTTCACCGCTAAATCACTAACATCTTTGCATGAGCTTGAATATTTTACGCATGAAATAAACCCAGTAGTTTTGGCGATAGTGATTGCTTTGGTGTAGAAATTCTTGGATTATTTTTAATTTTTATTTCATTTTATAGATGGGAATGTTCATTCACTTACGATGGTGGAAGAGGGAGGGGCGTATCCAGGACTTACACATAAAATTGTAGAACTTGAAGAGGCTGATAAGGAAACTATGCATTTACTAGTGTTTTTATTTATCCAGTTTTTATCCCGACAGGATCAAGTAAGCTTTCTATTTATTATAATTATAACATTGAATATTTAAGTTAAATAAAATGAATTTTTAAATGATGGCATTAACATAAAACTGCTTCCAGGCCTACCCTACAGATGAAAAGCCGCTTTCCAAAACCCAAGGAATTGTTTTAAGACATCTATACTTACTTCTGGGCTACAATCAGACTGAAAGGTCTTTTCATCTATCACCTCAGCGTCTAAGGTTCATTGAGACTTGAATATCATCATTCTTCATTTACTTATAAAGGTTTAGATAACATTGATTAATCATTTTTAGAGTTTCATCAGTATTCAATGTTTTTATATCCAACTTGCCTCAATTGCTTGACCAAAACCACGTAATGGGTTGGGTCATGATGCCACCAGTTTTGTCTATTCTCCAATATTGTCCTTGTCCACCTCAGAAGCTTCCAATGATGGACAATCAGTCACCGAATTATAGCCTTTGGTATCTTGAACCAAACATTCGGAGATCTTGGCTTATGTCATTGCTCGTGGTTCTCTACAAAGTAAGTCTGATTTGCTGAATTGATTATCACTAGTTTAATATATTTGACTGTTTATAGTATCAATATGGACAACAACCTTGGTGTACTCAACTCCAAGCGTTAATCAAAATAGTCCTGAATACTCTAGATGCTCAACATCATCAATGCAAGCGGATTCCACCGACTGTTGTCATGGCACCACCGTCATCTAGATCCCGAGGTATGATTTAGGAGAATAATGAATGTTAACTATCACTTATGATTAGTATCCTCTAATTACTCTAACTAATTAAATGTGTTGTGTAGATGTTTCCCAGCCATCTCTTGGTGATCATGAGCTAATGACAAACTTCCCTGGAGAAATAGATATCGAAAGTCCACCAATGAGATCCCAAATGATCAACATACATCAAAAAGGTACTGGACCTTTCGTAAGTACATCCCACACCATGGAAACCCATTGGGAAGAAAGTGGACCGATTTATCATCATAATAAATTCACAAGGTTATTATTGCTTAGTTTGTTGATGTGATTTTGTTTGTTGTGGATATTTTTATTTTATTTATGCTTGGAATTGTAACCTTTTGTTACAATTGTTTGCTATGACAAATGCTTGTCACAAAGTTATGCAATGAATATGGACATCCTGGAGTCCGAATTGTCAGCAATACCTGAAAGTCCAATATCCGATACAACTTTGCACGATAGTAGTGGCGGATCACTCGGAGAATTGGAGGATAGTTCGGCATTGGCTGGAAGAAGTGCTTCTATGATGATGATGATGACTAGGACATCAATCCCTGGTGGCTTCTTGTCGAAAAGTGATCATCCCAAAGCCGAAAGTAGCTCCAATCGGCCTATTTGGTTTTTGGGAAGTGAAGATGATTCACATCAAGTAAGTTACAATAATTATTTTTTAATATTCTTCATAGGATTGTTGGTGTTTTGTTGTTTTGCTTTAGGATACTTCGAGCACGACGCAAAAGAAGTGGAGCGTTCAAGAAGGCATGAAAATGATGGTTGCGAATACTTTCTTTTCTGGGCAACCGGATTTGATGACAAAACAAGTGACATCAAAACTCCAACCATCAGTGATACCTGGGAAACCTTTGGAGATTAAAGCAACAAAGGCTGTTACTCCAACCACATCATCAGCTCCTATAGTACAGCCACCGATTCTGAAGTGAGTTTAAATTAATTATCTAGATTTTCATGCAGCGATAAATGCTGATGATTTTTGATTATATTTAGGCCTGAAAAATCGACAAAAGATCGAACATCAACACTCAGCTTCCACCTGGATCACTTGGAATCATCAAGTTCTAAGCAACTAGGCCGACAGAAGCATGTTGAATCAACTCCACCAACGATGTCATCACCACTATCACCATCTCAGCTACTTCCTATTATGAGTGATGACTCTAGCTCTCCAGCAGTCAGCTCAATATCATCTCAAATGACTAGCACAGATAACGGACAATGTTCCAGCAACTGTACTGGATCCAACAACTCAAACATTCCAACACTATCAGCCCCAACGATGGAACGATTACTTCCCATTGGTCGATCAGTACTTCCCCGATCAGCACAACGTATCAAAGGTGATGAAGCTTATGCTTCACCTGAATCTCCACTCTCTCGAATGGATGTATTGCCTATCAACTCGTCATTTGAACAAGACAGTGAGACTTGTGTATCTAGTGATGTTACTAGTCCTCGTAGCATGAGTCAACTTGAATTTCCGATGCTTGAAAGGCTGTTGCCTATTGGAATCCAAAATCAAAGTGTAGTGGGGTTGGTTGAGAAGGTGCGGGAAGCTCTAGGTGTGATTGATATTGAGGATTCAACAGAAGCTACAAGTGTTGTTGATCTAAAAGAGTTAAAGACGATGAATAATAGAGACATTTGCAAAGCAGATATCGAAAAACAAGGCAGCTTAGACTCTATAGCACTTCCTGGTGTTCTAGCACCAAGCACTGATATACCATCAAGTAGATCACCAAGTCCTAGACGATTAATTAAACAAGTAGCATTGGAATCACCGCCACCAATAGAGACTGATGAATTTTCATACCAAGTTCTAGAGCATGAAAGAAAAGCCAAGTTAAGAGATTATGGGAGATTGAAGGACAAAGAAAGACGTGAACGACGTGGCTATATTGGTTCGAATATCAATTACAATCATCATCATGTTATTGGGCATACCAAAAGAATGGACTCCTGGACGGCAATGCAAAGCCAAAGTAACACAGATGTATCAATGCAACAAGCTTGCCATGCGGATTTTTCTTTGAAACAAAGCCTATTTAGGATTGGAGATGATTGTATCTATGATCGTTGCTCAGAATGTGGGACAATAAAGGAAGAATATTCCGATGAAGAGCTAGGTCTTTGTATTATTATTCTAGGGACTTTTATTCATCGAGAACCAGCGCTAGCAGCACCTTTATTACCAGAAATTCTGGGAATTGTCTCAAAGTAAGTGAAAAATATTTTAATTTAGTCAATTTCTTTAATAATCTAAATCATCAAACGTGTACGTGTGTACTCAGTATTTTTTAAACTCGCCAATGCGCATGCGCAGTTGTTTTAAGATTGGAAATACATTCTTTCTCCTGCATTATTCACGTGAATGTTTATTTTGATAATAATTCTTGACTATATTACTTTCAGGGTTGCTCTTAATGCAATGTACCCTTGGCAAAGTGAAACCAACATGCATCTTCCTGGTGGTGCTGTAAGTGTTGCTCACCAATTTCTTCGATGTGTTTTACATCAACTAGCGCCCAACGGCATTTTTGTACAAATGTTTCAAACTCACATCAACGGTATGTCAGTTTAAACTAAGATATTAAAAAATAATTAATGTTAAAATTATTATTACCATGATCTTTCTTTAATTTTAGAGCTTACGAGGAAGCAATTTTTCAAAAGCGTTGCTCAAGCCTTGGTTGATTTTAATGAACTAAATCCCATAGCACCTCTTCAGCTGCTTTTGGAAACTTTGAACGGCAAAAAATCTCTACCTGTTGATCATCTACCAATAATTCTACATAACATCGCATGCTATTTGGATTGTTTGCCGTTGGAGGCTGGATTGGGTCCAGGAGCTACGACTTGGAGTGGACTGTTGACTCAATTTGATGGATTCTTTCGAAGACTTATTCTCCTGCTTTCATCTATCGAAGATACAACACCATTGTTGAGGATAATGATATCTATATTGAAGGTTCCTGGTATTCAACAATCAAAGGTGAGCATAATTAACACTTTCATGCTAAACAGAAAGTATTAAACATGAAATCTATATTATATAACAATTCATTGATTTAAACAATCTTTTTCAGAGCATTTTAGATCCATTCTCCAAAGTTCTCAGCTACGCAATTCAAAATTCAAATCTTAAATATTCGTACCTGATTGATTTGTGCTACCTTTGCCATCGAGGTTACCTGAGAGAACGAGATAAACATTTCTTGGGCAGAACTGTTGTCTTTGAACTAGTCCAAGCAATGAAATTCAAAACAACCATTCCTGATAATAATTTTATACTGCTGCTTCAATTTGTCCTGCAAGACATTGGTGGAACCTTGCCGAGTACTGTGACCATAGACAATATACACAACTCCGAAATGTCTTCAGTTTACAATACCAACTCTTCAGAGTCTCTGAGAAATCAGATCTCCGATATCCTAGACTTCCTAGCTGACTTTCATACCTTGAGCAAAATAAAGAGCTACAGCAAAGGGATGCAAGCGGGTTTAAATGAAGATACTTTAGGAGGAATCATAAAATGTGGCTTTGCACAATACTTAGCATTGGAGATAACCCGAGGGAACAATAGAGAAAATCGTGCTGTTGCTAGATATCTTCCTTGGCTGTCTAGTGCACCATCAATGCTGCCTCAAGGAGCTCGTGAATATGTGGAATGTATTGGACATATTAGACTATTGTCCTGGATCCTACTAGGTTCTTTAACACACTCTGCGATGAATTTGGGCGTCAATGCAGCCCATACACATGCACCACCCGTTCCAGTTGCTCAACCAATTCCTCAAGAAGTTTCCTGCCATGTTGCTGATCATATCCAGGTCATTTTTTCGGGATTTCCTGAACAATCTAAGGCGTCAGTTCTTCATATGTCTTCCCTATTTCATGCATTTATTTTATGCCAGGTGAGCTTAATCATTGTCTTTAGCTAAGTAATTATTTCATTTATATTGATGACTGACTCATCTAGTAGATGTACATCAACGTAAAGTTTAATCCTAATGCTTTATACACCTTTATTATTTGCTTAAACTGAATTGTTCAAGGCTGCTATGTTAATTATGTTTCTTTGCGACAGCTTTGGACGATTTACCTAGAAGAGTTGTCTAAAAACAATCCCTCAAACTTTGAGAGCTACAATGTTACCATGAACATTTTGGTAGAATTCTGGGGAAAAGTAACACCGTCTATCTTACAACTTGTTTCAACATCTAGAGCTTTAGCTGAAATGGTTAATTTACATTTTTTGAGCCTTCTAGAAGCTCTACTTGAAGTACAATCCGTTGTCTTAAGTAAACTCCTTCCTTTGTGGAGTCCAATCCTGTTTTCTCATCACATTCAGGTTAGTCATTCAATGATAATAACATTTGATGATCAGACTTATTTTTAATTATAGACTTTGAAAGTTTCTTCTGCCTTGGTACAGCTTTCAGGTCATTTACAAATGAGATTACAGAATTGCCGAAATTTTCCACCACCAAGAATGGCTGATCAGTACATTTCTAGTCGTCGAGAATCTAATGCAGTTTTATTGCGATGGTTACATAGGTTACAATTTAAGATGGGACAGATTGAAATGCAATCATCGACAGTGACGACCCAATTTTATTCAATATAAAATGATGATCGGGCATGTGATTATCTGGTTGTTGGAATTTAAACTTGGTTATCTACCTTTGATGATATTTGATACCATTTGGAGATCATTGGTGGTGTAAGTTGCAGTATTTCACAATGATAGAAGAAGAAAGAAAGATGACAACACTAAGAATTGTTATCAATAGTACATTGTACGCATCTTTATTTAAAATGGAGCTTGTAAAAAGGAATCAGAATCTTCTTGGAAGACACTGACTGTAATGAGACATTCAGCTGGTCATTTGTTTCTAAAAAAATCCTGTTAGTCCAGAGTCAGAAGGAATGATAGAATGTTTGTGTTATAAAAGAAATGGATGATTGTTAAGTTTTTTCAAAAAAAAATAAATAAATAAATGAATAAAAAAAATTAAATTAAGTAAACTATAGATAAATTTTATTTGCTCGTGGCAAATACTCTCCTTGGTGACTATTACAAGAATCTGTCCCCGTTTCAGTTTCATTTCGCTGGACTACTAAATAACCTCACAATTCAAACATTGATTTATAAAAATAAAACTAAACATGAATAATTATTATGCCATTTTTATTTATGTACTTTAGTTTATTTATTTGATTATTATTTTCATTAAAATACCGAAGAAAAAGATTCAAATAAAATCTCAGAAAATGAAATCAAATTTTATCCGCGCATTTTTATACGTGTAGCGCTATCTACCGGCAATAATAGAAATGTAGCTTCAAGAATCCTAGGGACTTTTCTTTCTCCACTAAATTTATTTAAGCAGAAAGAAGACTGAGAGTAGCAATGCTGTTTAAAAAAAAATTTCTATTGAGTGTCGCCCCCGTTTTCGATTTTTCACTTCCAACAAACTACTAAGCCAAGACGAGCCGGTAGTTTATGAATAGCAAAATCAATTTTCATTATTATGGATGTTTTCTTCTAATTATAAAATAACAAATCACATCTCTATCGTCTCACGAATAATCTCTGACCATTGGAACCCATTAAAAAAAAATGCAAACTGATGCTCATTATTTAATACGATCAATTTAATAAAATAAAAGAAAAAAATCATAAATATAATTTATTTTGAATATTAGCATTCACAGATTGCATTTATATGCAATAGTAAATTTGTAATTGTTATTATAAAATTAAAAAAATGAATATCTAATATAATACATTGGGATAAAAGAGATAGTGGAAACCTGCGAGGTGAAACAGATAATGGAAACTTGACTGTTATACCGACTCTGTTTTGTTTGTTAGTTCGGTGGAAACGAAAAAATTGGAAACGGGGGCGCCTTGCAGTGGAAATTTTTTTTTAAAAGGCATTGCTACTCTCAGTTTTCTCTCTGGTTGGCATCATTTGTACCTGAAAGTTGGGTCTCTGACGGCATTGACAATTTCTTTCTTCACAGCAGTATATTTGAGGTTACAATTGAGTGCTATTGAGTGTCTCATTGCTAAATGAGGATGTGATCAAGCAATTTTTTCCCTCAACAACAATAATTGCAATATTGTTATCACTACCAATAAGTTAGTAATTACATATATCATAAAAATTTCAATGCCAATGTTTTTTTATTACTACAATACCTTGGTGATAATAACCAGATGTAAATATTTAACTAAACCAAGTCATAACTTGTCTCTCATTTTGATTAAAACTCGAATAAATTCATTCAATTATCATTTATATTATTCAATAATTTTACACAACAATTCTGTTTATGTTTAGTTACTTTTGTTAACAATGAATCAGCAATTGCATTAAATATTCATTGAATAATAAATATAACGTCATAATATAACCTTTCAAAAAATTAAATTTCCATTTACAGATTTATTAAAACGTAGTTTATTATTTTACTTAATTGATTACGTTTACGTACCAACTATTCTAACCTTATAAATTATTTTTACTTCATTATTATCATTCTTATTGATTTTATCAAATACACTAGTGGGCTTATCACCCAATAATTATTAACGACTTCATTATTTACTTCAAAAATACTTCATTTTTCAAAGCACAAAATAAAATAGTTGGTAACATTTAAAAGGTCATTGTCATACTGATAATATTTTTGCAATATTCAAACACACTGATAAGCAATAATAATACCATTAAATAGACAATAGACATTGATTATAAATAATTAACCTAAAATAATAAAGTAATTAATATGATTCTTTTGCTATTAGATTTTAGGTCGTGTTCACAATTGGTGATGAAGCAGTCAAATCAATTTTGTTTACCAAGAGCTTAAGAAAAAGTAGATAAAATATTTAAAGCTATTGATAAGCAACATAATTAACTACCAAAAAATAGGAGTCATTAAGAAGTCACGAAAAATGGATTTAATAGCCAGAGATAGATTGATGGATCTTGCCAACATTGTGATGAGAGTTCCACCTTTGTTTATTATTGATGAGTTACTGCGAATAGGTTTGGGTGTTGCTGAAGAGAACATTGTGCTAAATGAGACACATATTTTGAAATATGGAGGGATTCAGAATTCAATAGTGGGATCACTAGCATCAATGGCATCAGAACCATCAGTGATATCATCATTGAATATCAATTCATTCTTCTATCAAGCTTATGTTTTGATAATCATGAAGTTTCTCGCTTGTTTTCTTGGTAAATATTTATTATAAAATATTTTTTTAAGGTAGATATTCTGCTGAAGTATGATTTATTTGAAGGTTCAAGACTCGGGTGACCTTGACGTTGCAAATATGTTGTAGAGTTTGTCATTTTGGTCAAATATATGTACATGTGTGTAGAGTATTTCTCTAACAATTTTTTTAGAAATGTATTATAACTGTGGAGGGAATATAGTTAACTTTTTTCTCTCATAAGTAAAGAAGATCTGATGAACACTCCTAAATAGAGTTGACGATTTCTTTGGAAAAAATTCAGATGCTTGATAAATACATCGAGAATATTTTAACACTATTTTCGGTCCATTCTGACGTCTACTTATTCAACTGAAAAATCTTAAATTTTATTCTTTCGAAAGTTATGAGCCAGTCACACTTGTATCCGATAAACAGCAACGTATGAGGTCGAGCCTGTGCAACTAATTATTCCGAATTTAGAAAGAAAATACACATTTAACAATATAGCCCATATAGGACCAACCATCTAGACCTTTTATCAATTCTAAAACAAAACATTTCTGATAAATAATAATTAAACACCAGCTTCAAGCAGAATGGCTACCTTGAAAAGGTTTGAATCTATTTCTAAAATTAATTGTCATAATTATTTCAGGTATCCTTGTATCTCTCTACACCTTTATGCTTTGGACGGAACACTTGTTAGTCGTCTACATGTACCTGATATCAGTAGGCACGATATTCGTGTCCTATTGGTCCAATGTCACCATGATCCAAGCAATCATAAGTTACGCTAATTCAACTAATTCATCATCAAGTGTATTAGATGATATAATCGATCTAAAATTCACCCATCTATTTGTTGATGGCCCTGGTGTAACTATGGTCCAGAACACAATCCTTCAAATAATCCTAGCATGTGTCTTTTGCTGTACACACTTAGCCCCGCGTTTTCTAGCAATGGATGAATTGCTACTTCTCAACTTCTTGATACCTTCTTGGATAGTTTTTTGTCTACAAGTATTCGAATTGCCTGTAAGTATAACAAAAACGAAAGGTAAACATCCAACAATAATAGTCAATAGTTAGCTTAGAGATGTTTTCATTGAATATATTAAAGTTGCTTACCTTGAATGTTGGTATCTTATTAAAAAGATAGTGAAAAATGTGGTCGAAATAATTTTTATGAACCTCAATTATGATGTTAATTACCTAGAAAAGTTGCTCTAAAACTATTGACCAATACTTTAAATATATAATACAAGTTGGAATGAAATCTAACGAAATGTTTCTTAATCTAGATAAACTTGTTGTATCACTCGCCAGTGATTGCGACACTGCTTCCATTGCTGCTCTGCAAATTTGTACTGTGGTACAACAGTATCAATATGTTGAATGTCATATATGCTGGTTATGAAGATGCAAAAAATTTCATCTGTAATTATGGTCTATCAGCATTAGCAGAATTTGAATGGACGCGTTTAAATGTCCCGAATGTATTGCGAACATTTTGGATGTTACGTGTTGGTGAACAAGTTATTCAAATTCTTGGTACACATTATGGAAATGAGACATTTTGTTTTTATAAAATGATACGTACATTGCTGGTGAATGGTTGTGAAACCTTGACCGCTTTGTTAGGAATGACTTCAATTATTTCATCAATATGCCATTATATTGGCTGCTTTTTCCGTTGGGTTCTTCTAACAGAAGCTGATGATGAAAAAAGCATCGGAACTGTGTCTGCTATTTTGTTTTACATCCTAGCACTTCAAACAGGTTTAACAAGCCTAGATCGTGAAAAACGATTGACTAGACTCTTCAAGAATTTCTGTCTTCTATCAACAGCTGTACTTCACTTTATTCATAATATTGTCAATCCAGTCTTGATGTCATTAAGTGCATCACGTAATCCAGCATTACAACGTCATCTACGTGCACTAGCAGTTTGTGTATTCCTGATAGTCTTCCCTGTGTCATTGCTGGTCTTCCTATGGTCTAACTTTACCATGAGCACCTGGCTATTAGCCGTGTCAATCTTCAGCATCGAAGTGATTGTAAAAGTGATGGTATCACTGGCTGTCTACTCGTTATTCCTGTTTGATGCTTACCGTAGCACATTCTGGGAACCATTAGACGACTGTTTATACGTCATTAGATCATTTGGCAACACAGTAGAATTCACCTTTGGTGTTATTCTCTTCTTCAACGGCATTTGGATCCTAGTCTTCGAGTCAGGTGGTGCTATACGTGCTGTCATGATGGCAATCCATGCTTACTTCAACATCTGGCATGAAGCTAAAGCTGGTTGGAGTGTTTTTATGAAACGTCGAACAGCTGTGAATAAAATAAATTCACTTCCAGAAGCTAATGAAGAACAATTAAGATGTTTGGATGATGTTTGTGCGATTTGCTATCAAGAAATGAAAACAGCTAAAAAAACAAGATGCAATCATTTCTTCCATGGTGTTTGTTTACGTAAATGGTTATATGTTCAAGACAGGTGCCCATTGTGTCATGATATTTTGTATAAAGTTGAATCAAATGAAAAGAAAAATGATACAGAAGTGTTAGATGATAGAAGACATAATAATGATGAAAGAAATGATGATGGTAATTTAAATGTACTTAGGACTGGACATAATATTAATCAACAAGGACAGACAATTAATGATAGGTGAAGATTTTAATGATTAGAGTTTAATAATTATCTGACAATGTGATAAAAATGGCTTTTTCTTATTATCATTTGGATTATTTATTATTAAATCACAAGAGATCAATTTTTATTTCCTTATTTTTGATGAATATTCTATTAAAACAGTCGACATTTTGAATCATGTAACGTGTATATCGATAATATAGTTTGATATATTCGATAAAATGGTTATTTATTGCGATATATAATCAAGCATTAGTCATTTATCGATTAAATAGGCCAATTAATCCATACAATATATCACAAGGTATTTTAATATTTTTATTTATTCCATTTTCTTGGTTAAAAATACGTAAAAAATTTCGTAGAATAGATTAAAAGTGAATTATTTCAATATTTCGATTGATTATGTAAATCAATTCGTTATAATTAAGAAGATTCTTCCATCATAACAACTTGAAAAGTGTTATTGATTTATTTATGGATGATATTTTATGATTTTTCAAGGAGTTATTTACAAAATTTCAATTCTCATAATACGTGAGGTTAATTAAACAACCTTCTAAAGCACAAATAGTTGTAAATAAATTTTTTCCAATAATAATAAGTAATAAACTGAAGTCTTGAAATTTTGGAAATAATAAACATTTGAGGTTAGTTATTATCATTAATGTAATTAATGTCGAATATTGGAGAATCTTTTTAAGTATTTTTCTGACTTTTATTTATTTTATTATTGTATTGATGCTGTATAATACATTTCCTACAAGTCTTTTTAAATTTGGCAAATGAAGTGAGGTTATTTTAAACCTTTTAATCTATTTGGGATTCAAAGATTATCTCTACTAGAAAATTACACATATTGGAGTGATTTTAAGTTATAAATTAATTTATATTTGTGTAATTAATGCTCAGAAGAATTAATAATCAAGTTTAATTTCATTTTTAAACATCTCTAATTCGAAAACTATCATTAGTTAAATTTTGCAAGAGTCATTTTTGTTTTAAAATTGCTAAAAATTTTTGTAAAAAAAATTTAGTACAACCCAGAAGGTCCACACGATTAACATCTGAGTGGAAAGTAATGAAATATTGAAAAAAAAAAACATTTTATTATCTCAGAAAAAAAAATATTCATGAACAAACAGCTTGACTGATTTTAATAATAACCATTGATTAACAGCAACCAATTAAACAATTAAATGATGCAGTTTTCAATGTGCTAAAGTATATACAGGACAATTTTATCCTTCATTTACCAAGATTGAAATGACCACAAACAATACAGCTTCTATAATAATGAATTAATTATTACAATTAAGTTGTGGATATTGTTATTTATATTATTCTTTTTTTTTTATTAAATTAGACAAATGATAGGAAAAGATAACAAATTATATATTTAATATTGGATAAATATCAATTATTTACTAAAAATAATTGATGTCGAAAGAAAAAGCCGCCTCATTTTTAATTATAAGTGAAAATCGAGCTTCAGTCGCTTTTTATGCTCTGGTCGTTTCTTTTACCACTGTATGTTTATGATATAAAATTAGAACAATAAAGATACTTATTTAATATACCATTTAAATACATTGTTGAATTATTTCAACATTGTTTATATTTTATTTGCAATAAAATTTCCTGTTTTAGTAAAATATTTCTTCCTTATGTTAAGTTGATTTAAATAATCAACAATTATTGTTGTAATTTTAATCTTTTTTTTTTTTGCTTATTAAATTGTTTTTCTTTAAATAGATCATTAAATTGTAGTTAAGTTTTATATTTAAATTATTGCTTTACAGTTAACTCCATTGAATGGATCTTCAATGCCTGAGCTATCAAGGCCATGGTTACGCTCAAGGAATTTCTCCATCAGAGAGAGTTTGGAAGTGGGGAGTAATGTCTGATGAGTACCGCAAAGTCCAGTTCGTCTTGAGTAATATTCGAGAACGGATGGAAAGTTTATGGTCCATTTAAAGAATTTTGAATTAATATTTTAACTAGAAGTCTTCAAAATTAACTGGTAAGTATTGAAATTGTTTTATTATCATTTTTATTCAATGATCATCACAGTTTTGATGGAAAATTTGATTTAAAAATAGAAAAAAGTGTATTATTAATTATTTAAAAGCGAATTTTTTTCTTATACTATAAAGGTTAAGGATAATTGTTAGCAATCGGTGAAAAAGAGGACTTTGTATGCGTTTTTACTTATTTCACAATTACAAGTTACTTTATGTTATTGTAAATTACCCATCACTGATGATGAAACTTTGTTGTTTACCTTGGATGGATAATTATCGTTCAACTTTGTATCCAAAGCAAATGATATATCACTGATTCCAAGATTTTTGAAATTAAATATAAAAAAAGGCATGATTTTTTTCCTGGTATGTTTCAGTTCATGATGGTCTTCGGCGTAGAGCTCACCATCCTGAATGTGTGTTGCGCTCTGGTGGCATTGGTAATTGGTGCAATAGTTGGTCTAGGTATTCTTTTGTATCTATTTGTCTACTTCACCACCGGCGTGTGTAAAAGCCAGAAGAGGATGGAGGGAAAAACAGTGATAGTGACCGGATGCACATCAGGAATTGGGAAAGAAACAGCTCGAGATTTGGCCAAAAGAGGAGCTCGACTTATAATGGCATGTAGAAATGTTGAAGCTGCTACACAGTTGAAAGGTAAAGATGGATTTAACGACACTCAACAAATCATGTAAAGAAATACTCACATGTACATATATTTGACCAAAATAACAAACTCTATAACATATTTGCAAGGTTAAGGTCACCCGAGTCTTGAACCTTCAAATAAATCATACTTCAGCAGAATATCTACTTTAAAAACTCTTAATAAGTCACTGCAAATCATTTTTCTGTACGTGCTCTGTCACAATCCATGCTAGAGCAACGACTCGTAAGCTCATGAATATTCTAAATATGCTCAGAAAATCCGGTTTTAATAATCAAACAACCTGGTGACTTAATCAAACTTATTATCATCTTCTTTTTGTTAGACGAGTTCATGAAAGAGTCCGGAAACAATGAGATCGTCGTGAGGAAGTTAGACCTGGCATCTTTCAAATCCATCAGAGAGTTTGCCGCTCAGATTAATAAAGAAGAACAACGATTAGATGTCCTGATCCATAATGCCGGAACTGCTGAACTCTGGAGAAAAGCCGTTACTGAAGACGGACTAGAAATGACTATGGGTACCAACATGTACGGTCCATTCTTGCTCACGCATCTTCTAATCGGTAAGTAGAATTTTCATGACTTGAAAGTGACTCATTGACATCTATTTGCATAATCTACAATTTGAGGTTAAAGATTAAAGATGATTTTAATTTGAATAGAAAGTTATGATTAATGGAATATTCAGGAACTTGGAAGAGTGATGGATTTGAAAAATTCAATCTAGTGTCGTCATATTTTTATTGCGCATGCGCAATAAAAATCTGCAAATGACACTTCAATCACGTAGAGTAGTAGTGTGCATGTGATACGCGAATTATTCAAATCGTGCGCTAAAATTCTTTTGAAATATTTGGCAACGATGAATGGCAATAATTCATAGTATACTAAGAGAGGTGCGAGATTTTTCTTCATTGCGAAGATTCTAAAGGGTTATTTATCTTCACATAATTCAGATTTCGTCATTGATTCACAAAGATAAATAGCATACCTTTTATAATATTTGTTGTTTTTACATTTTTTATTCCAATTAACGGTTAGAAAGTGATGTTTTTTGATATATAGAAAAGAAAGTTATGTATTGTACGCATGCGTGCAAGACAAATTAATTGTTTTCTACTTAAGATAAATTGTACTTTCATAGTTTTTATTAGGAAATGAATTTAAACTTCCTTGTTAATTTTCTAGGATATCGAAGATGATTAAAATTAGTTTGAGTGTTAAAATTAAAAATTAGGAAGTTGTAGCTATTGGAGATAGTATCAATATGATTTAGTCTTGTTTTCTTTTACTTCTATAGATATAAGAAGAGGTTATAGTAAAGGAAAGATTAAGGTTCTAAGTATTAAATATTGATCAGCAACAAAATAGGATTATTAATCATTTTTTGTTGTTACTAAATCATATTTTATTTAATTAAATTATCACTTCTTGAATTTTCTATTTATTGTCAAGAAGTTATTTTCTTTGCATGTGTTGTCTTTTTATTTGATGAATGAAAAAAACTATGATATGATCTTTTACAATAAATTCACACGTTAAATAATTCATTATCATATTCGTGCAAGAGAATTATCATTATTTAAATTAATATTTATCTAAGTGTGGTTGGATAGATAAAAATTACTTTAATAAACCATTTGAATAATTTATCTCTAAATGACATAGCGCATATTGCCTATAATAGTCAATCAAATTGAATTCTAATTCTCACAATATTCATATTTTTCTTCTATTGCAAACTTTCAAACATTTTGAAAATGATTTTCAAACTTATTTCAACAAGAAAGCAAATAAATGCTATTGAGTTACCAGTGATTAATACAATGAATGCAAAGTAAAGGTTACTAACAGTTATAGCGCGATGATGGACATCATTTGCTGCTGTTTGTCTTGCCATTGCTATCACTACTTTTTCATGATGCTTTTTATTCTCATTAGCAATAAGACCTGTGTCGAATAAATACATGAATGCCCAATTAAATTTCTCACTCAAAGGAAATCCTGGTCTATGAGTACTGCTGATTAAAGCAAGTCCAAATGTGTTTCTGCTAATGTAGAATGTTTTGTTTTCGATTCCAATCCAAACCATATTTATCACTACTAATGGTGCAATCAATGGATGGTCTGTGTCATATGCACGACGAATAAATTCACCTGAAATAAAAGTATCTACTGATTTACGTCGTAAAATGTCGAATTCTTTAGTGTCATCATACTGATATCCAAAGTTATAAATTCTTTTGATTCCTGGATCTTTGAGTTCTTCAATTGATTCGATATTTTGCCGATGCTCAACTTTAGTAAGAAATTCAGCTAAATGACCACTGAAGGTAGCATGGATGATCATAAAATACAGAAAAATCATGCTGAAGAAAATCTTCCTTGGCCAAGTATCAATTGGTACTGTGATTCCACTGTTGATTAAAAGTCTAATGACATCAAAAAGTGCTAAACTTATTTTTTTTGTTATAAACCATATCACTATGAAGATTATACTCAGCATGGCAGTCAATGATGTTAAAGTCCATATGCCATAGAATTCAGCTATTTTTTCAAGAGGAGTCATCAGACCTCTATCATGAGACATGATTGCAAAAGATTCATACTCAACAGGATGAAAAAAATGCACGATATTCTTTTCTTTCACGAATGATTGTTCACAAATTATTGTATCAATCCCAAAATTAGTATATCCTTGAGTCCCATACAGTATCAGATAATATTCAAATTGAACCTTTAACAATCTTTTAATGTTTCTTATTCTTTCATTGTGGGGTCGTTTGAAATCCGCTTCTATCTCAGCACCGTAAATATTCTTGCCTTGAACAAAGTATTTATCATTAACTTGATAGTTACGAATGCCTACTGCCACAGTCAGTTGATTGCTTGGATCAGTTCGTTTGAAGTTAAATCCAATGCATAATTCACTCATATCTAAATATGAAACAGAAGATTAGAGTACGCTTTAAACACTTCAACATTCATTTGATATTAATATTAAAATTCAAACTAAATCTCTTTACTGCCATTAACTAAGATAATGTTGGACTTGATTCTAAGCAAAGCACCACTAGATGATAACACCATCCAGCGGTCAATGTTAGCCCAACCATGACCTAATCATTGTAACACAAATCACACTGCACTTATTCATAGTAAAGAAAAAAAATAATAAATACCCGTCTGGCGTGTACTAAGTGTCCTGAAGTATAAGGTCCTGTTCTTATTCCAAGATTGTCCTTGATCAATCTTCGTCCAATATAGGGGTTGAGTATCTCCATAGGAATCAAATGTATGAGCAATCATGTAGAAGTTGTTTATCAAACAAATGTAATAGACTGCAAGAAAATAGAATCTCATTATCCACTCTAGAATAGGTCTAAAGTTCTCACAGTCGTTTAGTGTAATTGGGAATATATAAATAATGCAATTTCGATTGTATCGCCATTTCATAAAGAGATGATTCATCATCTCCGAAGCATGCATTGGTATGATGACCAATATAACGACATCCAGGTCTAAATCATCTGATTGATAATAACGTAGCTTTGTCAATGCATGGTGATCAGAAAATAACAATGCTGAAACTTGTGGCTGAAGATTTGCAATGGCATTAAAAGTTTCTGAAGTAACATCATAGATAAGAATTTTCTTTGAATTGAGATCACATGTTTTTAGAAGTGTCACCTGTGGTTAGTAACAATAGGATGAAATTAGCTATATGCTTTACTTAATCAACAAATATTATAAAAGAAAGTAATATTACAAAAGGTTCTGGAATGTTAGGAAATATTCAGGAACATCCTTGATCATTGTGGAATATTCCAGAATAATCTAAAATGTTGTAGAATATTCTAGAACATGGAGGACCATTCGAAGCTTTTTTTGTATGGGTGGAACATTGTAAATAGAAGTATTGTAATTAGTTTTTAAATAAAACTTACCAATAAATTATGTAATAACAGACTTTTAGAGTCAGCAAGTAAATTACAAAACCAACTAAAGATTAAAAACTTTAGATAATTCTTCATCATTTTAGATAAAATAAATTTCGCTGAATTAGTTGGAAAGATAAATAAAGTTAGCTTCATACAATAGATTTAGAAAATAACTGTTCTATCATTTTATATACAATAGATTTTTTTTTTCTATAAATGTAATATGTATGTTAATGATACTTATTATATTATTCAACAGTTATGATTATATTTTTCCAAGTAAATGCACGGATAAAAGCTATTACATTGTACAGTCGCTGAATTATTGAATTTCATGGTGATATATTAAAATGATGACAGAAGGGTAAAAGAAATTGCTCATCCATTTGAATAGTTTTCCAACATTTAGGTTCATGACTAGCAATAAACATTCTGTTAAAGCAGTGCTTTAATTTTTATAGCTTATTATAACTATTCAACTTACCTTATGAATATTTATTGTCGTGTTTTATGTGCCCTACATAAAGTCTAGACACAACGATTGGATCCATCCCAAGCACTGGTCAAAGTTGAATTCATCACCAGTTTGCTTTCTTAAAATGCAAATAATAAAAATTCCAATGTTTCCAACTATGAACCTTGACTGTTTCAGTGTCATGACGAGAACGGTAATTTTTATGTAGACTTTCTATTAAAGAATACAAGAATATTCTCTCTGTATCAAAAGTTCATCAACTCTTTTCTAGATAACGGTATCATATGTGCTGCTAAATGAATCATTTTATTTAAAGCTGCAATGTTGATGGTGCTTTCATTTTCTGCTAATTGGCACTAGTAAAAAATAGAAGCAATACAATCATTACTTCTTGTGAAGAAGTTATTCAAGGTTAAAGACAAATAAGAATAGCTTATTTAAAAAGTTAGCAACAAATATGGCAAAGTTGTTGATGTGGAGTTTCAAGATGATATTCATTTAACACCTTTTTAATTTCTTTATTATTCCAGATCTACTCAAGCGATCTGCACCATCACGAATCGTGGTAGTAGCCTCAGAGTTCTATCATCTTGGTTCACTGAACCTCAATAATCCCAATCCTATCAACTCTCTACCAGGATACCTGTACTATGTTTCCAAGTATGCTAATATTGTCCACACCCTGGAATTAGCAAGAAGATTGGAAGGAACTAAAGTAACAGCTAATTGTCTACATCCTGGAGTCATTGACAGTGGTATTTGGAAGAGTGTTCCTATTCCATTGTCATGGGGTTTGAAGCTGTTGATGGCAATGTTTGCTAAGACACCAGAACAAGGTGCTCAAACTACATTGCATGTCGCTGTTTCTGAAGAAGTTGAAGGAGTTACTGGAAAATATTTCCTGGATTGCAGAGTAAGTTTACTTGTTTTAAATAATGGGGGAGGTTATCAAGAATTTAACCTTCCATCAGTAGCGTTATAAGCGGAGTGTGACTAGCAGTGTTGCAATTTTAGCCATTCCTATTTAAACCTGAGTAAACTGTTATCCGTTGATTTGGCAACGCTGCGCATAGTTTAACATGATGGCGCTGCGCTCGTTACGCTAGTGAATGAAGCGAACGAAGTAGTGCTAGTGATGAGAGGTTAGAATAAATGACGCGTCGTAGTTTGTTTCTATTTGCCATTTAAAGCTGTAATAATTGTTTATCATTTTTATAACATGACTAAATAAATATGTATTAAGAGTGATTATTAATAATTTTTCTAGCAATATGGACTCACAAGAGGTGTCAAAGATCCGTCAAAAGGCAAAAAGTACTGGGAAATCTGTGAAGAACTTGTTAAACTACAACCGACAGATCCAAAGATTTAAATCAAAATAATGACCATCTTCATTACTTGTCTGTGAATGATTTTATCCATTAATATAGTTTTATCCCCGTGCACTTCAATTATATATAGACTTGAATCAAAAACTATGTATATTTATACAGGAATAATTTTAATTTGAGATATGGTTTTATAGAAGTAAATTGATAAATTACTTACATTCATTTAAAAATCTCAACCGAAAGTGAAATTTTATGATACGTACTAGTTTTTGTTTATAAAATTGCTTATTCAAGTTCAGGTAAATCTGAAGTGCTTCAAAATAACAAAAAATAAATGAATAAATGTTCAATTTCTACACTACGCGACATGTGAAAAAGAATTTCAAATTGGCATAAAAATCTTCTGAAAGACCACAAACTTATCTAAATGCACTAAACAACATTAATTAGCATATCATAAATATGGATTTTTAAATGTTTATACATTTTTTGTTAGCAAAAACTTGTGCGTATTATAAAACTTTGATGACCAATGAATATAAAAAATGTTAATAACATCTTATAAATGTTACGTAGCAATAAAAATTATACCTCTTTTTTCTACTGAAAATTGGCCTTCTACTTTTATCCGAAGAAGTGGAAGACTAAAGATGGCGCTGAAATGAATGATTAACTTCTCCTTAAAGATATAAGTTTTACTTTCACGATTACGGTATTAGTTTACTTTTACTCTTAACGCAGTTTAAAGCTTAATAGTGAGTGTTATTGATCTCTAATTCATTCAATAGCAAGAATTTATAGTTCTTTGTTGTCATTCATTACTTTATAATCCTTCATTTCTTTTTAGTTATCTCTCATGTAGCACAATTAACAATTTTTCTTTATTCATTAATTTTATTTTATCACTTGTTAAATATTTGTTATCAATAAATATTTTCTGTACAACATTTTTATTTTTTTTTTCTCATTATTAATAATTAGTTACGTAACTGTTAAGAAATAACAACAAATTTAATGCATTATTTGTTAAAAAAAAATTCGGTATAATATTAGAACCATGGAAATTGGCCTCTTCAATGTTACCGATGTCTTGAAGACACTAGTAGGAATGTTACTAATAATAATAATAACACTGAAATTGATTGCACATTTCACAATGGGTGTATGTAAAAGTAAGAGAAAAATGACTGGAAAAACAGTGCTTTTAACTGGATGTGTAACAGGAATTGGTAAAGAAACCGCTCGAGATTTAGCTGGCCGTGGTGCACGGCTCATCATGGCTGATGTTAATTATGAAGGTGCTTTAAAAGTCAAAGGTAACGCGTAGAAAGATAAACACTTTGAAATACAAAGTTTTTTAGATAAAAAATATAAGAGTATTGAACTGCGCATGTGCAGTCAAAAAATTTAAAGAATGTACACAAGCGAGAGCGCATGCACAGTCGAAACTCTTTTAGCTAAAATATAATTGAATATGTGTATAAATTGATATTATAGGAATATTAATTCTACTTGATTAGGATTTAATTAAGATAAATAATATTCTACGTAACATGTTGACGCATGCGCCGTAGCTTTCTATAGTGTTATGCGTGCATGCATTTAAGATTTTATCATCTCATTTTTTTGATAGAGGTCGAATAATTGACTAAGCAATTTTTTTCAGAACAAATATTAGCAGAGTCTGGTAATAAAAATATAGTAGTTAAATATGTGGACATGTCATCCTTCAAATCAATTCGCGCATTTGCTGAAGAAATAAACAAGGAAGAGAAGCAGTTAGATGTTTTAATTCACAATGCAGGAACTGTGACAGTATTTAACAGAAAATTATCTGAAGATGGAATCGAATATACAATGGCTGTGAATTATTTTGGACCTTTTTTACTCACTCATTTATTAATAGGTAATTTGAAAGATCTTTTTTATGCTACAAACTATAGAAAAATACCTCTGTGTCGATGTAATCACTCTCATGAAAAGACCTCTCGATCATTGGTGATTTTTAGAAAAACTATACTGAGATTTTTTATTTTCTGGCTCGTGAATCGAACCCGCGACCTGTGACACGCCAGGCTAGTACGGAGATAAGTTAACTCATTGACTTATGTTTAATGATTCAGATTTGCTAAAACAATCAGCTCCATCAAGAATAGTGATAACAGCGTCACTCTTCCATCATTTGGGTTGGCTTGATTTGAATGATCCATGTCCTAAGGATATCTGGTTTCCAGCATGGGCGTACATGAATTCCAAATTAGCTTCGGTGATTTGGACTCTAGAGTTGGCTAAACGATTAGAAGGAACTGGCGTGACAGCCAATTGTTTACATCCTGGATTAGTTGACACTCCTATTTGGCATCATTGTCCAATAGGGCTATTGTGGATTATCAACGCTATCTTAAGTCTTTATGCTAAAACTCCTCAACAAGGTGCACAAACGACAATACATTTAGCTGTTGCTGAAGAAGTTGAAGATGTTAGTGGAAAATATTTTGTGGATTGCAAGGTAAGTTAATAATTAAAATAAATTTATTCCTTATTTATCAGTATTTAATGTGAGTTTGTTTTTCTTTACAGGAATATTTTCTGCTGACAAAAGAAGTGACAGATCCATTTAAAAGCAAAAAATTCTGGGAAATTTGTGAAAAAATAACTCAATTGCGACCATCAGATCCAAAAATATCTAGTCAATCTTAAGTGTCATTTTTTGTTGATTTATATATATTATATATAATAATAAATTGGAGTTTAAGCAATATAATTTGTAATATTTTTAATACTTTATAAAATAATATTTTACAATAGATTTACACAGTAAATAATTCAATTAAATAATCCATGACATAGTGCAAGATGATTATAAAACTCTGTCTTAAAATATTATGGAACAACGCATTAGACATCTTTTAAAAAACTTTTAGTTGTGTGTGAGTATAAATCATAACATAAAATATTGTTTTCATCATTACAATAAAATTCTTCTATTCTAATTACAAACTCTTATCAATGCATTTGAATCTACTGATCTATCATACGATCACTGAAAAAAATTCATTTTACCCGCCGATGGTAACATAAAGTAGAAAATTCTGTTTTATCGATTAATGATAAATTAGTGATCAATTAAGTATGACATTTTTCGAATTTCTGTTTTTAGATAAAGAGAAAACTGCCACTAATACATGGTTTTATCGTTAAATTAATTAAATTTTTAATAATTATTATAAAAAAATGAAAGAAGTTTATAAAAAAGAAATTTTTTTTTAATTCCTTATAAACAATAAATAGAAAATAATAATACCTAGCTATAAACTCAACTCTTTGAATCATCTTTTAAATGAAGTTCAATATTTAGATATGTTCCTGTAACAAACAGAAAAAAATTAAAATAAATAAATTAAGCGACGGTATAAGGTCGATAGATTTCTTATTTATTCTATGAATTTTAATCATACTTTCGATAAATCAGTAGCTTCACATATCGACTTCATCAAGAAGACGGAATTAATAATAAAGATTATCTTTTGAACCCTGGAGATAAAAATGCCCTGTATTAATACATTGTATCCAACAAATGTGCATAAATGAATCGGTATTTATATGAATGACTGTGCGCTAAATTGTTCAAATAATGTTTTATAAATTGTAAAACTCATCTGACTGGCGAATTATAAGTAGTAGGGATACAAGACCCAACATGTATTTACTGTCCTGCAAAGACCATAAAGCAGTTCTTCATTGAATTTAGCGTTGAATAGTCTAGGAGATTCAAAACCCAGGGAAGGATCCAGTTGTTATCAACTGCCTATCAATCGTAAGTATATTCCAAATACTTTCAATGTCTAGAATAGGTATCATCATGATCATCAACATAGAGTACTATTTTCAGATCAACTAGACTTTGATCAAGGTCTAGATTATCCAGGAACATGGCTGAAATTAGTGCTTCTGAAGTCTCTGGTGGTGATCTAACCATCTACTACCTGATACCAGTCTTCATTTTTGGAACACTACTGGCCCTCTACGTGCTAGTTAGACTATTCAACTTCGTAACCTTAGGGATCTGCACCAGCACCAAAAGGCTAGATGGCAAGACAGTGATAGTGACCGGATGCACATCAGGAATTGGGAAAGAAACAGCTCGAGACTTGGCCAAAAGAGGAGCCCGACTTATAATGGCGTGTAGGAATGTTGAAGCTGCTACAAAGTTGAAAGGTAAAGATGGATTTCCTTAACGACACTTAACAAATCACTGCAATTCATTGTTCTGCGTGTGGTCTGTCACAATCCACACTGGTGCAACGACTCATCAACTCATGAATATTCCAAGTGCCCTCATAAAGTCTGGCGTCAATAATCAAACAACTTGATGATTTAATCAAGCTAATTATCATCTTTTTTTTGCTAGACGAGTTTGTGAAAGAGTCCGGGAACAATGACATTGTTGTGAGGAAGTTAGACCTGGCATCTTTTAAATCCATCCGAGAGTTTGCTGAGCAAATTATTAGAGAAGAACAGAGGTTGGATATTTTGATTCATAATGCGGGTATTGCTCATGTCTGGACGAGAAAGCTGACTGAAGATGGGCTTGAATTGTCTATGGGAACCAACATGTATGGTCCTTTTCTCCTAACGAATCTACTTATCGGTAAGTTGTTGAATTTTTTTAACATCATGATATTATTGACCAGTTCGAAGATATATGGCCTTTTCTAGATGTTCAAAGTGTTGACTTTATTAAGAAGAATTGTTTTATGTTCTAGACCTGTTGAAAAAATCAGCTCCATCAAGAATAGTTTTAGTAGGTTCAGAATCTTATCTCTTAGGTTGGCTAGACTTAGACAACCCGAACCCAACGAATCTCTATGTACCAGGCTGGTCTTATTTCATCTCCAAGTATGCATTGATAGTCTTCATGTTGGAACTAGCACGCAGACTAGAAGGCACTAAAGTAACGGTCAACTCTCTTCATCCTGGTGCCATTTTTACAGAAATTTGGTATCGATCTGGACGTTTGACTGCTATAATTTTTTACATCTTCATAAAACCGTTGTGCAAAAGTGTTGTTGAAGGAATCCAAACTACTATTTATCTTGCAGTGTCGGATGAAGTTGAAGGAGTTTCTGGAAAGCATTTCTTAGACTGTAGGGTAAGATTCCTATTTTTTTTTTGCTAAAATTTAGATAATTGATTTCATTCCAATGATTTATTTAGATTAAAAAGTTTAAAAGGTTAAAATCGAAATGAACAAACGACTTTATTTTATAAATGAAAAAAAAATGAGTGATAAAAAACAAATTAACATAAATGTTGTAAGCAAATTGCTTAAATGATAGCTTGCAATTCAAATGGATAATAATTTTAACGTTTTTGTGTTTTAAGTAGTAACACTGTTGCAATCATTTCAGATTATAATAACGAAGCAAACTGCAGTGACGATGCAGAGAAACTTCTTTTTCATATTGAAGTTCATGAAAAAGATTACTTCTGTTGATAATAAATAAATAAAATCAGTTAGATATGTAATTTTAGAAATATTATTCAGTTATTAAACAAGATATTTAATAAATGAGTTCAAGATTATGGTCATTCTTTAGAAGAAAAAAAAATGAAATCGATGTCATCTTGTACAAACTAAAAAATTATTTAATGATCATTGTGAATGCAGTAATTGATAAGTAATGATAATTATATATGTTTCAGGAACGAAAATTGTACCGAGGAGTTACTGATCGATTGAAAGGGATAAAATATTGGCAAATCTGTAAAAATTTAACGAAAATGCAACCATCAGATCCTCAAGTTTGACGTTAAGAAGAAGCTTTACAATCATAATGTTTAATTATTATTAATAATAAATTATTACTTATTATTATTAAGTGATGGATGGAGATACTGGCCATTATACTACTAAGGAATTGAATTAAATATCACTGTTAATTTATTGTGTAAAAAAAAATATTGTAAGATATTTAGATTTGTATGATCAACAGTCGACTGATTAGCTTTTAATCGAGTTCGACTTGGCTATTTATAATAAATTTAAAACAAAAACTAAAGCTGATGAAATATTTATTTATTTATTGACTATTCCTTAACACGTTTATTCAGTAGTGTCTCGTGTGTCAAGCAGAAATCGCCACAATTTTTTTGCCTTTACGTCACGACAAAGAACTACCGTGTTTCCACACAGATCTCGAAGTCTTGCGCGTTCTCAGGGGGTTTAGAATAAATTTTTTTTCAACGGTAACCGAATTTCGCATTTTTTAGGCATCAAAAGGTGGAAAATAAGTCGTAGATCATCGAAATCGGAGAAATTTACTTTTCTGACCGTCTCATCGAGACCTTTTCAATGATACCTATAATTTTATCATCTAAACATAAATTATAATCACTTGTCATTTTTTAAGGTCAGATGCCTGAAAAATGCGAAATTCGGTTACTGTTCAAAAAAATGTATTCTGAACTCCCAAAAACAGGTAAAACTTTGTCTCTTGACGAGTTTTACTCTTTTTTATTTGCTTTAAATAACTATTTACAACATTTCTACTAAACCAATTTTAGAACCCTATTTTTCCGACAGCTCTGTCGATAAATTAACTGTACAGAAAAGTTCATTTTTAACTGCAGTCGGCAATGAAGTACTTGTTTTTACTAACTGAAAATTTTAAAAGTTGCGTAAGTGTTCCTTTTTGTTATGACAATCAATTTTTTTCATATTGTTAATGTTAAATCATTTTATTTATTCATATTATTTACAGATATTATCCTCGAACATTTTTACATCCCAAATGTCTTTATTATTATGCAATATGCTAATTTAATTCAATCGCATATTTCTTAAAAATGTATTTACGTTTATACGGGTCTTTATTGTCATATTTTAACATATTTACTGACATGAAAATTCGATGGACTGATTAGATGTGCTTTTAAAAGAAACGCAGAATGTAGGTGGAATGTTTAGAGCAGTGGAATTGAATGCATAAGAATATTTGCAAATGTGTCGCGTTAAATGAAATGATGAAGACACAGAGCATTAATATGCTAAGCCAATAAAGTTGGATGGAATATTAAATAATTATCTAAAAATAATTGATGAATGATCTAATATTAGTGCGGATGGTGTGAAAAATAAAAATATCTTACTAATCAATCATTAGTCATATGCTGAATTTAATTAAGCATAAATTTAAATATATACTGTTTAATTATTAGTTGTCTATGAATATTTAGATAGAGTTTTTTTCATCATAGGAAGAGTCAATCACCCTCATTAGAATCACCCTAGTTTAATAATTGTTTACACATTTTTTTCTGACTTATTAATGTCACGTTTAATTGAGATGATAATGACTATAAAAATGTACAGACAAAAATGAAAGTATTTGTTGTAGATAAAATGTTAAATGATTCAATGAAGAGGTCAATCTACATGACACAGTGAAACGTGCGGATGTTTACATTTAGCTGCATTCATTTTCATATCTCTACACATTTTGAACTACAATTGTTTTTCTTGGTAAGACTGTAAACAAGGGGTACCACTACATAGAAACAAGACAATCTTGAGGTCTAGTTTTTTCTAATTTCTTCATAAACTGTAAGAGATACGAAAAAAAGTTTGAAACAAAAATTGTAGAGAAGACAATTTCCTATAAAAAATGTCTCTTGACATTAGTCTCTAACTTCCATAGTTTAGTTACAAAACGGCGCTAAAGATGAAAAAGATGTTCAAACTTAATTCCTTCTGTTTTCAATTTTAAAATTGAATTTTCTTAAATTAATTAGGGTTAAATATTTCATATTTTCGATCATATTCACTGATTATAGTGTCTCATAACAGTTAATAGAGTCCGCCAAGACTAAAGTCCTTTAAATTCTTATAGAACTTTAGACAAGACTCGAGCAATATGGCGACATCTTGCTAGACTCTATCTTAAGGGGCTGTAACAGTTAATTATTTGAAGTGATCTCTGTGGTCAACTAGACAAACAACCTTCATTCCAATCACTATCCAATCTAAATCTCAATATTAAAATTCAATTAAAAAAAATTCAGAATGAAACAAAAAAAAAAAGAATTCTACAAATGTCATATTATTTAGCATTGTTAAAAAATATTAAAAAAGAAAAGTTTTATACCATTGTATAAATATTTCATTTGGAAATTAGTCATATTCATATACATTTGTATGTTATCGATACACGTGTGTATATGATGCTAAGTGTCAAATGCATGTGCTGATAAAAAAGTATCAACGACTGTACGGTAAATGAGAAGAACAAATAAAGGATATAAAATAAGTCTCACTTCACGTGCTTGTTCGTCATCACTTGTCATTCAATGCATAAATTGTACAGTTGCAACATTCTTATTAATTGTCTTATCTAATTATCCAAATATTTCACACTTTATGTACACACTTTTCGATGTTTACTCATTTTTTAAAAATGAAAAGAAAAAAATAAGGAGAGATATATATAAATATTTTTTTATTATAATAAATCATTTTTTGTTTACAACTGTGGTAATATTTATATGGGATTTGTTTAATTAACAATTTAACATTAAATTATTAACAACTGTTAACACCTTATCATATATAATTCTCATTACCTTCAGACTACTTATCGATATCATCGTAAAATACTGCAATTTGTATAATAATTCTTTTTTTTATTATCATATTGATTAATGCGAATTTAAGTTGATAATGGAGTATTGTTAAATGCTTATATCAACACTTGTTGATATTTATAATCGATAATTAATTTATTAATTGACTCATTAGTTTATTACTGAATAAGTACTAATAGGAATAAAATATATTATTATTAACAATAAAATTGTTCAATAATTTTTTTATAAAAATTAAATAAAATATTCATTACTTCATCATTACACAAAAAAAAAAAAAAATAAGAATTGAGTAAAAATGATCCTGCAATAAAAAAATCATTAGGAAATAAAGAGGAAGTAAATAATATTTATTTAGAGAATCTTATGTATTAAAATCAAGGACATGAAATTGATGTGATGCATTAGGATAACTTTGGTTTACAAACAATGACAAATTACTACCAGAATGACAAAAACTGGCAGAGGTTAGAGTACTAATCTACCTGAGGTCAATGGTCATAACGACCCTTATTATTCCTCTTAATGTGTAAGTTAAAATGGAGTCTAAGTACTTCGAGGAACTTTTAACAGTAGGGTATAGTAATAAAGGTAAAGATTATTTCTAGGGAAATAAGTATTTACTTATATACAACATAATTACTATTAATAAAAATGTTGAGATACATAATACAATTGTGATTCTTTTTAATTCCACCCTTTTTCCATTTAAAAATTAATTCTATTCGAATCACATCAAAAATATAAACAAAAGTCCACTATCCATCTAAATAAGGCCCAAAAAATTTAATCGTACCCAATAAGGACCCAATGTCCCGAAAGATTCAGGAGAAACTTGTGGTGAAATAGGCTGTAAAAATATTTGGGCCTTAATCGAGTGTGCTATGGGCCTAGTAAATATTTCTGGGTTCGGATAGAATGTTTTATGGGCCTTGAGGAATCTATTGTAGGTCTAAAACAGACTTTATTTAGGCACGCCGAAAATAGATCATTTCTGCTCAAGATATTTATCATAAAATGTTGCAATATTTGTTTAATGTTTGTGTGCAAAAATTAATCTATTTTAATTATAATAAGTAGTCGAGTAATAAATTATATTACAAGAAATTTAACTTCATTAATATAAAATAAAACCATTTTTTCTCCCCTCTTACCTCCGTTTTCTCTACAATCTTTTAATGTCACATAAAAATAAAAATTAATCTCTACATCTATCAATAAGTATAATAAACCATTCATCGCTTGTCTTTATGGTATTACCCTTAAATCATCCTTTTGATGTGTTTATAAAATAATAAGCAGTCACTTAATTTTATTCTTTATTATGACAAGGTGATATGTATTTTCGGCAACTTATATTTTTAGCTTTCCAACATTTTGTTTACTTTCTTTTTCTCGCTGGATAATAATGCATTAGTGCTTTTGCGCTGCTGGATTTATTTTTAGGGACTTTAAGTTTATTTCAAATTACACATTAACATGATAAAATTTCATTAAAATTCTTTTTTCAACTCATTAAACATTATTTATTAAACAGGTAAAATATTAATAATTATATCATTATAAAAACTAAGTAAATTGAAACTTTTAAAAATTAACTGTTACAATTTACTTTAAAACGCAATTATTTCATTTTGATTCTTTAATTAAAGTTCTTCGTTTATATCTCTGGAACAATACATTTCATGTCACATTATGCTGAGATAAAAAATTTAGAGGATAGTTGTAGGAACAAAATAAACTCAAAATGAAGTATCTACGATAAATAATTTAGGAAACACTGTAAATTTTAGTGTCTTATTTTAAAACATTAAAAGTATTTTAATATGATGTCACCCATTTGATTAACATTGCCTCCATTTTAGGCACTAAAATTTACAGTGAATATGAATTTTTTTCAACAAACAATCAACTATTGGCAATGATTCAAATGATAACCGTTATAATTTTTAATTCCATTCATTTGAATATACTACAAGTTACTTACTTACTTATTTCTTTGAAATATCAAATACAAATCCTCATCAACATACTATTATCATCATACTCAATCATCCTAAAACAATTGAAAAATAAAAATAAATACTTACATACCTAAAAACGACTGATCATCGTATTTTCTTCTCTTAATAATTTTTACTTACAACTAATAAAAATAATAATACTTACAACGCTACTATTTCCATAAATTACCAGGCAGAAAAAGTAAAAGAGACTGGTAAAGCTAAAATAGAAAAAAGAAAAAAAAAATTATAAGAAAAGAGAATATTTAAAAAGTTGATTAACAAATAAGTAAAAGAGCGTGTAATGTTGACGACACGCCACTGGAATAATGGAGTCATGTGATGGGGACGACGCAAGTGGACGCATCATACAACTATACATCAGTGTGATTTGAAATAATAATAATAATACAACTGAGTGTACATCGCGCGATGTGCGAGTGTGTATATGGTATGGATACCGGGTTGGATAGTAAGGGAAACCGGTCGGTTGGTTGGTGTGTTCTACATATACTTGATTCTCTCAAGTCTCAGTTATTCTTCGTCAGTTCTTCGGCATGCTTGTCCACAATCTCTACACTCAGTATTTACAATAACACGGTTCAGTTGACATCGCCAAGTATTGTTTACTGTCGATAATTCTACGAAAACGTCAAATATTCGTAGTTGAGAAGTGTTTTTAATTTTTAAAATTACAAAAAAAAATAATATCTGTTGTCTAATAAACGTTTCGTTTTGTTTTTTAGTCTTGTGAGAGATCGAAATATAATTCGTGAAAAAAAATATTTATGCTTGAGATCCAGGAAAATTGAAGTTACGTTGAATTTTACCAACAACTGTTTTATTAAATTCGTCAAAACGAGCGGGAGCGGACTGTACTCGGATCGTAATTTTGCGGACCTCAATTTTTTCGTGTAACACAACGCTTTAGGCTCTTTGTACCACCCGCGATGGCACGTTGGGATGAATGGGATTATACACGCAATGGTCAGTACAACTTTTTTATCATCTGAGTAATTAATTAATATATTTTTAGCACAGACTCTACATCGTTTTTTTTTGTTATCTTTCAATAACATTCACGCATCATTTTGTTTATATTATTTACCCAGAAAGTGTTGTTTTATTTTCTCTGCTCGAGAAAAGATTTTCTTTTATGTAAAAATGAATGAAGAATGACATTGAAGATATAAAAAGGAAATTATCATTGGATTTAAATAGTTGTATTTATATGAAAAATAACGCAATTTTTATAAACTAAAAGCCATTTTGTAGATCATTGTCTCTACTTTTATGATCGGTTCATGGAAAAAAATTATTATGGACAGATTTATTCCGTAGAAATTGAGAAAAGAATACACTGTTTTGTTTTGAGTAGATAATTTAAAGTAGAATTGTTTTAACCAAAATATTATTTAGTATCAATAAGTTTTTGTATTGAAACCGATTTGTTTAAATTTAGCAACAATATTTCTCTGTGAAGTGAAATTTTCTTGTAACAAATTAAACAGTTCACTTTGTTATGGAGTAGTGGAATTTACTGTAATGGACCAAAAAAAATCACAAAAAAAAACAAGCAGTTTTACCATAAATGGCTATGTAGTATTTTTTGTATCATTTCAATATGGTCGTCAATGCTGTGCATACTCGGCAATTTTGTAAGTAATCGGTCCATCGTAAAAGATATTAATTCTTGAGTTTATAAAAATTAAATTTGAAATAAAGATTTTATTGTTATTCGCATAAATACTTATTTATTCTGTTGAGTCTTTTTTTAATTAATTATTTACAAAATTATATGATGGATTAAATGATTAAATAGATATTTTAAAAATTAATGTATGACTGTCAACAAGGAATTTTTGAGGTAAAAATTACAGTTGAATATGGGAGAGTTATATCCAAAATATGCAACTACTTTGACATGTAGTGTTAGTCACATTAACAAGTTTACAACATTGAACACCATAAACAAACTATAAAATTTTGGTAAACAGCAAGAAACGTTTTAAAGTCGTCTACAAAAGTAACATTACAAACAATTTAAGTGTTTACTTGCTAAACACTTGGATTTGCAGTGAATGTTATGATATATTTGCGCCAAAATTTCCTTAGGAGTATTTTATTTTTAATAGAGGTAAACACATAAAAAAATTTTTATTATTTATCTATTTATCATTTTGATAATATTAAATTGAATTATTAATACTTCTTTGTCACGTAAATAAAAAATAAAGGTAACGAAATGAATTAAATTACCTTGTCTACGAAAAACAAAGGGAAATATGATAAAAATAAATTCCTTTTATTAAAATGAATATTTTGCTTTTCCAATATATCTAGATAAGTAAACATTGATAATAAATGAACTATAAGTTAATGATATAGGGTTAAAAGTTGAACATGTAAATTAGATTGAAATAAAATTGATCGGAGTAAGAAGTATTTTCTTTGTCATTGTTTTATTAAACTATCGACTGTCGAGTCTTATATCCTACATTACTATTACACGACTTTATTTTTTTTTATCCTCTATCGTGATATAAATTATAAAATACAATGAAGTTACTTTCAAGTTACACTCAATTTTACATTAAATATTCAGAACTAAATCACCAAGTATTGATTCGATCATTTTTCAAACTGATAATTATAATTGTATATATTAACATAAAAATTAATTTTAAAAAAAATTTCTTCTATTTTTAAATTTCATTTTTACTCTTGTTATTTCATAAATAATTACATACATCTATCATAATTATTGAGGCTACTTGACATGCAATGACAACGATACCATCATTACTTAGAATTAACTAATTTTCTATCACTCGTTATTACTGAATTGTAATGAAAAAAAAAAAAGAAATTTTTTCTATGCTCGATTTTACTCATTGATAAACGTATATATACCTTCTAAATGACATCAAGACAAAAAAGAAACAGTGATTATGGTTTAGTTTAAATAAAAAAAGTTTCTTTTTTCTCCGAAGCTTCGATCGAAATAAATTTTATCGATTTATAGGCTCAAAAATGAGCATGCGATGAAATACGTAAATTCGTTGATTTCTAAGGAATTATGTTAAATCAGAATGTTTACAATTCTTATTTCTTGTACTCTAAGCTAAACGGAAATCAATATACTATAGATTGGTTGTATAATTTATTTATTGTTTTTACGTTTTCAACTAGTACGAAAGTTGTAAAGAGAAATCGACTAAAAAAGAGGGGAAAAAATACCGAAAAAAATAAATAATTACTTTTTTTGTTGATATTATTTTTTTTTTCAATTCTATAAAACAAAGAAGCATTTATTACTCTTGGGGTAAAAAAAATTTTTTTTTTTTTTTTTGAGGTTAGAAATTATTGAGTTAAAAATCAATTGACTGAGTGCATAAAAAGAGTGTGAAAAAAAATATTAAGTGATTATAAGGTTGATTAGTACGAATAGATACAAGTGGAAAAACGCATCGTGTGACTATTAAAAGTAGAAAGTTGATGGTAATAATAATAACGATAGTTAGAGTGAAGAAGATAATAATAATAGTATAAAAAATTGCATACGGAAAGGTTGCCGGAAATACAATGAATGTTTTTATCGTATTGATTCACGACTATTGAATGGTTAATTTTGTTTATAATTAATTTATCGATTGAATAGAATATTAGAACCTTCATAAACATTTAATTGATTTCGTGAGTATATTTTTTTTATCGATAATGTCATGAATTGATCAAATTGAATGCATTTTTTAAATTAAATGTCAATTGATGAGACTATTAAAGAATCATGAGGAACATTTGATTAATGGAACATTACTTCTTCCATTAATTATTATACTGAAATCTCAATTGATAATCAATTTTAGTTAATATTAATGAATTTTAGTTTAATAGCAAAATGAAAAAACTGGGCCTCAACGAATATTGAATTGCCCACTAAGTTGGCTAAAATTCTAGAAGGGTAAAAATTTTCCATATATTCATTTTACTTAAATCTACACAGAAGAGAGGTCGAAAATTAAAATTATCCTGTACAGAGAGGAGAATTAAGTAAAAATGATTTATTACTGAGGTGGAAAATTTTACTCTTCCGCAGAATAAATTTAACTATTTTGGTGAAGTATACTAGAATAATTATTACACTGCATAAGAGGATCATTTAAACTCTTTCTTCTCTTTGTGTCTGTTGTAAAATAAGATAAGCATTACAACCGAGGTAAAATTTTACCCCAGTTATAAACCTAAGTTTCAAAATCTACTGAGTCACAATCGATTAAAATGAAGTATTCTATAAAATTGATTCATACTTAATTAGGAGTAAATTTTTACCCCGAACTACTTGAGTCGATAATACAATTTCAAGAGAACCCCTGAAATGTCTCATCTGAATGTAAAACCAATTTTAACATCAGCGAAAAGGCTGATGTCTGTTTCGTTTTATGCAACTCATGTCTTTTAGTATATTTATACATCATATTATTATTGTTGTGTTTACAATTATACCATCACTTATAATAATCAGACAGAAGATATAACATCATTTTATTTACTTATCTTTGCAACCTCAGATCCGTTACAACTATTTATTTACCGTGGATGAATCATGAATAAGAAATTGTTTAAAATATCACGTACATTTCTTCAAGACAATTTATACCAAGGACTTGAATGCAATAGTAGCAAAACTATTTATAGAAAAAAATGACTAGAAGTGATCAATCCTGAGTGAGATATTAAAAAAAAAAAAATTAGATCAACATATTCGGAACAGTAATGGTCTTTATATAATGATATGTACTATTGACAATTAATGACTACACTCACCTGAATTTTATTGTCGTGAATTCTATTGATAGTTACCACGCAAACCTACTTATTAATGCAACTCATTTTGCTTCATAATAATCCGCACTACAGTAATCATCATTATAGTATCAATACCTTCAAGACAAATATTGAATGTTTTTAAACAAAATAAATATACACTGACATCAAAAAGATTCTATTGATTAGATGATCGATAAAGCAGAATAAATAAACTACCATCTTTATTGACACTATTATTTTTATCTTTATTTAATATTTTTTTGATCTACATTTCTACCCGGCATGAGAAAAGTGCTTTTTTTCCATCTCTTAATTAGGAGTGATATTTTCCTTTAGGCTATCAATGAGACCAGTTAAAACTAAATGTTTGTACTAATTTTCGTCACAATTGAAGTTGGTTTACTTTTCCTTCCTAGGTAGCAAATGCACAACTTTTACCATACCCTCTTGAAAAATTTACTTTTCTATACAAGTAAAGTAGAACTTTTTACACGGGTTTAACAACAAAAAATATTTAGTTACAGGTGAAATAATTGAGGTTTTGTTTTTTTTTTAAATTTCAGTAGTTGATTTATCTCCTAGGTGGCGTTAAGTCATTTGTTTATTTATATAACCTAACAGACCTTTCATAGAGAGACTTATCATGAAATCTAGAATAATTTTCACCCTTTAATTTTAACTCTCTAATTACCTACTTTATATCTATCAATTTCAACTAACCTACTCATTTTTATGAAACTCTTTATCTTATTTTGATCACTTCATTGACTTACGACTATCATCTCTATCATAATATTACATAATCACTAAATGATTAATTATCAAACATGACAAAGTAATACCAAATCACAGGGTAAGAAAAAAAATTAGGCTAAAAAGAGCAAACTCACGCAGCGGTATATATTTAAAACTCAAAACTGATCATATAATGTGATATGAGAAGAGGTAATGACATATATTGTAGGTCGAATTGATTAGGATCATTGACGTAATCAGTTCAGGACGTTACTAATGTTATTGGTGTAGCAGATATTTTGATACTCTTTTATCACTAAAGATAAATAAATGATTTAAAAAATGAATCAATAAAAATAATATTAGGAGATTCCATACCTCTATCACATGTTAGTAAATAATTAAACAAAAAAATAGTCTGTATTAAAATATTAAAAACTTTTATCTCTGATTGACATTGTCTTATTTCGAGATAACACTAAATTAACACTAGAGGGCAGACCTTGAACATTCTAGATAGCTTGTCCTTAAAAGTAGAATATGCGTGAAAAAACAAATGCTTTAACGAAAAAGTGATTTGAACAATAATTACTTTAGATTTATTAATGTTTATAAAGCCTTGTCCTTAGATATTTATCACGCTTCATTAGACGACCTCAACTTCTAGGTAATTCCGACTAATACTGATATGAAACATAGTTTGTGTAATTAATATTTATTTAATGTTTATGTTTAACCGTGATATTAATTCAGCCATTACACTCTAGTGTTTCCGTTTTCCTTAAAAGCTAACAGGTAATTAATTAGTAAGTTGATTGATTAAAGTAGGAAAATATCTGGTTTTTTTTTCTTTCATCTATTATGCGGATATTGTTGGAAAGTATCCTAGAAAAATAATGTTTTTATAGAAATAACTTTTAAAATTAATATTTATGATTTTTATGCCGCATACTGAGTGAAAATAAATTTTCTAAAAGAAAACAATTTTTTTTTTAAATAATTATTATAATTATTAATTAGCAATATAATAATAATCATCACCATTACAATTAATTGTTTTTATAATAATTCAATATTTTTATTTAATAACCTTTTTATTATTTTTTTATATCACACATTTTACTTTTTTTTATTGAAAATTCTCTCATCTTTGTCAATTGTTTGAAAAGCTAGCACTAAAAAGAGGAATTCAGTCTCTAATGTTGAATAGTTGGGACTTCGTCATTCAGTCACTTAATTCTTTTTTTTTTTTTAAAGAATAAAAATAGAGCTAAACAAAATAAAAATAAATAACTTATGAAAAAAGTATGCATCAGTCAAAAACTAACGGTGTTTGAAATGAAACTTTTTATAGAGTACAAATTAATTATTAATAATAACTTTGTTAATAATATTTAGTAATAATTATCATCAATAACTAATAACAATTTTACTTCTATTCTCGACGTCTCCTTCTCTTTGTGCAGGTCTTCGTATTCTTTTACTCTCTTATAAAAAATATCACTTCAAAAAGAAGCAAACGATAATTTGGTCATTGTTGAACAGTAGTGAGGATTGATTAAAAAAATATCCATCAGCTTAATGTCTACAAAAAAAATGTATGTCCCTAGGATAATATTAAACATAACTCCTCTGATTCATCACTTAACTATAATAAAAAGCTCAATGATTACCGTAATATATTTCAAGATGTATAACGAGCAATTTTTAAATTAGGAAAATTGAATTGAGTAGACAAATAATAAGACTAAAAACATTATCGTGTTGCATATAAATGAAAGCAGTTTAAATTTCTTCTTCATCATAACCACTTGTTGCTCTCATGAATATTCTCATCACATGTTGTGTCCCCTCTCGTGGCATAATAAACAACTACATTATAAAATTTAAATAATAATAAAATTTATGTGTCCAGGCCCCAGCAAATGGGTTGAGATGTTTCCAATGGCAGCTGGATCAAGACAAAGTCCAGTAAATATTGAGACAAGTCGTGCTGAATCTGATCATGAAGCTCTAAGCAGCAAACCACTGCGTTGGAAATATGCATCAACTGCTTCCAAAACATTAATTAATCCTGGATATTGTTGGAGAGTGGATTGTGATGGTGATGGAACTTGTAAGTATATCTTTTTAAATTCATTATACCTTCACTGCAAATCTTCAATTTGGAAGTATTTTTTTTTTTTTAATGTAAAGTAATTTGTAATTTTATAAATCCAATCACATTGTGCCTAGTTACAGAGAAATGTTCATCAATTTCTTCAGGTAGTTTGCATTAATTCTATTGGAAGAAAGACATTACAATTAAATTATAAATATTAATCTATATATTTTTATTATTATTATTATTATATATATATTTTCTTTTAATGGTGATATAGAAAAATTTCCGTAACTTATTATGTTACATAGCAACAATAGTAAACCATTTTTATGATAGTTAATTATCTTTTCTCTCAATATCAGCAATTATGTTTTTAACATTACCGGAAGTAATAAAAGAAAAAAAAAGAATCCAGTTATTTTATCAGTCGTCCATTGTTCTTTCATCATATTTTTTAGCATTGCTATTGATGTAATAATATTTGAATTATTAATTAATTTAATAAATTAAAGATAATAAAAATATTCATAATCATTAATAATATCTATTTTAGTCTTGACTGGTGGTCCATTAGTAGACGACGTGTATAAATTGGAACAATATCATTGTCACTGGGGTTGCAGCGATTCTAGAGGCTCTGAACATACTGTTGATGGTCAAGCATTTGCTGGTGAGGTATGTATTTTTTATTTAACATTATTTTCCGTTACCATTTTTTTTTTTCATTTCATTGTCATCAACTTGATATTTTCCAATAAATTTTCCATTTTGAAAATAAATAATAAATGTTGTAAAATTATTTAAATAATTTTGTTTCAAAATTTTATAGACAATTCATTATTAATGAAAAATTAATTGATAATTATTTGTTGAAGTTACACTTAGTGCATTGGAACACAACGAAATATCGAACATTTGGAGAAGCAGCTAAAGCACCAGATGGTCTAGCAGTATTAGGAGTTTTTCTCAAGGTTAGTCTATTGAATATTGCACATAAGTCTATATATCACATGTTTTTCTATTATTAATAATACCTGAAAATAAAAACAATGAATTTAAAAACACTTTTTAAATAAAAAAATACATAACTTCATCATTATAGAATAATAGAATGATTACCGGTTTTTATTCTTTTTTTTTCTTATATTACTTTTTTTTTTCGTCAATTCATTTAACTAACAACTTTGATGCATTTACGTAATGAACTAGAAGGTATAATTTCATCTCGAATACCGATTCACTTGAAAAACAGAAAATTACGAAATTTTTTTCGTTATATAAGACATGGATATTATTCACATAACTTGTATGGATTGTTGTGGTTGGTAATAAATTCTGCCGGACACACAATGTTACATATTAACATTGAAAACATATTTAAATAATAAAAAAATAAAATACTTTAGATTATGTTATTTATTTATTTTTTTTTTTTACGATCTATAAATGCATGTACACGCGTGCATACCTGATTCAATTCAAGCAACACCTCATGAATTTTTTTTCTAAATTTTTTTCTTCACAAATAATGTAATTATTTCAATTTTTAAATAACCGTATGCGAACCGTCGTACGGTTTGACTGTGTTAGCCCAAATAATTTGCCCAATTGGGAATGTATCCTTAGGCAATGATCTCATATTATGAATGACTCTTTAGTGTGCTCATAAATCGAAATAACATTGTTTGATTTTTTTTTTTTTAAGGTGGGTAAGACTCATGAGGAACTCGACAAAATATGCCGTCTATTACCGTACGTTTCGCACAAAGATGAGGTTGTTGAAATAGTGGATACAATTGATCCCAATAAACTTCTTCCAGGTAACATTTTCATTACTTCTTATTAATCAATAACAAATTATAACAGTTTTAAAAATGTTTTAATTAATTTTTGGTCTAAATTTAGCTATTTGAAGTTACAATTAATTAACTCAAACCTCAATACATCACTTTCTTTCCTCCTTCATTACTGAATAATTTAAAAATAAAAGGGCAATGACCTCAGAATGACCTTCTAATAATGAACTAATAACTGTTCTTTACAAAACAGATATTTTTGTTTTATTCAGTAATACTTATAGCCATAATTTATATAAACTTAACGCTACACCCATTGTCTTTTAAATATGTTCACAATAATAATAATGACTAAATTAATGATAACAAACTAACAGTACGTGGTGGACGTGCGGGTCGGTGTGTGAATCCATGCATGCGATGGACTGTCAAAATAATACGAGAGGCTAGCAATAAAACTAGTTTTCAAGGTTGGTAACATGAAATCACGAGATTTAGCAACGAATAAAAACCACCGGCTATAACATTTTCACTTGTGTACATATTTGCACTCATTTACGCCTTTGATTGTAATTAAACCACATTTTCTATTCTGATTAAAAAGAAAATATATTTGCATAAAAAATTAGTGCACTTCGATCATAGTTTACTTTAGAATTATTTATGATTTCATTTATCGCTACCGGTTAAGCTAGAAAAAAATTACATGATTTCCTTTTTTTTTTTTCTAAATCAATCTAACGAACAAGTATTCATTATTTTATTAATAAAAATATTCAAGCTTGTTTATAAATAAATTTTAGAAAATTATTTGCACGAAAAAAATGGTTTTGACGAATATTTTAAAGATTAACATCAAATGATAATACAGAGAGCTACTTAACCGGTTTACGATAGCACTTTATTGACAGTAATAATGTAAATCACTGCACAGAATAATAATTTATGTCATATTATCGATATATAGTAATGCAGGCTGCTATATATGTCGATAATTTGATTCGAATAGAATGAAAAAGTAGAATATATATATATATATATTTTATTCTACTTTTTTTAAAATGCAGTTAATGATTGTAATTTCTTTTTTAAATAAATCTAGATGACAATGGCTATTGGACTTATTTGGGTTCCTTGACTACTCCACCATGCAATGAAAGTGTAACTTGGGTTCTTTTTAAAAAATATATTGAGGTCTCCCATCATCAACTTAACATCTTCCGTAATTTAAGAAAGTTTCCACGTGGTGCTGAATGTCCATGTCATGAAAATCATGGAGTGGTAAGTCAACTAAATTTAAACATTATCCAATCTTTCTTGGCAATTATTTCGTAAACTATGAGAGTTATGGAAAAAAGTTTTAAGTACAAATTGAAGATCATTTAATTTTATATAAAAAAAGTTATAATACTTTTTTCTGTATCTCTAATCGTTAAGTTGCAAAATAATGATAAAGATGAAAAGCTGATTTCATGCAGAGTACCCTAAATTTATGACTTTCTATACTGGTTTTTTTTATTAATTCTAATTAAATATTCATGTTTATAATAACTGTTACAGGTCATCAATAATTTCCGTCCACCATTGCCATTAGGAAATCGCGTACTTCGTGAATGCGGCAGTTTTTGAATTTTTTTTTGCTATTAAAAGAAAGAATGGAAAACTGATGGAACAAGCCATCGCGGGGGGAAGAGGATTTATATACGATATATATACACATTTATGAATTTATATAAAATAACAAATTATTTAACTGATACAATATTAATAATGGATTAACAAATTTTATGAATATATATTTATATGAAATGATAAAACTTTTAATAATTATATTTTAAATGCATATTATTTAAACAGCTAAGCTTTTGCAAAATCAAATATATCGAAAATAATGTAGTTATTGTTATGAGTTTGAAAGAAAAATTTAATGTATGTCTGTATAACTGCACTATTTATCTATAATTATTATATACATAAAATATATATAGATATATATTTACATACACTCTACAAATTTATATTTATGATTGATGGTATATGATAAATTTATACAACATTTAGATTGTGAAAAAACATTGATATTAACTGTGATAGAAAAAACTAAAAAAAATTGGTGGAAACATTAATGATTGTATTAAATGAAATAGATTTATACATATGATTATATAATTTTCTAGAAAATAAAATTTATGAATATATTAAATTATTTTAAATGAATATCTAAAAACAATAATTGAAACAAAAGAAAAAGCATCTTTTATTTTGTCAATATGAGTATTTGATTATTTATTATCTTATTGAGAAAAAATAGAAAAATAAATTTCATTTCTATCTTTAAAGAAAAACAAAACGTTGTTATGTATCTTTTAAATTTGAAAATATAGTATGTAGGTCACTCGTTAAGTCTTGTCGTTTAGCACAGCTTTTACAAGGGAATTTATCATTTTAATATCTTCGTATAATTCCAATTCAGAAGAGGATAAATTTCTGGTTTAACGAGTGATTTGAGCGCATAAATAAGTGTGTATTAAATGACGGTAGATACTTTGGAAAAAAATAAAATTTTGTAGTAGAACTACAAGACTTACCGAGTGACTTACGTAATTAATTTTTGTCTTAAGTGTTATCATCGAAACCTGTCACTTGATTGGCTTTAAAATAAAATTAAAAATTGGTAGTCATTGTTACTTTTTATTATTTAAGAATGAATAATAAATTTAAGGAAAGGATTATTTATTAAACTAAAAAAACGATGGGGTATGTGATAAAAAATTTGTTCAAATTGTACTGTAAATGTCTGACAATTGTCTATTGGTGGAATATTGATTCCTGAAAATCTATTTAAAAAGAAGTACGATGGAGATTGCAAAATAAATTGAATAAAACAAATAAAAAAATTTTTTTTTCTATTTTACAACAATATTTATAACGTTTTCGAAGTTAAAAATTTTAATACTTTTCAATAAAACATTAGGATATTTCTTTTTTAATTCTTAGCAGCTGCCATTTTGCTAAAAACTCTATTTCTAAAACTTTATCCTTTATTGGATTTTAAAATAGAGTTATCGAGTGCTATATTTATTTATATTGTGGATAGTTTTTTTTTGTCAGCCAGCTGATTTATTACAATGAATAACAATCAAGTGGAAGAAATGCTCATCTTCTTATAAGCCTAATGTATGAATAATTGATTTTCAACAGCAATCATTTAAAAAAAAAAAACCAGTTATTTTCCCGAACAATCGAATATTGTTTTAGACAGTCATATTGATGTCTGCAAAATTTCATGGTAAAATTCGACCATGAGTTTTATCTTTATACTTTATTAAAACATATCAAAATGACAATTTATTTGTAACATCAAGTTTGAAGACTGAAATTTATTTCTACATTAATTTATTTTACTAAAAAGAGTAAACTTTAGGGTTTAACCTATGCTACCTTTATCACCACTTACCTTTTTTGATCATTTTTTTTCCTTTACTAATATTCCTGTTGTTGGCTTCATTCCATATAATTTCTAGAACTTCAGCTTCATCAGTCTGCTATAAATGTATTCCTATAATAATTAAAACCATGATAACTACAAAATTGATAATAATTACTAATCTATTAATTATAGGTTAAAATAAACATAAATTAGAGTCTTTAAATAAATGATTTTAGCCTAAGAGTTTATTGAACTCGAACTTAAATTTGTGATATGTAATTTATAAACAATTACCTAATAATTTTTTACAGCAGCTATTGAATATTTTAGACAGTAAAGTATCAAGAACTAAAACTATGGGTTTAATTAAAATAGATAAATTTAAAGAGCTTGATAAGTAGTTCAAAATTGTGCCAAAGAAGTTTTTGTCCTTTATTTTTGTCTGTTTTATCGAAATTTATTGTCATTTTACGGCGCCACATAAATCGTGGTCGTGCCCTTGGATTTTTTTTCCAATTATGAGGTTACTTGTATTTAAAATATCACAATATTTATTGATTAACTAATTTTCATCTCTACATTCACAACAAAATTGGTTTGAAGTCAACAAGAGATTTTAATTCATCAAAAATAATTATTTAAAAAATAATACTTAACCTAACAATTAACTATTATATTTCCAATTCATCAACACTATTGTTCAATCACTCAAATAATCAATCAATACCTCAATAAATCATAATAAACATCTCATAAGCAATGTTTCTAATAAAGAAACAAAAATCATCATCCGTTTAAACCGTTGGATATTATTTTTTTCCACCCAAAAGTCATCACTATCAACGAACTATTCACCCACAAAAAAATTGCAATTAAAAATACACTTTAATAATCCGATTATTAATATTCAATACTATTATCGTCATCATTCGCATTATTAGTCGATGATTCATTTGTTATAAAAAATAATTACTTAACTAACGTACAAACTACGGCGCATGCGCGGTGTTCTCAGAACTCTCACAACTACATCAACATACTTGTGTACATATAGAATACTTCTACACCCGGCATTACCGGCAGTTAAGACTGACTCCACTCAAGACGTTCCCTACAAGTCAGTGTTCTGCGTGGATCCAACTTGGTACCAGTGGTCTAGTTATCTCAGTGTAATTGAAACTATCGTCCAGTTAATTTGATACCACTTCTTGGAACTAACAATCAACAACAACATGGCTATCTGTAAATATAAACTTTTTATATTACTCTCAAATTCATTCTTCTTCTTCTCCAACACCTTTTTAAATTACTTTCTTCATTATTTATTTCAAACAATCACCAACAAATGATTGTTTTATCGTGAAAACAATTTTTCCGGCTCCAAAATAAGGTTAAAAAGGTCTTTAAGGACAACAATATTAGCACTAGACAATTGTCAACATCATCATCATAACAGATTTTCATTTACGCTTTGAATGATGTAAGATAATATTATTGGATGTGGTTTTGAATTCCATTGGAGATAGAATTAGTTATAATTCAACTGTCAAGAAGATGAATAACATAAAAGTGTGAATATTTTTGGTTAGATACTAAAAAAGATTGAAAATAATTTGATTGATGAAGAAGGAAGCTTGATGATAAATGTCTAAAAATAATCATGGGTGTGGTTATTGGTTTGACAAACTAACGATTTGAATATCCAGTTTAGTGTCTTGATACATGTACTTATTAATAGTAATCCTAATGCATTGAATAAATATCAATGCAAAAAAACATGCCAATTAATTAACTCGTGGGATTATTTCAAGATTATCTTTGGATTCTAAAGGTATTATTTTTTATTTTTTCTTCCTTTGAAGATCATTAATTTAGTTGGTTTGATATTTTTAAATGATTATTGATATTCTTTCCTTCTTTTTTTAGCTAATTTATCTTGCATTTTAATTGCTACATTGTTGAACGATCACGTCACATACCGAATACAAATCTGTCCTTGTGGTAATATAATGTAATATCCAGATTATTTCGTAATAACTAGTCAAATAATTCTTGAAATTCTTCCTTTTTATTCAATTTGACATTTCGTCTTCTGTTGTAACTATTATTCATGTCGTCATCGTGTTTTACATTTCATCTACTTTATTTTATACCTTCTAGAAGTATTCTTTAATAATAATCATGACAAAAGGTGTTTGCAGACTTAAAATAACTTATTTTTACACAAAAATATTTTAAATATTAATGACGATAATGAATCATCACAATTCTATGGAGAATAATGATTGAAATTTATTTTTTGAACACTTGATATACTTGATGGAAGTGAAGTAATATATAATAATTAAAAATTAATCTTAATATAGTTGAAAACAAACTGACCTAATACATCTCCAGTCTGTAGACTTGCTGATGACGTAAACAAAACTCAATCATGTAATTGTATTATATCTATAGATACTAGTGTATCCTAGAAAACTGGGTTAACTAAGGATTGTGATCCTGAAGAAGTATGTCTGTGTGTGAATAACATGTTTCGATTGACCTCCAGCTTTTACTGCTTTTCCGGTACTAACATTGTTATGAGCAGTGAAAATGAAGATTTATGCTTCGCATGTTGAATTGAAATTAGTAGTTTTTGTCGACGACATAAAAAGTATTTAGCTTGCTCCAATTTTTAGATGAGATAAGGTATATTGATCATGAATAGAATTATTTTTGCTGCAATGAAATACATTTTTTCCTTTTTTTTTCAATATAGTTTAAGTTTTAAATAAAAAAGGAGTCGTAATAAAATTTAAAGGAATACATTGGGCTTATTTTTTTAGGATTTAGAATATGTTGGAATAATTTAAAAGCCTAGACAGGGTAAAAGTCATGACAATGTGCCAATTAAAAATATTTTTGTCTATTTAATAAATTAAATATTGATTAACAACATTCTATTAACTATTAAGCTGATATTATTTCACATTATTAATTAAAATTATTAAATAAATTCATACTTTAATTTTATGGATGTTTTTCAAGGACGAGGATTCAATTGGGGACTTTAATTTGAAATTAAGGAAGACTTGAAGAAATTTAGCATAGACTTAGGATCGTCTTCATTCATTCTTACAATAATCGTAGCTACGTGGAGAGTAATTAGAGTGACAAGAGCAAGTGATGTCCATTCTAACTAGCAGATTGACTGTACTTTATTTATTAATAAAGATATGATAAAGATGTAGTTTAGTTTCAACTTTATAGTCAGTCTAGGGATGAACAAAGGTCTATATTGGGACATTGACCTTATTCATTTTTAATAATAGATAATAAATACAATGATTATAAAATAATTAAAATTAAATTATCAATTTAGTATGATAGATAAAAATTTTAATGATAGAAATAATTTTTTTTAAATTAGTTATTTTGAAATAATAAACTACAATAAAGTTAACATCCAAAAATATCAATTATAATTTATTATTAATATATTTTTACTTAAAATCAATAAGATCTGTCAATTTAGAATATTTTTAAAGATAAGTAAATTTATTTAACTGATTAAACTTACTAGAAGACACCATCTAGAAGGCTGACAAAATATTGAAACTATAAACAACTTAAATTAAAATGTGAGGTCTATTTAATTGTAAACATATAAAAATCCTCTAATAAAAATTAATAGTAATTTTTTGTCTATCAGTTAGACTCAATCGACCATTTATTTACTTTATAATTACTCTCCAATATATTAACCTACTGATTACAAGACCCTCTAGCATTTAGCCCAATCAATATGCATAAAAAAATATGGTTGATAATTTGAGATATTTGATATCTGACTGAACTAATTAGTCAGCTCTAATTTGATAATTAAAATGATTATTAAATAAAATAATACAATGTCTCAAAGACTTAATAAGCAATAATGATTACAATTTTATAATAAATTCAAACTTTATCTTAATAGCTATGAAGCAATCATTTAAATCTTTCTGATGACCAAGTCTAGTTGATAGGCAAGATGAGTTGTCGTGACTTAATATGAATGACCTAATCATTAGTCTTGTCAGTTTTTATCATCATCGATCATATCATAATCAGAATAAGTCTATGTGTCAATGTTTTTTTTTTTTATTTAAAATTGACCGGAAGTTCTGTAATCAGTCTATTCAATAGTGACTTAACAATGATCCTGATAAAATATTTTATAATAAATAATTGTTGTCTAAAAATAATTATCAAATGATATATATTCAATACAAATAATACTTTGATATTCTTCATAATCACATAAGGAATTAATTGGCTTAAATTTTATTTTGTTCAGGAAGTTATTTTTTATCATCTACCAAGCACCAATACACTTGGAGGTTTTTTTCTGAATTACTTATTTGTTTCCATGTTAGTCCGTATTGTTTTCATCAACATTAGAATCACTTCCTCTTGGTATCATGATAGTTTATCAATGAAGACAATGCTGATGTTTGATGACGTTCATCAACATGTTACTTCCTTCTGCTAATTATATTTCATGTAGCGTTACATTCTACTACGTGGAAATGTTTTCTAAGTATAGATGTACTTGGTGTATTGTGTAGTTGCTAGGTGCAGTGGTCTAGCGTACAGGTCAATGACAGTCTCATGGTATAACAGTTGAAGCAGCTGAAGAAGTTTCAAAAAAGGTACCAAACCAACTGTTGATGGAAATGAAGATAATTCAATTTTGTAAAACTTTTTTCTCCCTGTCTGTTTTTGTTCAGTATAATCTCTGTAATTTTGTGCTATTTAGTTGATATCATGTACTAGTAAATTGACTGCTGTACTGGTTTTTAGCTTCTCATGATTAGCAGATGATTTTTAGTTGTTGCCAAGTGACGAGTTGTAACATACCCTGCATGTGTAGGCTATGTTGTAAAAATTACAGTTATCCAATCAGATTAGCATAAATTTAATGTTATGATAAATAACGTATGTAGATCATGGAGATAATAATTAGTAACCTTGGAGGGAATTATTTTTTTTTTCTTTTAGTTTGGTCATCGTGTCATGTCATTGAATACCATGAGGCTCTAACGAAAAAATAATATTTATCACCTAGGGTTTAATTACCATCATTTTCATAACCTTATTTTCCATTATGATTAAAGATTAAATTACTGCTAATATTTCATCGTGGATATAAATATTTAGTAATTAAATTTATAGTAAAAATAAAAATGGTTATTAAAAGAAAATTGTTTGGAAGGAAGTCTTTTGATACATAGAATCTCATTCACTCTTTGCCATTATTTATGCTACTGGGCATTTAGACTCTGAACTAGAATCGCTCAAAAACATTTTTCAAATACTGAAGACTATTTTTTGAAGTAAAAATAGGTATTTTAAAGTAGAAGAGACACTTTTGATTATATTTTACAAGGTAGAGGAATAGAAGAAGGAATGTTTAATTTTATTCAATTTCAAATTATTACCGTAAGTTCTTGATTCTCAAATAGATTGAATTGTTTAATTAATGAGTAATTTTTTTGTTTTCTTTATGATTTAGCTTTATCAACAGAAGATAAATTGGAGTATCAATTCTACCCAGTATCAGGTGGACAAATTCAATTTCGTGTACGTGCACCAAATGATGTCCATGTTGCTCTCACTTATGGCCCACAAGAGGGTGAACCAATGTATGAGGTAAATATGTTTTTCTCACACCCATGCACAGTCAAATTTGGTTTTTCTATGCAAGTGAGAAAAATGCACTTTTCCAAACTCATAAAGATTTTTCAATCTATTTAATAAACGTTCTAATTGTTTTAGGAGACTAAACGATCTAATTATAATTAATTTCATAGTTATTATTTCTTCTTATTTTACAAGATATATTTTTAGAATATTTCTTCATATGATCACATATATAATTTACCGTTAAACAATTAATTATGGATAAAATTTAATGATAAAGCCATATATTTATTATTTTAAAAGTGATATTGCTATAAATATGGTAATATTTGTGTCATTCAGGTTTTTATCGGAGGTTGGAGTAACAGTAAATCTGTGATCCGTAAGAACCGTGCAAAACCGGAAGTCGTTGAAGTTGAAACCCCTGGAATATTAAGTAACGATGAACTACGTGGCTTTTGGATTAGGTAAGCTATCAAAAGCAATGGAAAAGTTTTATTTTTTGATGCAATTAATAATAAATAATTTATTTATTTATAAGATGGCAACCAGGAGTGATCACGGTCGGTAAAGAAGGCGAACCCTCTCCATTTTTAACAGCTGAAGATTATGAGATTTCTCCCTTCACCTATTTCGGTATTTGTACTGGCTGGGGAGCAACGGGAGAATGGCTTATTGAAGGTATTTATTTACATTCTTTATAAACTTCATAATTAAATAAATAATTATTGTTAATTTAATTAAATAGCGTAGCTTTAGTTCTTCTTTATCGACTCTATTGCTTTTTTTTTATTAAAAGAATTAATTTAGAAATATTTCTATTATTAAATGGTAAATTTGATTAATAATAATGGTGACTTAAATTCTTCTTTTGTTTAACTAACTTAATCTGGGAAATATATCAACACTCTTCAACTATTCAGCAAGATGTATTTCGGGTTATGGTGGAGACAGTACGTAATAAAAATATTTAGAGCCATTAGGGCTTTTAGATGTTCACCTGTGTCATGATGTCTAAATCACGAATATTAATGTAAATAATTTTTTTTCACAGTAAAACTTTGAATTGTCTCAATAATTTTACAATTAATTATCGAGATAATTCAAGACATTATTTTAATAATGATAATTACTTTTTAATAATCATAATTTTATTAACAAAAATACTCACTAATTTTCATCCTTAATTTACGGTGCGATTATTATTGCTTCCATATTTTATGTATTAATAAACTTATGAATAATTTTCTTTACTTAACTTAAATATTTTAATGTTGTATCTTTAACTATCTAGCTTTTAATTCCACTTAATCATTATTTAATGGAATCATTTAATCTGATTAATTATGTAGTTCATATAAAGTACAATATTATATCACTTCACAGATCCTAATGCGAATGTAACACCATCAGCTCCTCTTCAAATGGGTGGTGGAGGAGGTGATGGTAGTATTTGCTGGTGCGATGCGTCAGGTGGTGTAATACCACCCAATGCAGTGGAAGGTGGTCGAGATGATGAACCCCTATTTGTAGGGAGAGCTAATCATGCAGGTGCTCTGATTCCTGGTAAAGTTAAAGCAAGCCATGGAGTGTGTTATGTAGCATGGGGTGGTGAAGAACATGGAAAACCTGACTATCAAGTAAGTTGATTAAATTTTTCTTCATGTAGCTTTCAATTACTTGATTTTACAATTTAATACGAGACCCAAGTATTGGTTGATTCTAAAAAGTAACGTTCAATATTTAAGGTTCTTTGTGGATGCCATCCTCAATGGGTTCCCACTAGTGGCGGAAATGTACCACCAAACGCCATTCCAGCTGGAGAAACAGAAGATGGTGAGCCACTATTTGTCGGTCGTGTTAACCATGAGGGAACTGTGACTATTGGTAAAGTTCAAGCATCTCATAATGTCTGTTACATCCCATTCGGAGGATCTGAAGTTGCATTTCCGGACTATGAGATTCTAGTTGGACAATAAAATATTCTATCAAGAGAGAGAGAGAGAGAGAAAAAAAAATAATGAAAATTCTATTGCATTAGATTAGCTTGCATCAAATAAAAGATCTGAAAAACTGGAGATTATATATTATAATGAATGTGATTGATTTACAATTAACAGGGAATATGCCTTTACAAGGTAAATTGCTTTTGCACTGGCAGCTAATAAAAGTTGTATTAGATGGCTTTTGCCAATATTTATGAATAATGTTATGAAAAATGTTAGAAAAAGTATTTATATTATAAATGCCTATTTTTTTAACTCACATTTTTTGGCTTTTGTCAATGAATTGAATGATTATAAAATTATTAATTAAATATGAGAAATAAACTATCATGGAAATTAACCGTATGTGAATTTATTTAGATAAAACAATTTCTTTAAAATGTTTTATTTGCAGCTCAATGCTGCTAAATTTTAGTGATCAGACGAAAACTGGAGTTTTTTTTCTAAATAAATATGTTTATTGAACAAAATACAGTGAGTTCGAAGTTTACAAAGTATTTATCTCTTTATGTTAAAAGATGGTTTGTTTATGTTAAATGGAATAATGGTGTATTTTTCACCTGTATTTCCAAATATGTAATCAAACGCTTGTAGAAAACACTTTAATAACAACTACCAATAAATGTAAATTTTCATGTGGTTAAATCTCCGATCAATCGTCATAATCTCGCGACTATACATTAATGTAAAACATATTTTAAAGTCTCTCAATGTAAAAATGTCATGATCAAAACTATGAAGTAAGTTCTTTAATTTTATTGTTCTCTGTTTTATCAATGCTTTCCTCTCTTTTTTTCTTATTCTGTTGTGATTTTTGTAAACGATAAACTATAATCTCACCAATAAAACAAATCATCCCAACGATCCATCCTACAGCTAAGAACATTATCAGAGACATGATGGATTTCAAATTGATTGGTTTGTTAAAACCTTTAGTCAGTGAAATCGATTTTAATTTATTAATCGCTTCCCAATAGTAGTGATGCGTCTCTCGACTTTGTAGATCAGTAAATCCTAATTCATAATATTTGAGCAACACGTTATTTATTCGTTCATTTAAAGGGTTTCCCCTATGCAACGTATGAGAATATGGCTCGACTGAGATTGGTTTTTTCGCTACATATAGTTCATCTGACTGACGTTTTAAAAGATACCCAATCACCATAATATTGTCTACTACAGCAGCTGATGTATTATTTTTGAATTCATTTAATATATTAACTAAACTTCCTCTTTTTTGAGACTTTCTAAATAATTTTTCATGTGAATCAGAAATGTTATCTTTTATTGAAGTGAAAACTTTTCGATATGCAGAAGATTCTAAATCATCTAAAGTATCAGCATTTTTCATGGCCGAAGGATTTGTAAGAAATTCTGCTAACTTTCCTTGAAACAATGATTGCATTACCAGAAAGTAAAAAAAAATCATTAAGAAAAATATTTTCAATACTAAGCTATTGATGTCAGTTCTGATGGATGCATTTATCAACAGTCTAATAACTTCAAATGTTGCAAATGATATTCGATCAGTTTTAGCCAAGTGAAAACAAACAATAAATGTAATGATCAATAAGCAACATGTGTAAAGAACTATCCATTTTCCGAATAAACTATAAATTTGCTGGAATAGCGATTGATAACCCTGGTTATGTGTCAGAATTGTCACTTCCTTAAATGAAGGTGGATAAGAATCTTCGAAAAGATAGTGTTTAATATGGGTAAAATACAAAACTGGATGCAATTTTAATTCAAGGTAATTTAAGCTATTTCTGATATTACTTGATTCAGAGATGCAATAGAGAAGGTTTTGTGTTTTCAAAGCTGTATCAAAGATAGATAACGCATTTTGCCAGTGCCCCGTACACCAAAATTGGTGTTTCCTGGCATAAATACCCTCCTGAAACTCAGTAGTACTGACAAAGATCAGTTTTAGTTCATTCAAATATTTAGTTCGATCAAACATAAATCCTTGGCATAATTTTCCTGAAAAAGAAAAAGGTAAAAACCCCTATGAAAACAAAATATAATTGGTATGTCTTCATCAGATGTATACTATTATTACATTCACAACACACTGAATAGAAATTATCAAATTATATTTATGATAAGTCTAATGAGCCATCTAAGTCCTTGATGCTATGTAAACAAATTTAACCTAATTGGATCCGACAAAGCTTGGCTCAACATAAAAATATCTGAATTATATTGATTTTCAGAATTCGAGAACTACGCTATTTCAACCGGAACTTAATTAATTTCCACTTACGTTTATAATAGTAACGACCAAAATAGTTGAGGTCTCCTGGGCTTATTACATAATTCCAGGGTTTTGGTGCGTAAGATGCGTAAGGATTAGAAGTAATTACACCCACGCGATTTTTGTGAAACATGGCAATATAATAAATATTTAATACGGACCATTTTTCCCAAAGAAAACGGTTCATTTTGGCATTCAAATTGATAATTTGCCCCGTTATAAAGATAAATACCGGAAGATTACTTCTCCAAACTCCCATATTATTTAATACTTTAAAAATTGAATCCAAAACTGCAGAAGTATTAGTGAGTATGAAGATGGCATCTATTTTACTCATTCCAATTGAAAAATCTTCTATTGGAAATGTATTTATTATATATTTAACACGTTCCACTTCGACTATCGGGTAGGTTGCTGATGAATCTCCAGTATCTAAATGCTCGACAATAAATATGTGTTCGAGATCTTTGCAGCAATTATTGATTAATTCGTTCTGAAATGATATATATGACATTATTGTGTTAGTAATTCAAAAATTAATCTCTTAGATCCATTAGCTCATAGCAGCAATTTAAAATGGATAAAATTTTTCGATAATTACCATGATGTTGTTGAATACAAATATATTATTAGCAGATTTAGGAGAATTATGAGCAAATGTCATGTTGAAATAAAATAACAAATAAAGAAGCAACTTCAAAAACATTTTTGCAATCCAATAATAATTATTAGTTGAATACTTTAACAATACTTTCACAAAAATATTTTGATGTCAGCAATGATGTGGATGATTCACAACTGATAGTCAATTAAAAAAAAACCTTTTATTATAAAATAAAGCAATAGAATTTTTTTTATTCGCTGAAAGCTTTATAATGGGGATCATAATTATTAGACATCACGTGAGAATGTGAGTGGACGAAACTAATGATTAAAATGTGCAGTAATAATATCATTATATTTTTAATGTCAATAATACTGAAACCTTAATCAAATATTTATCTATGTGTATTGAGATGTATTTCAATACCCGACGGATAATACGAGAATTTAATAACCTATACTACTACTAATGACGAAAAACATGGAATATTATGCTCAATTTCGATGTATTAGATAACACTCAATAATCATATTTAATTTTTATTCAAGAATTTGTTTTCATCACAAAGATATCAAGATCTTCTTCAACTAAATGTTATTGGTGGGAGGTATAATGGTAAAAACCGACAGGGTCAAGTACCACTTCACTTTGCAGTAAAGAAAAATAATTTTAAAATATTAGATAGTCTTCTTAATAATCAGGCAAAACTGGACGAAAGAGACAAAGATGGTTGAACAGCACTCCATTATGCTATTGTTGGAAGAAAAACTGTATTCCATTACGCATGCATGATTAAGGAAAATATCTACTACGTGAGAAAAGAAGTTTTTGAAGTTCTTCTTGAAATCCTTATTGAGGAGGATATGTCAGTTAATTGTGTTGATGAATTTAGTAAAACACCTCTACATTATGTTGTTGAAAAATATAGTTATTGGTCTTTTGATCTCCATGAACTATTTCTGAAAATCGGTGCTGTAGTGAATGTTATTAAATCAAATAAACTATTTGCGGTATTTCCTATTTATGGACATTTCTTAAAATCTCATTTACATGATATTCAATGGCGCTGTTATTTATATGAGGAAATTCAAAGATTTTCAAAATCAAATATTTTTGAAAGGCTACCAATGAACTCCATGAAATATTTCAGTATTTAAATCATTCTGAACTCAATTATTTCCTTCAAGCATTAAAACGAGTCGTTTTGATAAAATAATATTTATATTAAACTCAGATTACAATATTGTTTCCCTCTCACATTTGGAGATGTTTTAATTTTTTATGTTATAACAAAAAATAAAAAGATATATATATCTTTTTGATAAAGTTGAAAGATAGTGTAATGTTTGTCTATCATAGCTTATGATTAGAGTTTGTTTAAATATATATAATGCATTTAATTGAAATGTTTTCTACAGTATGGAGAAACTGTTATTAAAATTCATTTAAAAAATAGTAAAACTTTTTTATTTTTTTATTATGTAGTGTTTAGGATATTAATTTTATTAGTAGAATCATTAGATTCTCTGAATCAAATTTCAGATTCTATTTTTTGTATTATTCATATTTTATTTTTTAACCTCTTGTTGATCTATGAATATGCTAGGTTAATATTTTTATTGAATAACGCTTCACAATTTGTAGAAAGAAATTTATTTATTTATACATAAATTACTTTTAAATATTTTTACGAACATAAAAATTTTTGATGAAAATAATAATTCAGCATTTAATTACTCTATAATTTTCTTTTAACCATTTGAACAAATCGTTGTTTATTTCGGAACAAAGGCGGCCATATTAAAGTTTTCCAAGACATTGACACACAGCGCCAGTAATTAAAACATAACCATAAAATTTGATAGTTATTGTAAACAATTGCAAATTCAGTTTTCTATTACCTCAATGATTTACATATTTTCAATGATATTTTTTATGAATAAAACTATAAAGTTGTAATGAGTGTATGTATTTGAAGATATAATAAAGAAATAAGATAAAATAAAGTATATTTTATCATGATTCTTTGGATCGTGTATTATACAGTGAGCTTCTTAATTGTTAAAAGTTCTCAAACAGGTATAACCTATTATTAACCATATCAACAATAATTAATTTTATTCATTATTTAATAAAATTTCATGTATATTTATAGAATCACAAGGGTATTGTGCAATTTATAATGGTAAAATATGTAAAAAATACCTTAATGGTGTTGGTAAAGTTTGGTTTAATAATTCCCAGGATAACCCTGGGAGTTGGTTGAATGAAAAAATAACCTCTGATTTATGGGAAGAATTAATTTCCACATTAAAAGAACCATGTCGTTCAGCAGCTGAGGTAATTATTCATTAAATTTAGCAATCTTTTATTCAATTCAAATAAATAATTTACAACTATAAATTACAGAAAATGCTATGTGTATATGCATTTCCATTATGCCACAAATCAGAACGATTACCATTATGTTATGAAGATTGTATGGCTATTCGCCATGAATTTTGCTTTAATGATTGGGCGCTTATTGAAGACAATAAACAGAGAAAAATTTTTATTAGATCTCGTGGCCACTTTCGGCTTCCTGATTGTGATGAATTGCCAAAATTAGAGGAAGATAAAGTTACATGCTCTCATGTTCATTTAACAGATGTCAATCAAAATTTAGTAACATGTAATTACACTCATCCTCTCATTTATTTAGATTAACCTCTGACAGACACACTGGGTAAAGAGTCTCCGTTACAAACTTTCTTTAACTTCAATATCATTTTTATTCATTTTAATTTCAATGAATCACTTCAATAGTAGATCTATCTTTTACAGAATTGTTTGAACTTTAACATGAAAGAAGAAAAGTCTTTTTAGCTTCATTAGAAGTCGAGATATTTGAATTTATATGGTACTAACTACCCCTAACCTTCATTGTCTGGAGAGGAATACTGCTTAGATGTGTGTCTGCCAGGGGTAAAGGTATTCAGATTGATTAAGATTAAGGTATTCATAAACATGAATATTTTCAGATGATTGTATATTAGACAATGGCCGTTATTACATGGGCAAAATGAACAAGACTAAAACAGGTCTTGACTGCCAGCCATGGAATAGCCAAGAGCCTCATAGCCATAACGAACCACCAAATGTTTTTCCTCAAATTCAATTCGGAGAAAATTTTTGCCGAAATGCTGGTGGTGATGAACCAATGCCTTGGTGTTTTACAATGGACCCTAAGATTCGTTGGCAGCATTGTGACATTCCAATTTGTGGTAATTAAATCATTCCTTTATTGTTTTTATGTTTAGAATTTATCTAAAAGATATTTTAAACATGTTAGATAATTCAACTAACATTATTTGGGATAATGAACACAAAAATGTAGCAACAGAAATTGTTTTTACATCAACATTTACCATGATTCTATCAGCGTTGGGTTTTATTATCATTGTTGGTTCCCTGATGGCTATTTTCCTTAGCCAGAAATTTAAAAAACATGATGGCTATGTTTCTCCAGAGACTAGGGTAATGTGGAATTTTATCTAACCTAAGTTCAAAGAAATATTAATAACTATTTAAGTTAATAAAAAAATGTAATTGATTTTTTCTAGGATATTAATATTGATCTAGATAAACTTCCGAGCAATGATGCCTACCACAAGACTGGAGCTCAGCTAAACCCTAAGCTAGAAAAGCTAGAGTTCCCTCGCAACAACATCATTTACGTTCGAGACCTTGGTCAGGGAGCATTCGGTCGTGTATTTCAAGCAAAAGCTCCAGGATTGATACCTGGCGAGGAATTTACAAATGTTGCGGTGAAAATGCTTAAGGAAGAAGCTTCTGATGATCTACTGGTGGACTTTGAAAGAGAAGCTTGTCTTCTAGCTGAGTTTGATCACCCAAACATTGTCAAGCTTCTTGGAGTCTGTGCTCTAGGTCGTCCCATGTGTCTTCTTTTCGAATATATGGGTCGTGGTGATTTAAATGAATTCCTACGGTCATGCTGCCCTGATAATTATAAATTCACCAACGGTGATGCCACCCATTCTAATTTGAATCAAAAAAATTGGCAAAATGGTACTGATAATTCCAAATTATCACACATGGATTTGATCAATATTGCAAGACAAGTTGCCTCTGGTATGGTGTATTTATCAGATCGAAAGTTTGTCCATCGAGATTTAGCAACGCGAAATTGTTTAATCAATGATGAGATGGTTGTCAAAATAGCTGACTTTGGTCTCTCACAGAAAATTTATCTCCAAGATTACTACAAAGGTGATGACCAAGATGCTATTCCAGTTCGATGGATGCCACTGGAAAGTATTCTCTACAATAAATACACTATTGAATCTGATGTTTGGGCTTTTGCTGTCTGTCTATGGGAGATATTTAGTTTCGCACTTCAACCCTATTATGGTATGACCCATGAAGAGGTGGTCAAGTACATCAAAGAAGGTAATGTCTTGAGCTGTCCTGACAACACACCTCCTGCTATCTATGGACTCATGAAGATTTGTTGGAATAAGAAACCATCAGATCGACCATCATTTCGGACAATCTATCAGACCCTAGATGACATTAAACATCAACTCGAAGCTGAGAACAAATCGAACAGTATTCCATTAAGAATTCACGTCTAATATGACGGTATTTTTTAGTTTTGATAAAGCAGACTAATTTTTTAAATGATTTTAAAGTAAGATCATCACGTGTCATTTGCACAACATTGGCCTGAGATACTTAATTGATGAGGGATTGTTACAATAGAACATTAAACATCAATCTTTAGGAATTAAACATTAACTTAAGTTACAGCTATCCTAGTAGCTAGCCTTAACATAAGTATTTTCGTCAGACTTATGTGCATCTGTTTCCTTTCTGAATCAGATTGCCATCCATCTGTTGACGTTAAATTTCCTGACAACAATCTTACGTCCGTCTGATCTTAAAAAACAGCAGAAATATATCTAGGTCTGCCGTTGATTTGATTACCATGGTATAGGTTAGGAAAAACCTAATGGATTCATGTCAACCATCAACTCCTAGATAATCTCATCATCATCAATATTAATGTCAATCAGAAGTTTTTATGTTAATTCTTGATTCCTCTAGTTTATTTTTGATGTTCTATTAACAATTTGCATGTTGACCTAATGAGAGTTGAGGTTATGGTATTTTGAACTAGTATTTATTTATAAATATAAGATAAACTATTGTCTTTTCTAATTTTTATATTCAATTGTTTCATAAGAGACTGAGTTAAACTGTTTTACTGCCAATGTTAGAATGTTTGAAAACTATGCAATGGATCTGCATAAGAGTTTTGAGATATTTTATTACAGACCAGAATGATCGATGTCATGATAATCTTATACTAAATGACTGTTATTTGTTTACTTTTATTATTAATAAGAAAAATAATTCAATCAACAATTTAGTGTCAATTTAACAAAAAAAAAAAAAACTAACCTCTTTATTTTTAAATGTTTAACAAAAATTCGCGCCGTTTACAAATTTAATAACGACCTCTATTGGGAATTTATTGTACTTTTCACACATTCAAAACTTTGTAATCTGTGTTTATAAATTAGTGGTGTGGGTAGAAAAAAATCACCCTACCTGGTTTTAACACGTTGCACACACATCATGGGTGCTTTTAAAAGTGATACAATAAATAGAGGGAGTATTATTAAAAAATAAACAATTTAATTATTAAAATATAAAATATTATATATATATATATATATATATATAAATATATATAATAACAAAAAACACAAAATGGATTTACATATAATGCCAAATAAAGTATGTAATAAATTTTTAATATTTTATATTTTGTATTATCTTGAAAATATCTTGATGATATCACCATTTATATACCTTTCAATATCAACTATGATAACATAACCTTGAATAAAATTTTAAAAATGAACTTTCAAATAAGTAGATCAAAATTTAAAGATATTAAAAAAATAATATTAATGTTTAATAACGGTTGAAATTGTCTTAGAGTGAAGAGGAGATGACGCCGGAGGAACGAAGTAGGTAATTTCAGTTAATTAATTATTATTACAAATAAAATAATTTTACTTCTAATCTTATTAATTAATGTTAGGTTATTTTTTTTATTGATTTTCAATTAACTCCTTGAATTTATGTTTCTATTGATCTGTTAAAAAATTAAAATATTAATGAATTTATTATTTTTTATAGAGCTGAACATATCATGGCACATAAATTACATCAAGGCCATGAAAAGATGCATGCAGAGATGCTTTTTATACTATTACTGACTTTAATTATTTTCCAAATATCACTAGTAGCATGGAAAAAAAGACATTTCAGATCGTATCAGGTAAATGATTTATTTATTTAAATTATGATGATTTATTATTATTTTTAATTTACTGTTTATTTTAGCTTGTTACATTAATAGCAATATGGATTATACCATTTGGAATGTGTTTGCGTAATTATTGGTGGAGGTTCATCTTTTCTTGGTTACTTTTTTCATGTGTTACAGCATTAGTTGTAAGAAAAGCTCTACAAAAGCCTATTCAAGGCACCACTCCAAGGTAAATTAACCTATGATATTTATCAAATAAAATAGTTTTATGTTAAATCAACAATTGTTTTTATTTTCAGATTAGTGTATAAATGGTTTTACTTCATTTACCGGTTAAGTTACGTCCTAGGAATAATTGGATATGTCGTAGTTTTGGCGACATTTTTTGGATTAAATCTAGTCTTTAATGCTAAAGCATCAGCATGGATGGACTGTGGATTATTATTTTTATTCTATGGACTCTATTTTGGAGTACTAGGTCGAGATATTGCTGAAATTTGTGCTGATAAAATGGCTTCACATATTGGAGTAATTTTGATCAATCATTCATATCTAATTTCATCAATATTTTATTCAAAATAATATCATTTTATATTTTTTTTTCAACAGTATTATGCACCTGGAAGCATGCCAACAAGGACACTAGACCCAGGAGTCTGTGCAGTTTGTGGAAATAAAATTCTAGTTTCTGAACACGAGGAAGGAGTTATTGAGAATACTTATAAGCTAAGCTGTGAGCATGTTTTCCATGAATTTTGCATACGTGGCTGGTGTATTGTTGGCAAGAAACAAACCTGTCCTTATTGCAAGGAAAAAGTTGACTTGAAGAAGATGTTTTGCAATCCGTATCCTTTTTATAATCTTGCTAGTTCTTATTACATCAACAACACTGCTGGCTAATGCTTACTCTTGATACTTGCCAAGGAGTTATGATGATTATAAGCATGAATAAGCACAATATTAAGATTGTGTTGAATTTTTTCAAGTCTTGCTTTCTTTACTCCAAAAAAATCAAAGTTTGTCCAACTGTGGTGTTGATGGAATATTAGAATAAAATTATTTTTAATTAATATTTTTTATTTAAAAATTTATTGGACACGATCGTGGTTAGTAAAAATGGCAAGTACACTTTTTGACTGATAGAAGTACAAATATTTCTGTTTAATAGTAAACTTTGGATTGTCGTAAGTAATTTTGAAGTTATTGTAAATAATCATCTTGCTAATTAGTCTCAAGACACCTTATTAATTATCAAGTTTACTTACAGAAATTCAAAATTTACTTTTAAATAGAGCTATTTTTACTTTTAAACTCCAAAACGTATACTTATTATTTTTTGCACTTACATTTAGTGAGAAAATTCTTTTTGTGTAAAAAATTAGGAGGCCATCATTTTATAAAAAAAAATCACCCTGGAAGTATATTGTAACAAGTTATAGAAATTTTGTGTGTTAAAAACAAATCGTAGTCTTTTCAGAAATTAGATCAAATAAGATTAAACGAGGACTGTTTTAGAATGCTAGGAAAAGAAGTACATTGACATTAAAAGCGTTTAGGTTATTTAGATTGGACAATTGATGAATAAAAAATATTAATTAAATTAACCAATCTTAGTAATAATATTTAAACTATTCTTTAACTATTTATCTTAACAAAAAAAATTCATTAATGAAGATGGGAACGACCTCATGTACTCTATGGTCAATTGTTGGACTGGATTGGATGGCTAGTTGCTTGGCAGCCTTTAATTTTATTCTTAGTTCAAGGTATCAATTGGATGATTGGTCTTGAGTAAGTAAATTGAACAAAAATTATACAAGAAAATTAAGTTAAGAACTGATTAATTATTTCGTTCGAGGAAAAATTGTTTCGCCATTATCAAAATTATTGAAAAAAAGAAAGATATTATTAATATACACATCATTATCTCATTATTGGTAACGAATGATTGAATTTTGTTTTATCAAAAATATTATTAATGATTTTTAATATCATATATTTATGTGTGGAAATTTATTTAATATTAAATAAAAATCGAACAAATTTTTTCTGATGGATGAATGTTTATTGATAGAGGTTTTCTTTCATTCTTATTATTGAGAGTAAAGACTTGTTTCTCGACCTCTGGCATTCCTATGCATAATGACAATTTAATTAATCAAGAAAAATTAATAGAACAATGACGAATGAAATTTTTTTGTGGAATTAAATTAATTACTAGTCAGGATACTGTACTATTTTGTGCATTTGATTTATAAAATAGGCGTAAACATATTGAAAATTTTTTAGATCATTAAGCCTTGTAAGTAAATTGTTTTATACTTGAAAAGAAACATTAAAACAATTTATTGATGCTTGAAACTATGTACAATATAAATCAATAGTTATGAAATAATTCATCAAGTGAGGTATAAATCAATTATAAAAAACATTTATGAAAAGTTAATAAATAAAAATGACGTTTTTTATAAACATAATATTAATAAATAAATTATTTTAAGATTTATTAGGCTGCATATATACCTCAAATCATTATTAAGTCATATTTAATTTTTTTTATGCATGATTTTTTTATTAATAGATAATTTTTTTTTTGGTTATGTTATTATTTTTTTTTATTTATTGTTTAATTAACTTATTTTAAATAAATTATTTATATAGCTTTTCAGAACCACAGGAGTCAAACACAAAGTCAACATAAAAATCAATTTAATAAAAGAGCAATACTGAATAATAAATCCTTATATGTTGGATAAAATGTTGATAAATATTTATTAATTTTATTTAAGTTAAATAATTGTAATAAATAATAAACAATAAGTATATTAATTCATTAATTAATGGTTGATTTTTACAACCACATAATTTATAATTGCAATTAATTAATTAATCATTAAATTATAAATATATCTTTAGGTTATGTTATTATAATATTATTTTTTCATTTGTTTATTTTTTATTTGAATGTTATTCCAAATTTTTTGCGCATGATCTGCGATTATTTTGCAAGAGTTACCATCAAGACAATCCCATCAAGGTGTTAGAATGTATGTGTGTACATTTATTAACCTATAAAACATAACCTTAGAGTAAGTTTGAATGTAATCAAAACTATAAAGTAAATAACAGTTGTTACTAGTAAATATTGATGAACAATTTACAAAAATGAGTGAATTTAAATTACATGCATTGATAGTAGAGTTGATTCGTGTATTAGATTCCTCAGATCCACCAGAGACATTTATTAATCAAATAGAAAAAAGTTCTGAGCCATTAGAAAATGCTGCACCAGCAACACTTTTACGACAGCTCGCTAAATTGGCACCAGATAGTGAATTGTTTACTCGAAAATACGACGAGCTAAGATCCAAGAATATTGATGGGTTAGGTTCATTTGTCAGAGTTCTTTCCCACATATCATCAAATGAAGAACTGAAAAAATATTTATCTCAATGTGTTCCAAAGTGTGATTTACCAAACTCATCAGCACTAGCAGCAGTAACGAATGATGACTTACCAAAAATATGTAAGAATATCATTAAAGCAGCTGTAGAGGGTGAGAAGAAGCTTAATGAGTCTTTTAGCATTGATCCAAAGGCTAATGAAAACATGAGATATAATCTACATGACAAACGTCCAAACCTCACCTGGGACTTTCGTACCAATCCGAAATTAATACCTTGTGAAAAAGTGGTACCATCAGTCTCCCAAGAGTCTATTCTAATCTCTGACTTATTCAACTGCATGAAAGGAATCAATGGCAACTACATCGTAGCAGAACCTCTAACAGGGCCCTATGAAATGCGGACCTTCTCAATAGCACATGATGTTGATATTTCTTATAAACAGCTAGCCCAACGAATCCTACCTCTTGCCTCCTACTACTCCATGGTCACACGTTTCGTTGAAGAAAAAATCCAACCTGAAGATGGACAGGTCAATCACGCACTAAGAGGAGCTATAGAGTGTTTATTAAAAGACTATTTCTTGTTCGTGGTCCAGCTGGAGACTGATCATAAACGTGGGAAGATTGATCTACCAAAGCTGTGGTTTTACATTCATCCTTCCATCGCTACCATGTCTGTTCTGTCTCAGATCACATCAACTATTCTGAAAGTAAGACTTTTCTATTTGCATGCCAACTTATTTTGATGATTACTTGAACTTGTTATTCTAGGGTGAAGCAAAAGGTGGCAAAGTGTTGAGCTTACTTTATGAACAAGTCAGTGATATCAGTGCTGATACAAACAGGAAAGAGCTATGTTCATTCCTCATTGAAGCTGCTAGTGTACCGTACATGCAGATTCTAGAGAAATGGGTCTATAAAGGAATTATTTATGATCCCTATCGAGAGGTGGGTGTTTGTTTTATCAAAGAAATATGTTAGATAAATTTTAATTATGCTTTTATTCTAGTTCTTTGTTGAGGACAATGAACTAATTCAGTGTGATGAATTACCTATGGACTACTCTGCTGATTATTGGGAGAAAAGGTACACCATGAAGTCAGAACGAATCCCTAACTTTCTGAATGAATGTGCTCACACTATTCTACGGACTGGGAAATATTTCAATGTCATTCGTCAGTGTGGGAAGAAGATGAATTGGCTGAAACAAGAACCACTAGTTTATAGATATCGTGATCAGGAATTATTCTTTGCTATTGATCAAGCTTACTCCGAAGCTGCTAGAACGCTACTTGAGGTTTTGATTCATGAGAATGATCTGATGGGAAGGCTTAAGAGTGTTAAGAATTATTTCTTGCTGGCCCAAGGAGATTTTGTTGTTCAATTTTTAAATTTATGTGAAAATGAATTGAGTAAAAATATGTATGATGTTGTTATTAATAGATTAGCATCACTATTAGAAGTTGCTTTGAGAACATCAACTGCTGATCTAGATCCTTATAAAGATGATCTAAAACCAGAACTTCTTCCTTATGATTTGCAGTATCAAATGTTTAGGATCTTGTCCATTCAAACTAATGATGAAAAAGGTATTTATTAATTACTTTTTGTTGGAGCTATTCAATGATCAATAGATAAATAAATACTTTGATTGCAGATTATGCTATTCAGACTGATAAAACATTGACTGGAATTGAAGCTTTCGTATTTAATTATGATGTCAAATGGCCCGTGTCTTTGGTCATAAATAGAAAAGCTATTACCTGCTATCAGATGATCTTTAGGCATTTATTTTACTGTAAACATATTGAAAGGCTTTTATGCAGGTAAATTAACATTGATCGATATTTACTATTAATCAGGAATAATTAATTGTTTAGAGATAAACAATGTAGCTTTATTATTCTAGAGTATGGGTTAGTAATAAAATAGCCAAGACTTTTACTCACGAAGTTGCCATGGCTTATCGCCAAGCTTTTTCATTGAGGCAACGAATGTTAGATTGCATCCAACATCTAGAGTATTATATGATGGTTGAAGTTATTGAACCTAACTGGCGAACATTCATCAACAAGATGAGTAAGGTAAGAATTAGTAGATTATTAACCAAGAGTGTAAAGTATGATATTCTCACCCGGGTGTAGAATTGCATCCTCAGCTTAAGGTAAGAGTGGTAAACATCCGGGTAAAAATATCTTACTTTGTTTCTATGGCTAAGATTATTGTCTGTTTTGAGGTTAGAAAAGTGACGTTTTCTTGCAGGGAAAGACAAAATCCGTCTGCGCATGTGCAAACGAAGTTTTTTGTCTTTATGCGGGAAAAAATACGTTGCTTTGCGACCTGAAAAACAGGAAGCAAACTTTAACTTTGAGAAAAAAAGAATTTATTAAGGTTTTAATTGAAAAATTAATTATTCATTTAGGTGACAAATATTGATGATGTATTGAGTGTCCATCAAGATCTTCAAGATAGTTATTTGAAAGAATGCATGCTAACTGATTCAGAATTGTTATCAAGCATAACAGGAATCTGTCATACGTGTATAAAGTTTTGCAATTTCATTCAGGTATGTTATTAGCTGATGAAAGGTAAAGAGTTTTAATTGAGTGAGAAATATTCTGACACAATAAATAAGTTAACCTAACTGAAATATAATAATTTTAATTGGTGATTTGAATAATTAATTAATAATAAATCTTAAGAGTATGAGCCGTTACTACATTGACGCTGAACTGACTTCAATGATTGATGAATTTCAACCAGAATCATACCACCAGGAGGTATTGTTTATTAACAATTCATTGAAGAGTTGTATCATTGTGTTATCAACTAGCTACAAATGCATTATCGTTCATCTGCATTCTATTTATTCGCATGAATGATTTTTTTTTCTAGAAGAGATTAGTTTAGAGTAGTCTTTCGAGTAGATTTAGAACTGAAATTCAATCCATTTTATTTTTTTCGCAACCATATTGTCAGAATGTTTCATTTATTATTTATTATTCTGTTAATTAATTAAATAAGAAAGAATTTTTTATCTTATAATTTAATGTTAATGAATAATTTCAGGAAAGTGGAACGAAGTCAGATGTGAACGGAAGCTTTGAAGACACGATAAAAAATTTAAGCGAAAAGTTTACTGATGCATTATTGCGATTGTTAAACCGAATATGTGCCTTGCGATACATTAATAATTATGAGAAATTATTAAACGTCTTTTCTAGGTAATTAAAAATATTTTAAATAAATAATTAACTCTTCCTAATACTTGTCAATATTTATTATTAATTAAATTCTCTTTTTAGATTGGATTTCAATCACTTCTACACTGATATCATGGTGAAGCAAAATATAGATAAACACACTCAGTAATTATGTTTGAGATAATTGTTTAAGGGAAGTTATTAAATATTGTGAGTATTATAAAAAGAAATTTATTAAAAAATATTCATTATTTTTTTCATAAGAATATTTTGTGTATTTATTGGATAAGTCGAGAAAAGGTTAGTATCCCAACTGTAGATCATAAACCTATTTTCTGTCTAGTAATTTTATTTTTTTGGTACATGGAGAGAAAGATTGAGTAAAAATACCCTGCTGTACTGAGTAATCGTGGTACACTGTTTAAATAGCGCTGGGTAACGTTTACTCTCGTTATTCCTCAAGTACTCTGGTTACTCTTCAAAGCTTGCCTAGCTCTGGTATAGAATTGCCATCCATACTTTATGATAACGTATAATGCTAAAAACACAACAAAGATGTAATTAAAGCAATGATTGTTTTATTTTTCTTATTCGAAAGATTAGATTCCTAAAAAAAAGTTAGCAACTCTATCAGAGTACTACGATTACACTGCACCAGAGAAGAGAGACTGGTATAGAAGTTCAACCTTGGGTTGAAAATCCATCTCACCTGTATGATCTTTTTTAGTTAACTAAATCTCTTTTGTTGGAACTATTTTATTTCCCCCTATCAAATACGTACTATATTGTCTTAGTTAAAATTTGTAATTGGGCTTTGCTTAATAAACAGCATAAACAAATCTCCTTAAAGAGTTAGCTTTGTTTATATTTATATCATAAGTCTGTCTCAATAAAGTCTAAATATTCTTCTCTTTGTATCATGACCATTTTTCACTTCATATCATTTACTCTTCAACTCACATCCACCAACAATACAATTACAAAGTCAGCATGATTAAATTTCTTATTAATTAAATAACATTTTTTAATCACAAAATAAAATTTACTGAGCAAAAATATTTTCATGAGCGACAATTGGGACAGTAGTCTTTCTTAATTAAAAAAGAACATCAGTCTTTTACATTAGTAGTATTATTCTTCAAACTATCAGCTTGAATATGATTTACAATATTCTCTATCTTTTCCATCTTCATTTTAATCTCCCTCAAGTCATCAATAATCTTCTGATACTCACTTATTTTCCCCTTTTCCGCCAGAATTTCTTTTGCCTTCCCAACAATCTTCTTATCCATTAATATTTTATCACAACTCTTTTCATGTGAATTATTTCCAACAATTCGAATCAGATTATTCTTATAAGGCTGCACATATATTTTACCAGTCGGCATGAAGCTAGGAAAGAAGAATATCTTCCTAGCTAAAAATCCAATGGAATAATTTTTAAATTGATCAGCATTAAAATATCGACAATGGAATATTGATTGAATGATTTTTGAACCAATGACAATTTTTTCACTGTAATTAATCAATTTAGTTCGTGAAATTAAAACAACTAATTCTGATTTATTTAAAATATCACTGGTGTCACTTACAGCAAGACCAATAAGTAAATTAAACAAAACAATAGCAATAAGAAAAATAAATAATACAAAAATAAATCGACTTATTATTGGATATTTTAGGAAAGGAATGTCATTAGCATCAAATTCACCAGTTAACATGATTATTGTTTTAAAAACTGATCTTCCAGCATTCGGGAAATTACCATCATCTGAATCATTAAATAAAGTAAAAAATGATAAAGCAAATGCTAGAATTAAAAATGCATATGGCAGTAGGAAGAATAATAAATTAATAGTAACAGTTTTAAAAATCTCTATTCCTGTAGACATTTTTGGATGCTGACCAATTAAAATAATCAATTCCCATGCTGATAATAATATCAACACTGCTCCAATTCCTGAATGAGGATGAATTAGAATAATTGAAGTTAAAATGATCAACAATACTTCCCACCAATTTTCAGCATTTTTTATGTAATGAACTGGTGCTGAGAAGAGTTGGAAACATTCCCGAATAGCTAGAAGAATTAATAAAACAGTTGTTATTCCCCAGAGACTATTAAAGTCTCTTGAAAAATCAGTCAGGACTATTTTATCTGCTACGATCTGTGTTGAAGTGTTTTCAGAACTTGTCTGATTGATTGATGGTGGTTTGAAGGTCAATAAAATATACGAATTCAAGAAGATGTAAAAGCAGGTGAAGAAAATGAAATTAATGTAAAAGACATATCGAATCCGATGCCATTTAAGGTAGAGAAATGATGAAAGCAGTGGATGTTTTAAAAGGTTCTTCAAGCTTCGATTATGAGCGATGTAGTTGAAGGGTTCCAGCTCGATGAATAACTGCTTCAAGTTCCTAGATGTTTGATAATTATTTTGAAGCAAAGAACTTTCTGAATTTTCGCTGGTTTGAAAGTCAATATGAGGAATGAAGCACTCGTAATTGAACTCAATTTCATAGTCATCAGTTCGATCGTTGTTACTACGAAGACAATCATTGAAGTAATCTTGAAGTAATCCTGGTGCAATGTGTGCTAGAGGTGAGACTCCAAGACAGTTCTCAGCACCTAGATAACTGCCATGTTTTAGAAGCAACACCACTGCTTCTTCACATTCAGCTCTTGCTGCGTAATGAAGAGGAGTATTACCTTTTTCATCTCTACATCGGACATTGATATTCGGTAGCTCTAGGATCATCTTCAGACACTTAAGTCGATTGTTTTGATTTAAATTAGCTCGTACGGAAACACCTAGTTCCTTAGCAGCAACTAGAATTAAGTTATCTTTGATTTTGATTCCCAAGTTCAAGAGTTCTGCTAGGATTTCAACATGACCTCGCTTCACAGTTATTTCAACTGCTTCATCAATGATTGGAGTTTTTATTGGATCAATATCTTTGATCAATGCTTTAACACTTGTAATTAGATTTTTTTCTGCTGCTAATGTTATTAATCTCTCTTTATCAATATCAACATCATCTTCAACCATGTCTAGATGATTTAAAAAATTCTTCTCATCATTAGCATCAAGATAGAACCTTAGAATATTATAATCCACTCTCTTTGGCATCTTTGGAGGTAAATGAATGTCTGGAAATTTCTGTATTATTAAATCTCGAGCTGTTTTCTTTCTAAAGTCATAAAAATTATCCAAATCTGGTGGTAGTCTTGAGTGATTTAAAATTGCTAAAACCATTTCACGATTACTTTCAGAAGCAGCTACATGAATTGGCGTCATACCTTTGGAATTTGGGATATTTGGACTTGCGTTGTTGTCTAAAAGAACCTTGGCACAGTCTGGATTATTTTTTCGTACTGCCAAGTGAAGGGCGGTTTCTCGAGCCACTTCCAAATTAGGATTGGACCTCGGATCTTCCAGCAAAACCTTCAGTACATTAACATGACCTGATTCAGTCGCAAAATGAAGTGGTCCTCGATTGTATGAGAAATTTATTTTATTCGGATCAGCACCGAGTTCTAAAAGTAATTCAGTAAATTCTGGTAATCCTTTTAGACATGAAATATCTAGAAAAGTTTTGTTGAGTGGATGAGGATAGATGTAATCGATTTCAATAGATGATGGTCGCTTTTCTAACTCTCTCTTCAGCAAACTCTTGAATATAGCATAGTGATTATGCTGAAGACTGTTCAGTAATAGCTTGTAGATATTTATGTTTGGCTCTTGAATCATTGTCAGCTGCAAATGTTCCTCTTCTGGATCCATTTTTATCATCTAAATGAACAAATGATTCATTTAAATTGAAAATAGAAATAAAATAAATTATATTTCCTAGTGATTTATGTTATTTAACATAAAGTTGACTTTGTTTTATTTTTAAACTAAATGAATTATTCATTGTTTTCAGTATGCTAATGACTCGACAGCTATATCAGTGTTAAATATCATCTGATCTATTTTCAAATGTGATTAGAAAATTAAGTAGTTGCTTTGATAATTTATTTATACATTGAGAAAAAATTTTTTTCAATACTAAAGAGTGTTTATTTAATCAATAAAAAGTATTTGAAATATTTATAATAAAGTTCTTACTTCATAAGACACCATGGATCTTAAAAAAAAGATCAAGTTAATGAAACATTAGAATGAATCAATACTCAATACTATGTTCATTAATATTACTTATTTTTATATTACTTATATTCTTTAAAAAAAAACTAAAAAACATCTTATTAATCCAACACTTTTCCAATGATTGTACAATTTTTCCCAGCTTTCAAGAAACCGTGAGGGCAATGAATTATTTTTTCATTATTCCAAGAAACCATCAGAATTAAATTTACAAAAATATTACCATGTCGATTTCAATAAAATATTTGCGATTATTTAATATTACTTTGTCCACAGATATTAAGAAATCTAATTATTATGTTGATTATTTAGTAATGGTAATATTATTGATGGTATTAAAATGGAAGAATAATTTTAAATCATTTGGCTGTCTCTTTACGATCAAGGTTTCTTGGAAAAATAATTCAATGCCAATTCAACAGAAAAATAACTCTTTTATAAAAGTCTGGAACATGATCGTGACTTGTGCGTGGGCAGCAAATTCAACACAAGTGTACAGCCATGACAATGATGTCATCTGGATAAGTCTATCATGGTCAAGCGAGTTGCCATGTTAGGTAGTATTTTCATTTTACTGTCAGATCATTTTTAAATTCGGCTTTATAACCTTGAATTATATTCAACATAACAGTTCCTTCTGGTTTATTTATCAATCAAACAGGCTTCTACTTTTTTATTACACACTCAAATATTATTTATGCTTGGGTAAGAGTCAACTTCAAATAACTGTAAAGAAATTATTTTATGACTGTTGTTAAATATTTTTTGATATTCTTAGAGATGATTTAACTAGCTTTTTTGTGATACTAGAAAAAAAATAATAATAGTGTTGATGTTTTTATGATACTTACGTGACACTGATGATGAAAATGTTTTACAAATAACACCTGGATTAATTGATAAATTAATTTTTAATCAACGTATCTTGATATGATTGGATAAAAAAATGGTTTAAAAACAGTCCTCAGGAATCAGTCGCTGACCGATACTGATGTATAATAATTATACGGTCATCTGTACCCCACTCTCTCTTCAACAAGTGTCACTACATTATTACTGTAGGAATAGAAGGGGCTTTACAAAAGCTAGCTATATAAAGTAGACCTAAAAAATTAAATTAAATTAATTTATTGTTATTAATTGGTTATTTTTATTCTTTTAAAAATATTCCTAATATTTGAATCTCATTTGTAATCAGACAATTAGTATTATGACCTGGAAAAAAAATTGTACAGAAATTCATTAATGGTAGTTAATATTTTATTTTTAGTGTAAATATAATTCTTACCTCATAGGATTGTTTTTCTAATTTAAACACATTATTACAAGCAATTATAAATAAATTAAGATGACAATGGACATGTGTATTTTAAGGTTATAATTAATAGTTGCATTGCAATTTTTGCTAAAGCCCTTTTATTTAAAACAAATGAGCTATTATTATTATTATTATTATTATTATTATTATTTTTGTAGGTTATTATTGTTAATTATTGAAGGTTATAATTAATAATTATTCTGGATTATTTTATTTATTTATGATAATTTTTAATTGTTTATCCATCATTTGGAGTGTTTTATCCTTCTCATAAGATGTGTAAACAATTTTTTGGCGGTTTTTGGAATGTTTATTTTTAATCCACCTGCGCACAAGTCACAAAAAAACAATATGCGCATGCTAAGTGAACATGGTGGGAGTTGAAGTCCTCGGAGAAGATTCAAGAGCGTTTGGTCTGATAATCAGTCTTACTTTTGCGTAGTGTTTAACTGGAAAATCACTGTTTCAGTGATTGTGTTGATCTTATTTGATAACAGACTAACATAACACGTAATTTGATTACTATCTTACAACAAGACAATCAAGTCACAAAATAAAATTAATTCGATCATTCAATAATTATCAACAATACTGTTTTGTTTTACTATTCAACCAGCAGGTTATTAATTATCAGTGATTTATTATTGGCTATAAATAAAAACAACTAATAAAAAATAATAATAACAATAATAAAAGTTAGGTTATCTAATTGTTTTTTTTTACTATTGGCTTTTGGAGTAAAATAAATCAGTTGTAAAGTTGGAGTAAATTCGAACGAAGAAGACTGTGGTAGCTGTCTGCAAAAATAATCATCGATTAAATAATTGTAAGTATTTATAATATCATTATTTCTTCATTACTAATATTTTTTGGCGTTTTAATTATCATTTTATTAATTCCCTATTAGGAAGTGTATTGTAATGAAGTCGATTTTTAAAACTCGTAATTTTGTCATATCTTCACGTTTTGAGACATTTGAAAGGATATTAAAAGGATATTAAAGCATATTTTTTATAACAATTTTAAATTCTTATTTATTTATAGGAATTGCATTTCCCTGAGAAAGAGGTTTTACTTTGACAATATTTTAATTCTTTAAAACTCTGAAAATTTTATCCATGGATCTACTTACACATAAGATACAAGTTATTTATTATTATTAAACAAAAAGCAAGCTAAAAAATCATCAAGAAATATTTTCTAATTATTCCAATAATTTTTTTTTAGCTTTCTATCTAATAATAAGTAATTTATCTTCAACAACCAGTCATGATTTAATGCAGAAAGTTTCTTCATCATAATTTAAAATTTTATATCTAATTCTAAAGTCATTAATTTTCATTCAAAACTGTCAAATTCCAGAATAATATTCTCTTGTTTAATTACATTAATTAATCATGATGACGATTAGAACTGAAAAAAAAGATGATGCTGACCAATTTTAAATATATCTTACGAAATGATCACCCAATCATTACATATAGACTGCATTTGTACTACTTAGCTTTTAATGGCTTTTTAATTCTTACTTTATTTACTCCCTGGCTACTTTCATTCTCTATTTATAGTATAAAATTAATTCTGTATCCAACTATCAATTCTAACTATCCATCAATATTATTTGTGTTTATTTAGATAGAAAGCAAGGCAAAAAAAAAGAGTAATTCTTTGTAAGAAGGAATATTGAAATAATGTTACTACCTTTTATGAAGTAAATTAATAATTTATTCCATCAGTTACCTTTATACAAATAAATGATCATATTTATGCTATCTAAAGAAGTATCAGAACGTGGGCGATCAGAGCAAGTAAAGAATAAGAAAAAAAAAAAATAAAATAAAACCTTCATGGGCATGTTCTTATATGGAAAGCTGTGACTCGATGTCGAGCATTCGTTACCCATCATCTCGAGGTTAAAAGTCTTGCACAATCGCCGATTATAATTCCTGATTTATATAAAATGATAGGTTTTGTGAAAATTATTTTGAAAACTTCTGAATAAGCTTGTATTAGTTATTTTTTTATTCTTCGCAGATTAACCATGGGTGGAATGACTCAGAGATCATGGACACCAACAAAAAGGAGAGGTCCTATTGCTGCTGAATTTGCTAGCCCTGGTCCTGCTTGTGTTACTCTACCACCTCTTATTGGTGAATAACCATAATTATTTATATTAAAGAAATTTAATGAACTCTTCCTAGAAGATGGACAAGTTATTAGAATTATAAAAGACTAGGAATTACAAAGCAATTAAATAGCATTAATGATTGGTCCCCTGAAATGATTTAGGATGTTAATTTTATTATGGAAGACTAGTGTGGAGAGGTATAGAATGAAGAAAGAATGAGCACGTAACAGAAAACAAGTTGAATATATTGGAAAAGAAATGATTAGTTGACTGCTAGGTCTCATGTTTACAGATAGACTAATAAGCTTAAGGACGACCTTATTACTCACGCACTCATGCAAAGTATTGCTGGATTGTTCTACATACATTAGCACAGGGTGTTAACTTACACTATGTTTTATAATTGTTTGTTGCTTAATTAAACATTCCAAGGTCATTACATGGATACTTTGTCCATCTTTTGGACTTAACTGTCTATTCATTGATGAATCTACCTTAGTTTTATCATTAAAAAATTAATTCATCTTCATTTATTATTATTAGGTAAAACTGTTCCTGATTCTAAACGCGAAAGAGCTCCAGCATTTTCTTTTGGAAGCAGGTTTGTAGTGAAATATGAATTAAAGCATGATTAAAATTAATTATATGTTTATTAATAGCTGCTGTTGTTTATTATTTTTTTTATTAGGCATTCCTTGAAGAATGAGAGCCCTGGTCCAGGACCTGGTCAATACAATGTTTCTGGATTGAGTGCAAAAGGTATAAATAAATCGATTGTTATGAAAGAGGATTTAAATATTTGCTTTAGTGAAATGCTTTTGCATAGTTCTACTTAATAACTTAAGACTGGAAGTATTTATCGATCAAACGGAAGCTAACGACAGTGATATCAATATTTGTTGGGGAATTAGGAGGAAAGAATTATTACATTCTTTAACTTCCTACACTTATTATTATCTCAATAATTATTTATTTATTTATTTAAAATGAAATGGATCCAACAGAAAATAAAATACAGGGTCACACATTGCTAAGTAGAAATAAAGACAGTAATAAAAAAAAAAAGAAAAAAATAGAATGCTTGAATAGTTTTTATAGACGAGTATGTTGATTAATAATAAAACATTTATTCACCAGTAATTTTTTATGCTGGAAATTAAAACAGAGACATTGTCTCCATGGAACTAATTATATTGATGTTGGACAGGAAGGATTATGAAGTTTATTATTATTGAAAAATAAAGATTAAATTAAAATAATGTGAAGTGTGATAAGGTGTAATTAAAGATCAATTACTAGGCAGAAAAAATATTATAATAAAAATAAAAATCAGTAGTAATAAAAGTAATTAGTATAAAAATAATTGATGAATTTATTATTTAATATGCCATGAAAAATAATTAATTGTATTTTTAATTAAAGGAAAAGATACAACACCAGCTTCATCACTACACGGTCGGAATAAGATAGAGAAAGTCAATCCAACTCCAGCTCCTGGGGATTATGATCCACAGAAAGCTGAGAAAATAATCCAAGACAGTTCACCGAAATATTCATTCGGCATCAAGACTCAAGTTGAGAAGAAAAGTACTACTCCAGGTATTAGAGATCATGTTGTCATAATTCATCTCCACAATCCCAATAAAAAAAAATCAATTACTGATATTTTGTTGATAAATATTTCATGTATTCATATTGGAATAATTAAATACATTCGTAGCTCCTGGTGAATATGCCGTTGAAACAGTGAACCTCAACAAGTCGCCGCAATTTTCATTCGGATTAAAACCTTTAGTAGAAAAACAGAATGATGTTCCTGGTAAATAGCACAGTATTTATATGTTATTAATAAATAATTAAAACATTAATCAAGGTTTTGGTTTTTATTAACAGAATTTTGTGATGCTGCTTAATCATGGTGGAAGATATAACATCATAAATATAATAATTCGGTATAAATATATTTTATTAATCATCTAAAGATTGCATTATAACTAATTATCTCATTAATGTTGAACTAATATGCAACTAAACTTTGATACTAACTGATTTTGTTCTATGTCAAACAATTTTTTGAATAAATTTATTGAACTATTGATACTGTTTTTAAGCTCCTGGAACATATTGCCCAGAGAAAGTAAATCTAGACAAAGCTCCTGAATTCAGTTTCGGTCTGAAGCCTCCATTGAAACAAGCCAATGATACTCCAGGTAATAGAATGTTGAATTATTCTTTTGTATATTTCAATCGATGTTGTTTTTGTTGTTAGTGGTATTGTATTGGCTTATTTTATTTGCTCAGCACCCGGTACTTATTGTCCAGAAAAAGTTAACCTTGATTTCACACCTAAGTATTCGTTTGGGTTGAGACCACAGTTAGACAAACCTTCAGATACTCCAGGTACTTGAATAATTATTGATGCTATTCAGACATTTTATTTAGTAAAATTAAGTGCTAATTGGTAGGTTGACTGTTTTGTACAGCTCCTGGTACATATGCACCTGAGAAAGTAAAGCTGGACAAAGGCCCTCAGTATAGTTTAACCGGAAAAGGTCCTTCAGAGAAGCTTAGTGATACACCAGGTATGTTTCTTTTTTAATTTGTTTAATTACTAGTGAGAAGTTTTATGATGTTTATTTTGATCAATTAGCACCTGGTACATACTCTCCTGAGAAAGTAAACTTAGATCATTCTCCACATTACACATTCGGTCATCGAACACCTCTTGATAAACCATCAGATAATCCAGGTATTTAAAATATATATTCAATATTATAAAAAACATGTTTATGTATCGATCGATAGCTATGGTATTTGATACAGCTCCAGGCACTTATTCTCCGGAAAAAGTAAACTTAGACAAAGGTCCTCAATATAGTCTAACTGGTAAAGGACCTTCAGAAAAATTGAGTGATACACCAGGTATGTTTTTTAAAAATTCTCTCACTAGCCAATAATAGTTTTTATTATATTTACTTTTGTTGATTAGCACCTGGAACTTATTCTCCAGAGAAAGTAAACTTAGATCATTCTCCACATTATACTTTTGGTCATCGAACACCTTTAGACAAACCTTCAGATACTCCAGGTACTTGAATAATTATTGATACTATTCAGACATTTTATTTAGTAAAATTAAGTGCTAATTGGTAGGTTGACTGTTTTGTACAGCTCCTGGTACATATGCACCTGAGAAAGTAAAGCTGGACAAAGGCCCTCAGTATAGTTTAACCGGAAAAGGTCCTTCAGAAAAGCTTAGTGATACACCAGGTATGTTTCTTTTTGAATTTATTTAAATGCTGGTAAGAATTATTTTTTATCAATATTTGTTTTTATTTATTAATTTATTGAATAGCACCTGGAACTTATTCACCTGAGAAAGTAAACTTAGATCATTCTCCACATTATACTTTCGGCTATCGAACACCTCTTGATAAACCATCAGATAATCCAGGTACTTAAAATATATATTCAATATTAAAAAAAAAATGTTTATGTATCGATTGATAGCTATGGTATTTGATACAGCTCCAGGCACTTATTCCCCTGAAAAAGTAAACCTGGACAAAGGTCCTCAGTATAGTTTAACCGGAAAAGGTCCTTCAGAGAAGCTCAGCAATAATCCAGGTATATTTTTCTTTATTATTTCGTTTCTTTTCTCTATTTTTCATCATCTAATTTAATTAATTCAGCTCCTGGTACATATTCTCCGGAGAAAGTAAACTTAGATCATTCTCCACATTATACTTTTGGGCACCGTCCATCCCTAGATAAACCCTCAGATACTCCAGGTATGTTACGCTACAGGTTTTCTAATTATTCAAAACCTAAGGGTTCTATTGCTATATTATAACATCAATGATCTTTCCATTCAGCACCTGGAACTTATTCTCCTGAAAATGTGAACCTAAACAAAGGCCCTCAATACAGTCTGACTGGGAAAGGTCTTCCAGAAAAACCTGATACAAATCCAGGTCAGTATCTATTTACTTCATTTTAAATTAAAAAAAAAACAATAAACCATATCAGTTTTTCTGCATTTTTGATAAAAAATATTAAAATAAATCTATTCATGGGATTTTATTAGCACCAGGCACATATTCTCCAGAAAAGCACAATCTCCAACAATCACCTCAATATAGTTTTGGTATCAAACATTCACCTTACAAATCTGCTGAAACTCCTGGTAAGGAGAGTCTTTGAGTTAAATTAAATAAAAATGAAATGAAGCTTGTATTAATTAATTAGCATAATAATATATTTAACATCATTACTATCAGTTCTAAAATAGTCATAGGGTAGTTTTGAAGTCGTTATTTTCTCCTGCTTTTTCAGCACCTGGTACTTATTCTCCAGAAAAGGTAAATCTAGACAAAACACCAGAGTATAGTTTCGGTTTAAAAACACCTCTAGATAAACCATCAGCTACTCCAGGTAATTCTGATTTCGTACCTGAAATCAATTGTCACTAAATATTTTTTTATTCAACACCATTGTTATTATCACTAGGACCTGGTCAATACAGTCCAGAAAATGCAATGCTGATATGGAAAAAAGCGCTACAATTCACCTTCGGCTTGAAACCGCCCATCAATCAAGCTACTGATGTTCCAGGTACTGAAGATTCTTTAAAATTCCTTTAAAAATGAACCAACCTTTCAATAACCTTTGGGATTGTGGAACTAATCCAATAACCAAGTGATTTAAAATTACTACCTTATATTTATTATATTACATTACTGTTTGGTATTGTTATTTAGCACCCAACGTCTACACAATTCCATCAGCTTTAGGCGCAACGAAAGAAGGAAACAAAAAAACAGCTCCGGCTTACTCAATATCTAGCAGACAAAAAGAATTCACAGATGATCGTGTTCTGGTTCCTGGACCTGGTGCATATGAAGCTATTAAAACAGATATCGTTAGAGTTAAGAGTGCTGCTTATACGATGAGTGGTCGCTATCAAATGCCAACTGATCAAGAAAAAATTCCAGCGCCTGGAGCTTATTCACCAGAAAAAGTACATTTATAAACCCTCATATCCAATCATGAATCTGCTATTTTAATGAATAATTAATTATCAATATTCTTTATTCTCATTATTTATCAATCGACCAAGTCTAAACAATAACAATGATAACAATAAAGCGATAGTCAGGGTGGAATTCTCACAGCTCAAAACTTTGGCTGGATCCAGATGGGTCAGTGCCCTAGAGTCACGGACCAAACATGCTTAACAAGTCTAGCATTGATAAAATTTATTTCATAAAGTGGCGGATTTATATTTCGACAACGTAGTATTTTTAAAAATAATATTAAACATTGATCAACTGTTGCAGGTTCTTCTAGACATTCCACCGGCCCACACATTCGGTATAAAACACTCTCCCTATATCTGCAATCCTAAAGATGCTGTCTGTTAATTTTAATTATTATTATTTTTTTCTATCGAATATTTATAAAATTGGTTGCTTATTATCATCAACTAACAACTGAACTTCAATTTCAATTATATTAATGATAGATAAAGCATTTTTTTTTATTAACAAGAATTATAGTATTGTAAAAAAATATATATTCCAATACAAATATAAATGCTTCTTTTAAATGTTAGTTAATGAGGTTTTAACATTATAAACACATTCACCAGCAATCCATGTAGAAATGACATCTAAATGATCATTGAGTATCAGAAAATCAGCATCGGCGCCAAAGTCAAGTGTACCTTTTTTCGATTCTATTCCAAGTGCACGTGCTGGATGTAAAGTAGCGGCTTCAAGTGCCTCTACTATTGAACAGTCTATAAACATATTCAGTTATCACTATAGAATATTTTAATTCAACATTAAATAGTTGATGAACGAATAAACAATTATAAATACCAGCAGCTTTCTTAAAAAACTGCACACATTCAGACATTTTTGCTGTGCTACCACATAGAGTGTTTGTATTAGCAATATAGGCACGTCCTGATTTTATTTCTATGTCAGCTGACCTTATCATTTTTATTAGAGAATTGTAATAGGTTTGCAAATTTTTTCATTCAAGTTTTACGCAGAAAATAGCTGAGAATTGATAAAATTAAAAGATCCCATTGGTTTTTATCCTAGATGAAACAGACGGACAGTCTATTTCCTACTGGATACAAGGGAATTGATGCCGTTGATGTTTGGATTTAAATCTTGATAGCATTTGAGTCCAAACAAATGCCCGAACTCATGTAGAATAGAGTGGAAAGTTATATCTAACCTATTTTATTGTTTCCTAATAATAGAAAAAAAAAACATTTGAATTATATACAATGGAGTAGCAGGTAATCATTATGAAATAAATAAACGCTTTATCATGGTTGAAAAATATTTATTTTTGTCATACCACGACGTAAACTTCAATTTAACTCCCCGTTCAGAGACAGAAAAGTCCAACATTTCTTCCTTGCATAGAGTGACAAATTTATTTGTGCGCATACTCACACGCATTTCTAAATACATCTGTAATTAACAATTGCTTGCTCACGTGCATAGCCCTAATTTCTATTATTCAACAATAAAACAGTCATAAAGATGTTATTTAAGTAATAGATTTGATTACATCCAAGTTTTAACATTCAACAAAAAATATGTCAGCATTAAGCTCGGTAATTTTGTTTATCATAATTAGCATTGATATACTCTGGTTCTAATATTACTCGTGTTCACTACAGAAACCCGGAGAAAGCCATATTCCACAAAATACATGAAAGTGAGATCAGACTCAATCTATCAATGGTAAATCTAATCTTGGTCTGACTTCAATTCTCCGAATGTTCATGCGTGTTTTCTTCCTTTTCAACGTCATACATCTGTTGAGAAATTTAAAATTTATTCTTTGATAGTATTTTTTACCAACCACGAGCTCAATGAGGAAACACACAAATCCTACAGTATTTCCAATAATTAATAAAGTAAATGCAAATTTTAAATCATTGACTGAAATTTTCTGAAATACTATTTGAGAGGTAATATGTTGTTTTGTTATTATTCTTTGAGCAGCTCGGAGTTTCAATTGTAGCTCGTAGTTTAGACCAACATCGAATATATAAACTGTCGCCCATTGCATCTTTTCGAGCAAATAAAATCGAGGTCGCATTGCCAAAGAAAATACTGCATTTCCAACATCGTCACTTACGTGCAATTTATTTATTGATTTTCCCAAGTGGGACATGAACAATACGGAACTCACTTTGTCGACTATAAACACGGAATCTTCCTCTCGAATAAAATGATTTAAATAATGTTTATAATAATCGAAATATTTTATCTTCCTCCTAACTTCATCATCGATTTCAGATGTTTCGGTATAGAAGCCCCTTTCATAGATCTTTGTAATCCGTGGATTTAATAGATCTTCAAGAGAATCAATTGTATCGTGAAATTCAGGTATTGTTAAAAATCTAGGCAAATTTCCACTAAACGTTGCATGAATTACCATGAAATACAGAAATATCATGCAGAAAAATATTTTAAGTGACAAAGTATTGATCGGAATCTCAACTCCTGAGTTGATCAGAAGTCTAAGGACATCAAAGACGGCTAGACTCGCATTCCTATTGGATTTCAAGTATATCACGACGAAAGTTATGACCAAAAGTGTAATTAGTGATATAAGAGACCAAAGCCCATAGAACTTGGCTATTTTCTGGAGGGGCGTCGCTTCTGCTGGTTTATGAGAAAGAATTACGTAAGTGTCGAAGTCTACAGGGTACGAGTACACAACCTTAACGTAGAGAATCATATTTCGGGGAATTCCCATTACATCAACAGAGGTTGACTCCCAGAAAAATGGTGTAAATTTTTGTCTCGTGCCTGAATTGATTAAATATGACTTGACATAAGCGGCGAATTTGATCTTTAATAATTTTTCAAGAACTGGTATTGACCAATTTATTAATTTGGTAGATAATGTACGTATATCTCCATCAAAGATAATATCGTCTTTCATGTTTGCCTCATTTTCCACCTCTTTGATAACTCCTAGTAATATGTATGGGTTTTTAGGTTTTTTTTGTTTAAAATTAAAGTTACGACATAGATCTGGAAAACAGAAAGGAATGTATTGTCAATAATTATTATCAATTGATAAAAAAACATCTTAGTAAAAATACCTTTGTTGTATTGGCGCATGTAGAAACTACCATCATACAACGACTCAACTTCCACAGTTAATCGGCGCCAATAACGATGTTGAATACTACGATATTTATCTCGTGTGAAAACAACCGGGCCGTATTTCTTATGAAAACAAATGTAGTACGAGATATCAAAGTATGAGGATTCTAGGTACATTAAAGGATCGACGGCATCGTGACATGAGTCCATCATCTTAGATAAAAGAATAACTTTGCAATTCTTGCTACATTTCCAATAACTCATAATATGACGTGAAATCTTGTATTCGCGAAGTGAATTATATACCACTACAATTCCACTTTTAGCGACTAGATCACCAAATCTGTCATCCATCGTGTGGGATATAAGACTCCAGGATTCTAAATCTACAGAAGATTGAGTTGTCAGTAGAGCTTGAGTTAGAGCTGGACTATTTCCAGTATAGAATATGGTATCATTGAACCCAAGGTTACATTCTCTCAGAATGTGAATCTAAGAATATTTGAATCGTTAAATTGAATGTGAAAAATAAAATATAACAGCAAATGCTTACCAACATTTTCTCAGTTGCAGTCAAATTACTGTCTGAATATTTAGGCAATATTATAGAAGCGTCACTCAACTTATCGACCAATAGGAACAATAAAATAATAAATTGCTTTATCATTGTTGAAAAAAATTTATTATTCTAGAACACGTCTGTTTCTGTCGACTGTTCGTAAATCAACTTCAATTTTATTTATTAGACTTACGTGGATTGGTCACTGAGTTGATAGATTTATTTACACCCAAGTTGACATTTCCAATAAAATTGTTTTGCACTGAGCAACATAATTAAATAATCAGGGGTATTATGTATGATATCCACGTGTAGTATATGACTTGCATACATTTTTATTTATATTCGTTATCATATTAATTATTTAATCGAAGTAATAGGTTTGTTTACGCCCATGTTGACCTGTAATCAATATTATCCCTTATACAAAGTTAAAAAATTTTAAGGAATGAAATTATTATTCCCTGATGGAGTTGAGACAACTTATTATCAACTTTAAAACAATGGCCACAACGTGCTGTCATTTTTTACGGCATTCGAAGTTAATTAGAGTAAGGCTCACCTAATGGTGTTTTATGCTCAAGTTATCAATTAATGTCTTTTGTTTTTGTAATCCTGTTCAGATAAAATTAGGGGTCAAAGATATTTTTAATGATAACATAAATTAACACCAGCGTATCATTTGAAACTATTTAATGACTTGTTACACATCGATCATTGACGATTGTTCACAATCTTATTTAATACACTTGCGTGAAAATTTGTTTTTGTTTTCATCATTACAGTTATAAACATATTATTCAAGTAATAAGTTCGATTGTACTCAAATTCTGATATTCTAAATAAAATTATTGAGCACCGAGCTAGATAGTTTTATTCATCAATATTAATATTGATTGCTTTAGGCTGAAATTTGTCTCATGCATACTGAAATAATAGTATAGTTCAAGAAAAAGAAGTCAATTCTTACCGAGTACTTGAAAGTCTATTGGGTTTTTTGTAAACGGCTCTGCGAAAATGACAAAATGGCATGCATGAATGTTTCAAAAGCACTACAATTCACCTTCGGCTTGAAACCGCCCATCAATCAAGCTACTGATGTTCCAGGTACTGAAGATCCTTTAAAATTCCTTTAAAAATGAACCAACCTTTTAATAACCTTTGGGATTGTGGAACTAATCCAATAACCAAGTGATTTAAAATTACTACCTTATATTTATTATATTACATTATCGTTTGGTATTGTTATTTAGCATCCAACGTCTACACAATTCCATCAGCTTTAGACGCAACGAAAGAAGGACATGCTTATTATCATCAACTAACAACTGAACTTCAATTTCAATGATATTAATGATAGATAAAGCATTTTTTTTTATTAACAAGAATTATAGTATTGTAAAAAAATATATATTCCAATACAAATATAAATGCTTCTTTTAAATGTTAGTTAATGAGGTTTTAACATTATAAACACATTCACCAGCAATCCATGTAGAAATGACATCTAAATGTTCATTGAGTATCAGAAAATCAGCATCGGCGCCAAAGTCAAGTGTACCTTTTTTCGATTCTATTCCAAGTGCACGTGCTGGATGTAAAGTAGCGGCTTCAAGTGCCTCTACTATTGAACAGTCTATAAACATATTCAGTTATCACTATAGAATATTTTAATTCAACATTAATTAGTTGATGAACGAATAATCAATTATAAATACCAGCAGCTTTCTTAAAAAACTGCACACATTCAGACATTTTTGCTGTGCTACCACATAGAGTGTTTGTATTAGCAATGTAAGCACGTCCTGATTTTATTTCTATGTCAGCTTGACCAAGTCTGTGTATTCCTTCAGTCAGGCCAAGAGCAGAGATAGCATCAGTCACCAGAACAAGACCTATTGATCAGTAAAACAATAATGCTGTATTGTTTGAATGATTGTCAATGAAGTAGTTGTTCTTATTACCTTCAGGATGAGTTCGATGAGCTATACGAAGAGCTGCAGGATGAGTATGAATGCCATCAGCAATGATACCGAAGTGGACGGTTGTTGAAGATGGGATTTGATCAGAAGCCAGAAGACCTACTAGACCTGGATCTCTGTGATGAAACTGTTCATGAAGAACAATGATTATTATCTCTTTGAGTATGTTATGTCATAATTATCTTAATAGTTGATATGACCTTACCGGCAGCATAGCATTGAATAGATGAGTGATGAAAGATGCTCCTGATTTAACAGCATCTTCTCCTTGTTTTAAATCGGCTGCAGAATGTCCTGAATAATTTAATTATCATTTTTATCAGAGAATTGTGATGGGTTTGCAAATTTTTTCGTTCAAGTTTTACGCAGATTAAATCGCAGAAAATAGCTAAGAATTGATAAAATTAAAAGATCCCATTGGTTTTTATTCTAGATGATTAGAAATATATAAATAGAATGATTTATACAAACCAACAGAAACTTTTATGTTCCTTTTGCATAATTCTCTGACAACTTCACAAGCATTGTCTAGTTCTGGTGCTAATGTGACATAACAGACATTGCTGAGATCTCCATAAACATCAAGAAGTGTTTGGAATCCCTGGCGAAAGAACCTTTTGTCATTGAGTCTAATTAATCAAGTATAATAGTTTGTTAGGTTTATTAAGTTTACTCACATAATCAAGCTTTCTGATGTGCAGTTCCTGATGTGCTCCTTTTTTAACAGGATTAATGAAAGGTCCTTCAACATGAACACCCAAAACACCAGCACCATGGATACCACCTTTTTGCTTTTTCATTCTAGGCAGAATTTTATGGTACGAATCAACTGGTGAAGTCACTAGAGTTGGACAAAAGGATGTAACACCATGAGATAGCAATTCTTTGGCAACTTTGTTCACTCCTTCTTCAACATTATCAACGTTGTAAGAGAAATCGACACCATAGCCACCTTTTGAGCATTAGAAAGTCATTACTTATAGCTAGATTTGTTAATAATAGCAACAAAAGTGAGGTTATAAAATAGTAAATACCGTTAATTTGTAATTCAATGTATCCAGGAGCAATTAAAGCACCTTCACAATCAATACGGACATTAGCTTGAATCTGTTCATCGTAAAATATCTTCTCTGGATCGATTATTACTCCATTTCGCACCCAAAAATCATCAACAATGATTTCATGATTTCTTAATAACTTACAATTAGAAAATTGTATCAAAAGACTCATTGTTGTATAAAACTAGAAGTTATTGCAAAAATTTTGGTACAGTTTTTAAGTTTATACGAAGGCCATCACGTTTTTGGGTTATCAAAATATTATCTTGCGGAGCAGATGTCAGACAAATCACATATTTGGCACTAATTATTATCAATAAAATAAGTGAAGGCACATAAATGAATAAACTAGACTTTTCGATGTGTAGAGACCGGTACACTGATGCTTTTTTAAGTAATCGAACTGCAGTCAGGAGATTGTCATGTTAAAGTCCATGAACGAGTGGATAAAACTTGGGGAATAAATTTCAAAAAGTTGATAAGGTTAGGATTGTGGAGGCAAATAAATTTCCAGTGGTATACAAAACATCGATGATAAATGATATCATTTATATACGTCATTGACATTTTTGTTGGATTGTCTATCAACTTCTAGGTATTATGTACTTCTAACAAATAATCTGACTATTTTGATGACGTCATAGGGAAATGATGTCGCTACGATAGTAAATATTTATTGGCATTCAAATTTTTTTTTAGCCATTTAAATTTTCCTTTTTAGTTCGGCGATGTCTGAATTCAAATATTGATGGTATTCAAGTCCAAAAAATTGCTCGAACTTATGTAGGATAGAGCGGATGAATAGATAGAGAAATAAAACGTAACCTATTTTATTGTTTCATATCGTAGAACTGCTGGAAGACTGCTTGTTCTTGATCTTGAGGTAATGATTTAACATCACGTTCCAGTATGGAATGGAAATACCTGACAAAAAATTATTATTGAAAGATTGAAAAAAAACATTAACATGCATCAACATACAGAAAATAAGCCTGGGGAAACATTGTGCTCTAACAATAAACTTTCAATTAATTGCAATTCCTATTTACTGTTTGTTAGATGCTTTAAGAAATATGATACTCCTTGGATTAGAATACTTACCCAAAATAATGCTAAAAATTATAATAACTGTTAGCAATCTTTTTTCTTTCCTATTTTCTATCAGCATGAAATTTTACATCACCACCAATACGGCGAGGCATCCGATAAAAAGTATTTTTCATAAAATATGAGGAATCAACATTCGATGATTTTCCTATGATATTATTAGTCACAATTTAATTGAGAAAAATTTTGATAAATCAGTGCTAATTTCAAAGCTTTGACAGCTTTCCAGTAAATAAGTGATTACCATCATAGATCCAACTATCATAAGTAAGCATGTGCAAACTGTAATAGCAGCAACGACAATGAAGTAAAAGTTTTCGGTGGCTTGGTTTTTACTAAAAAGCACTGAATACCTTGTAATGACAAACGTATTTGTGATCTAGAGAGAAAGAAAAAAAATTAAATAAAAATAATACAATTAACATTAAGTTCTTCATTAATATTCCGTAATTTCCCACCAAATCCAGAAGATTGAAAATCAAACATGCTTGTGATAAACTAAAGCACAAAAATGAATTCCATTTGAATCGATATGACATCTTCTTATTATTTTGAAAGTTAATTTCACTACACAATTTTATGTTAAAGACAAACAAAAAGTCAGAGAGAAAATAAATTAAATATTTAACTTGTTGATGGAAATATCAAACTAATAAATAAAAATATAGAACAATGATGCACTTGACTAGTGATGGTTGACTTACACTTTATGTTAATGATTTGGAATACTTTTTTATAGCCTCAGGATAGTAGATGATTAAAGTAGGTTCTATTCTTAATTATTTTAGTGATAGTAGGATGAGCTTACTTTGATATTCTTCGGATAATTAAATAATTGGGTATCAACTTATCCATCTTTGATGTCCAAGGAATTTTAGTATGTCTTAGAGTAAATTATATCAAAACATTTGACAGACACTGGAATGAATTTGAAGCAGAAAACTCTTTTATGAAATTGCAAAGTTTACTAAGATGGAAAAGTTATTGAGCTTTAAAAAAGGCTAATTAGAGGCCATAAATAATAAATAAAACTTAGCCAGATATGAGAGACTTCATTTGCTTGAAATAAATCACCGTGGTGGTAATAATCGTGAAATAAATTAACGCCTTTGTATCATTGAAAAATATTTATTGATTCTTTACACATCTATAATTGATAATTGTTTGCCATTTTAATTAAAACACTTACGTGCAAAGTTTTTTTCTACACTATCACAGTCATAAACACATAGTTCAAGTAATAGGTTCAATTGTACCCAAGTTCTAAAATTTTAAATAAAATTATTGAGCATGGAGCTAGGTAATTTTATTTATCAACATTAATATTGAGGCTTGTGCGCAGACGATTGTTTTGACTTTTATTTGAGTAGAAGATTGGTCGCTTCATCAAACGCTTTACTTGCAGAAAAAACTCTAGTGACAATTATTGATAAATTTAATTTTCATATGGTTAAGTTTTCCATCAATCATCGTAATCTCATCACTCTATTTCAAAGTATAACATATTTTTGAAGGCTTTACAAAGAATTGTTCAAATGAAGTAATTATTCTAGCTCACTTCTAACTCATTAAGTGAATTCTTCAATCTTAACATTATCGGTTTTATCAATGCTTTCCTTTCTTTTTTTCTTATTCTGTTTTGATTTTTGAAAACGATAAACTATAATCTCACCAATAAAACAAATCATCCCAGAGATCCATCCTACAGCTAAGAACATTATCAGAGACATGATGGATTTTAAATTGATTGGTTTGTTAAAACCTTTAGTTAGTGAGATAGATTTTAATTTATTAACCACTTCCCAATAGTAGTGATGCGTCTCTCGACTTTGTAGATCAGTAAATCCTAATTCATAAAATCGAAGAAATACATCATTTATTCGCTCATTCAAAGGGTTTCCTCTCCTGAACGTATGAACATATGGCCTGGATATGATAGGTTCATTGGCTACATATACTTCATCTGAATAATATTTTAAAATGTAACCAATCATCATAATATTATCTACTATCGCAAACGATGAGTCATTTTTGAATTCATTTATCAGTTGATTCATATTTTTTATTAGTTTAGATTTCATTAATATTTTTTTACTCAAATATGTTATTCCACTGATCGATGTCCATACAACTTTTTTATATACTGAAGATTCTAAATCATCGAAAGTATCAGCATTTTTTATGGGCGAAGGATTTGTAAGAAATTCTGCTAACTTTCCTTGAAACAATGATTGCATTACCAGAAAGTAAAAAAAAATCATTAAGAAAAATATTTTCAATACTAAGCTATTGATGTCAGTTCTGATGGATGCATTTATCAACAGTCTAATAACTTCAAATGTTGCAAATGATATTCGATCAGTTTTAGCCAAGTGAAAACAAACAATAAATGTAATGATCAATAAGCCACATGTGTAAAGAACTATCCATTTTCCGAATAAATTATAAACTTGCTGAAATAGCGTTTGATAACCCTGGTTATGTGTTAGAATTGTCACTTCTATGAATGAAGGTGGATAAGAATATTCAAAATATTCACCATTAAGAATGGTAAAATACATAACTGGCTTATATGTTTTTTCAAGAAATATTACTCTTTCTCCGAGATTAGCTGTCTCAGAGACGCAATAGAGATAAATTTGTATTTTCAAAGCTTGTTCTAAGATAGGTAACATTTTGGACCAGTGTCCTTTACACCAAACCCGGTCTTCCCCGAGATAAAAACCCTCTTGTAAATTAGTGTCACTCACAAAGACCAGTGGTAGTTGATTCAAGTATTTAGTTCGATCAAAGATAAATCCTTGACATAAGTCTCCTATAAAAAATATGGTAATTTATAAAAACTAATTAATCTAAACCTATGAGTTTAAATTTATCCCACAAAAACTAGATGTTATATTGTTAGGAGAAGTTGAGTATCATTTTATTTTTTTTTACACTTCTTTTAATGCTAATAAGTATACTATGTATTTATTTTTGATTAAGGGCAAAGATAGTATGTTTTATGAAGTGTCAAATTGTCGTAAATACACTTTCAGAGCCATTTAAGCCCCTAATGGTAAGGAAGCAAATCCAATTTCATTGGGATCGTGATTCCAACGGATTTGACAAAACTTGACTCAATATAATAAAATTTAAATTAGACTTGAAAAATGACATAGATCTACATTTATCTACTCAGATATATTTTTTGGCACAATTAGATCTACTTTGTCCTGTCTCCATTTGTTTTGATCACTTTAGATCTTCTTTGATCTCTGTAGATGTATCAAATTTTTTTTATCATCGAGATCAATGGAGATCTCCGTCGATATACAGTAATTTGTGTAAATATACAGTAATCTCACTAGATATACATAGATTTACTTAGATAAAATTTTTTCTAGTTTTTTAGACATAAGTAGATCAAATGAGATCCAAAAAATGAAGAAATGTAAATTTGCGTAGATCTATTTTATTTTTTCCCGAGATCATATTGATTTACGGAATTTGAGAACCAAGCTGTTCAACCGAAACTTGAGTAATTTTTATTTACCTTTTGAATAGGAACGATAAAAATATTTGATGGTTTTATGATTCATTACTAGAGCCCAGTGTTCTGGTGCGTAAGATGTGTAAGGATTAGCAGTTATTACACTCATGCGATTTGTCTGAGACATGGTAATATAATGAATATTTAATACGAACCATTGCCTCCAAAGAAAATGGTTAAATTCAGGATTAAAGTACCTGATTTGTTCTGTAATAAAAACAAATACCGGACGATTACTTTTCCAAACATTCATATCATTCAATGCTTTAAAAGTTGAGCTCAACATCGTAAAAGTATTAGTAATAATGAAAACAGCATCTATTGTGTAGTCTAGAATCGGAGAAGGCTCTATCGGAAATGTATTTCTTATATATTTGACATATTCTTTTTCTACTATCGGATAGGTTACTGATGAATCTCCAGTGTTTAAATGCTCAACAATAAATATGTGTTCGAGATCTTTGTAGCAATCATTGATTAATTCGTTCTGAAATGATATATATGACATTATTGTGTTAGTAATTCAAAAATTAATCTCTCAGATCCATTAGCTCATAGCGGTAATTTAAGATGAATAAAATTTTTCGATTATTACCATGATGTCGTTGAATACTGATATATTACTAGCAGGTGTAAAAAAATTATGAGCAAATGTCATGTTGAAATAAAATAACAAATAAAGAAGCAACTTCAAAACCATTTTTGCAATCAAATAATAATTAATAGTTGAATATTTCAACAATATTCCCACAGAAATACTTTGATGTCAACAATGCTGTGAACAATTCACAACTAATATTCAATTAGAAAAACCTTTTATTATAAAACAAGGTAATAGATATTTTTTAATTTGCAAAAAGCTTTATAATAGGGATGACAATTATTTGACATCACGTGAGAATGCTAGTGGATAAAACTAATGATTAGAATGTGCAGTAAAAATATTATTATTTTTTTAATTTCAATAATGCTGAAACCTTCTTCAAATATTTATCTGTGTGTATTAGCGATATTGATATATTTTAATAACTAACAGATAATGTACATGAAGTAAATTAGTCATATTGGCACTAATGTATTGGATTTTAATTTGATAAAGCGGTAGCTCATTTTTAAAGGTCATCAAGCATACTCATTCTCTCAAGAAATGAAGATTGCCATAGAATGAGTACAATAGTCTAACATTTTAGATAAAAAAAATCACTTTGCAATTCTCTGCACATTCCCAATTATATATTATAAGACTATTTATTCTCTTGTATTCTTAAGATGAATTTAATATAACCGCAATTCTATTAATGGCAGTATAATTATTAAATATAAAAACATTTCTACCGAAATTTTGTTTTTATTCATTTTTTACACCTTCAAAAAAAATATCTGCTTTTCAATCATTATTTTACAGTATTTTATTCACAAATTGTTAATTCCACCTGTCAAACGCACCACTCTGTTGTTGTATTTTTTCGATAATTCCTGTTCAATCTGAAGAAAAAAATCATTTTAACATTATCATCAATAGAATTGATCTTTCAATAAATCAATAAAATACACCTACATCAACTTGAAGTTCTTTAGTTCTTTGTACAACAAGTTCCAATGTGACATGTACAGCCTCTATTTTTTCACTGATGTCCTTTTTCTTAGCAACAATATTTTTTTGAATCGAGCCCATTTTTTCTATTACTTCTCGCTTTTGTTTTAACGTTGCAGTAAGGATGTCAATGTATCTAGATAAAAAGAAAGACACTTTATAAACATAAAATATTATTTTTTCAAAACGAATAAAATTCTAGATGCTTGTAAAGAAGATTACAAATCAGAATTAAGGATAGTTGATTATTTAAAATAGAAGACAATCAATAAAATGATTTAATTAGCCATGCTGAAAAATCCTGATTTCACATTTTCGATTATTTCTGTTGGTATCTATTTTTTGAAATCAAGTCATAATATATCGTATTAGAGCTTTTCGCGAGGAATAAAATAAGACCAGTTTCAACTCTCCACGAACAATGGTTCTCGAGATATTCATTTATTTCTATTAAAAGAATCACTATTTTTTCAACAGTTAATTGCAGTTCGTCAACAAATAAACTTTTTGAAGTTTTTCTTTCTAATCTAATAAGCAGTTGTTGATCATAATGAGGTAAAATTCTATCAGCTACCTTCTATACAATCATCTAGAATTTATAAATCCCACCCATCTTCAAGCTCTTTCATTATTAGGTCGTCAAGAAAACAGTGCAACACTAGTCATTGATAGAGATGGTATCTACAAGATACTCATTGATAGCAAATCTATCAACAGCAAACATTTATCAGTAGCCAGTGCTTTTTTAAAAAATAGCTTCTTATGAGCTATAAAAAGCTTCCCAAACTTGCTTTTGATGATGAGCTTATGGACAGACTTGCTATCAACAGGTGTTTTTTGGATTACATTTTGTAAAATAATAAATTAAAGAATGGAATTAAGAGTAGGTCTAGATGGTTCACTGTTTTCTTACCAACTCAATATGAATAGTGGAGAATAAAATATCAAACATGAAAAGTCTCTTACTTGGGGGAATGTTTAATAGAATGTAAATGCTGTACTCGACTGTCTAAAATAGTTGACAAGATAACTTGGACATTATCCAACATATTTTGTGTGCTATCCATTGTCGAGAGTTGTAGGATAGGTGAAGCAAGTTGCATTTGACTGAGGCTTAATAAATTAGTCTTACTTTCACTCTTCAACTCATACAGACGTAATTTAAAAAAGGCTTCCAACTGTAATGATCATTAAAAAAAAGTTTAATTAATCACAATCAATTGATAAATGTCTTTATTATTTATTATTTTACCTCTAGAAGTTGGTCAATAAAATCATTTCGTATTTTCGGATTATCTAGAATCGTTAAAGCTTCATCTCCAGTAGCAACTCCACCTTCATGACCAGCTGATTCCACAACAATTCCAGATTCCTCTAGAGAGATATTTAAATCAATATCCAAAGCCTCATTATTTTCTTGCACATCATTGATGTCACCCCAGTCTATCTCACCGCCTTCATTCAAATCAACTTCTTCATTAAAATCAATGGCATTTTGATCATCAATCTAAAATCATCAAAGTCTACCATCAGAAACTCTTCATTGGTTATTCATTTTTATTTAATCAAAGCTTGGAAGACAGAAATAAGCTCTAACAGAATCAGACGCTTTAGGTTGATGATGGTGTCTTAAATAAAACACTTCGGGTTGGACACAAAATCTTACTGTCTGCTAAGTGGAAAGCATCCATCATCAACCAAGACATAAGTTAAATTTACCAGATCAATAGCAGATTGTTCTTCGATTTCAATATCAACTGAAGGTTCGATTATCGACAAAGGCTCTTCACCATAAATCCACTGATAGGTCGTAGTATTTCCTTTATCTAGAAGTTTTATCAAGCATTAAATATCAACGCTGCATGACATATCCTAGCTAAAAAGTGATGCTTTTGTTAATGGAGGCAGACATTAATTGTAAAGAGGAATCAATTGTTAACCAGGATTATTGGATTTGATATCCATTTGTTAATTTATTAATTAAAGAGCTTGGAACTTACCTATGATATATTGCACTATTGGAACACAACCACCATCATGGTAACGTCCAAGAACGAAGTGAATAAATGCAGAATAAAACTCCACTGCTTCTCTGAGACTCTGACACTTATGTACAACTTCTGTGTATATTTGAGGTAACTCTACTATGAGGTCTACTAATTCTTTCTTTAAATTCTTCCCCTCGATTCTTAGGGTTTTGCACATACTCTGGAACTCTGATCTTGCTTGGGTCTCTGACTTTTTGTACTCAGCTGCTTTCTTTTGCAAGTCCTAGAATGATTGATCAAAGAATTTAATTGTTTTTCATCTTCTTGCTGATTAAATAAAATAAATACTTAGATAATTTAAGGTTATTTACATTTTTCGACTGCTCCAACTTTTGGATCTGCTTTTTCAGGTTAGGAATTTCGTAAGTAATGTTTCTAATCAACATCTGAGCAACTTCTGCTAGATATAAATTATCTTTTTCATACATTCGGATGATTTCTTGCCAATCTTTCATCCTCTGGGATCCATAACGACCGAATAAATTCTTCGAATCTGCTTCAGTTTCCTTTAAAATCTCAACTATCCTTTTGCAATGGAAGTAATTGATGTCTAGAGATAATTTTTTAGAGATTAAATATCTAAATTGGTTTGATGAATTATTTTGAAGGTTAAAACTTACAAGTTCCAGTTAGCAGCCTAGCTATTCCCTCATGAACAGGCATATCTTGTAATGCATTATTTATTTTCTCTCTGATTGTTTTCACGTGAACTTGCCATCCTGTTGAACAATGTCGACGATTTATCAACCAGTCTAATAATTTTCCTGAATTAATGTCTATAGGAATGTTTTGATCCTGAAAATAATGTTTAACATTATAACCTCAAATCTTATAATAATTCTTATTTATTTTTTGTTTATTAGTTGAAAATATTAGTATGCACTGAAACTAACCTCCATGTTTTGGAGTAAAATTATGATTAAAGGAAGTCTTTAAACCACTTATTATTATTATTAAAAATTATTATACATAAAATAATTATCTAGAGTTATACACGGTTTTTAATGATAATTTAATAGAATAAATTGATATTTATAAATAAAAACACATCAGTTGTTTGGAAACAGCTGTTTAGAAAACATCTGTTCTCACTTTATCCCTGTTGACGTTTTAAAAAAAATTTCCTATCGACACTTGACGCAGATGGCGTTGTATACGCTTGTAGAATATTCTACTTCTTTCAAAATTCCAAGCAACATCGTCTTCAGTTGATTGCAAAACGTCAATGATATGATGTAGAACCAAAGAATACTGTCTTACCTAGAAGCCTAAAAGAGGCTTTTTCGTGTTGCCAGGAATTTTTAGTTGGTAGCATGGAGAATATTCTCCATGGTAAGGGTGTATGCGACCGATTTCCAAAATTATCTAAGAATTATGTGTTATAATCAATAAAGATAAATATCCTACTATGTATAAATGTCTTAGCTTTGTAAACAGGGTTCGAATCCAGCCAGGGATATTGTTTCTTCTTATAAATTGCATACAAATGCAATTTAAACATGGCAAAATGAGTTTAAAATACAATTTTAAATATTTTAAAAATTATCAATTTTTATTTTATAATAAATGATTAAATTTATTTATTGATAAATCATTCATTTATTTAACCTGAACAACAAATTGATGTGGACTTTGATGCTGACGTTTCTTTTTGAGTATTTTTTCATTAATTTATTTTAATAAATAATTAAATGTGATGATTATTTGTATTTTATGGTGGTAAACAAGTAATTGAAAAATAAATGAATAATAATTTATGATAACAATTGGCGAATTAGATGTTAAACAAGCGTTATTTATATTTAAAAAGGTTTTTTTTTATTTCTACAGTCGCTATTTAGTCATTTTTAGGCTTTGGAAACGGATTTTTGTCGAATTTGGACTAGGAGCACAGGATATGCATGGAGGTATTTGAGTTTCTTAGTCGGTGGGCGTAGCTATCGTATCTCTGATGTGATTGGTTGGAATATTATGGAGCAACGCCCAGAAGTTGGTTAGTGTAACGTGTTTAAAATCGTATGGCGACGCTGATTGGTTGAGAATTTTTAAAGCTCCACCTCCGGTAGGCGTATTAGCTGTCCAATCGCATGTTACACTAACCAACTTCTGGGCGTTGCTCCATAATATTCCAACCAATCACATCAGAGATACGATAGCTACGCCCACTGACTAAGAAACTTAAATACCTCCATGTATATCCTGTGCTCCTAGTCTAAATTCGACAAAAATCCGTTTCCAAAGCCTAAAAATGACTAAATAGCGACTGTAGAAATAAAAAAAAACCATTTTAAATATAAATAACGCTTGTTTAACATCTAATTCGCCAATTGTTATCATAAATTATTATTCATTTATTTTTCAATTACTTGTTTACCACCATAAAATACAAATAATCATCATATTTAATTATTTATTAAAATAAATTAATGAAAAAATACTCAAAAAGAAACGTCAGCATCAAAGTCCACATCAATTTGTTGTTCAGGTTAAATAAATGTATGATTTATCAATAAATAAATTTAATCATTTATTATAAAATAAAAATTGATGTACAATATAAAAAATATCCATTTTACATCCAAATTTTTTAATTTTTCTCAATAACAATTGATGAATAACACACTAATCAAATGTAGCAATAGTTATCATAGTTTAAAAATCAATAATTATTCAACTTTTGATCAATTTTACTAAATTATAAATATTTTTTAAAAACAATGGCTTATTAAAAATAGCAAAATCATTCTAATCTATGTTCTAAAGCATTTTGGTGATAATTATTTAAGCGCTTTTTATAAACATATTCCATATAAATACATATGTAAGTATATGTCTATATCATAACAAATACTTTGTTTTTGAAATATTTAAATTCTTGCGCTTAAACCCAACTACCAATTCAAGCATGATCACATGACGGTGTCGAAAACCAATGTACTTTCTAGAATAAGTCTCTCTCAATACAGTTTCATCCTTCCTCATGTCAAGCCAAGTTATTTTACTGATTTCGTAACTATTTCTTGGCTGCTTATTGCAGGTTCATTCAATATCATGACATTGTGATTAAATAATTTTTGTTATCTTCTAGACAAATAAACCTGACATTTTACAAAAAATTTTTTCCTGTCATTGCAACACAAAAAACAGTCTCAAGTGAGTTTGAATTTTGTTTCTCTAATTATTTAAAAACATTACTTAAAATATTTCTTTTTGTCTATCAATTGAATTTAAAAAAATCCTATATGTTTTAGGTTATAATCGGCACAAATAACAGTTATTTTCATTCGTCTACCAGGTTTTTGGAGTAAACTTTGACATTAGCTGACAGGTTAACTACTCCAAAAGCGTCATAAGTTAAACAAGACATTGAAACATTGAAATAAATACAGAAGTAAGACTTATCAAAATGGCTTTAGTGAGAAATTTTTATCGTTCGATAGCATCAGTGCCTCGCAATCAACTAATGAATATCAAGACGACGAATTTTAAAGTATCTACATATCAAGATTGTCAACATTACATAGTTCCCAAGAGATTCACTTCATCCTCCCAACCTCTATGTGATCCAAAAGAGTAAGTGATTGAATATTTATTTATGTATCATCAACATTTAACATCGCTTTTATCAATTCATGCTTTTTTTTCATTACTTCTAGAGTTAAAGTGACCTTTATTAGAGCTAGTGGTGAACGAATTGAGGCCAAAGGGAAAGTTGGTGACAGTTTACTTGATATAGTTGTAAATAATGAAATTGATTTGGATGGTTATGGTATGTATGTTGATGAAACATTGCTATTATCCATCATTTCAATAGAACATTGATTTTACAATTCAATGCACCGTAGAATTCATGTATTTTCAAGCACTTGGAACAATTTGATTCATGTATTTTCAACTAGAAAATTTTTAAAATGAATAATAATCAAGGAAAGCTAATTGCAGAGCATAAAAAAAGCTTATCTCAGCATTAAATTCAAATATAAATGATAATAATTAATATTAAAAAAAAAACTAGGTGTTTAACCTAACTTTTAACTCAACTTGATACATTTACTATTGCTAAACTAAATGGCTGAATGAAGTTGAAAGTTGATAGACTTGAAAATACATAGACTCTACTGTATTAGAGTCAACCTACCAGTGAATGAACGTTTAAGAGTATCGATGGTTTTATTTATTGTTAATAATTAAATTATTATCCGATTGATCAATGAAACAGGAGTAATCTATGATGGCATATACATAGAATAAAAAAAAGTCATTTGAATGGTCTGTCTTTAAAACACTAGAAATAATTAATAAAATTTTGGAAGAGAATTAAATACACTAGTCAATGAATACTGTACTCAGTATATCTGTATATTAGCAATACATAGATATGCTGACCTGTTATTCAATGATGACTGTTTATTCACTGGTGAGTTGACCTTACGTCAATTCTTCAAGCTTTATGTCTGATGTTCTATTGATGATAATCCTGTATTATCAAAACAACTGCCAATTTAAATCAAAATTACTTTCTCATTCTCTAGGTGCATGTGAAGGAACGCTAACATGTAGCACATGTCATTTAATATTTTCCAAAGAAGTCTACGATTCTTTGCCTGATAAGCCAACGGATGAAGAACTAGATATGCTAGATCTAGCTTATGATCTCACGGAAACGTAAGAATGTTATTTAAAATTATTTATTTCAATTAAAATTAATAATTACTTCTTTTTTAAATAAACTAATTATTTATGTTTTAGCTCGAGACTAGGTTGTCAAATAACAATGACAAAAGAACTTGATGGACTTGAAGTCCGTGTCCCAGCGACAATAAATGATGCAAGATCATAATTAGTCAATGAATTATTTGTACATTATAAAATTCTTATGTGATTGTTAAATAAGGAAACAACTAGTTTCAGATACAGTAAAAATATTTAGAACAATTGTGTAAATAATAATGATAATAGAATTTCCATTATTTTATCAATGTTTTTAGTGTGTAAGTAAATATTTCTATATTTTATAATAAATAAATAAATAAATTTTATCATCAATAATAATGATATTAAATAGAAATTTATGTTTTTTTAAATTCATTAAAAATTATTTTTTATACATTGTTTTTTTTTTTTTTTTTTTAACTATAAAACAAAAAAAAATTATTTTTTGGTGACATTCAATTTTCCTAATAATCTAATTAATGATTATTAATTATTCGAAATTAATAAATTACAATATTCGTTACTGTACAATATTATTAATTTATCAAAATATATATATATATATATATATATAAATTATTTTATAATATAAATTTCTAATTGGCATAAAGATTATACAAACAAATGGCAAGAATTCTTTAATGAAGCTGTGTGTGTGTGATTTAAAAATAAAAATAGAAACTGAAAAATAAATTTGTTTGATATAAAAATACTTTTATGTACAATTTTCGATGGCTTTGTATCTAAATAATTGATACTCTTTTTATGGACCTCAAGGTAGTCAGATGAAATTGGGCAGTTGGTTGAATTAAAGTACTATTAAAAATGGTGAAAAAAAAAATTGAGTAGTAATAAATTAAATATTATAAAAGAGATAAAAGATGAAAGCTGTAAATTACCCTAGTAGCACAGTCCATTTGCAAGACAACATTCTTCAAAGGCATTCAAAAATATTCTGATTATCTTACGAAAGAAATGCAAACATCATCAACTGCACCATGGGTGTCTGCTTCCTCATTTGAATCACATGGATTTTGCAACAGAATGTTACAACAAGTTTTAACTCTAAACCTTGCTATAGACTTGATGAAGAAGTTGGTGATAAAATTAGCAGGTCTTTAGTAGAAATAGGGAAGACATTATTATATCAACATATGGAAGAAGTCAATACTGCTGATGTCTTTGATGCCAATCTGCTGCAAGATTTAGAGTTGGATTTTGTGTTGGATGTTCTATCGTAAGATCCATATGTAAATACGGAAGCAGACACCTATGGCACTGCTTCAGAGTCAGACATTCTGTACAAGATCATTATGAAAGACTTTTAACCGCTTTTCAAAAGCCAGCTACAAGGGTACATTTAATAAACTAAACACAAGGAAATTATGTAACATTTTTTTCAGATACAAGAAGTCTTAGTCTTTCAAAAAGGTCAATAAAATGAAGGTAATACTCTTTTTCATCGGACCACCTTAATTTAGAAACAAGAAAAAACATTCCAGAAGCACATTTAGCTTCTCCATCGCAATATAAAACTTAATATTCTAAACTAAAGTTGATAATTCGTGTGGACTATTTGTATTAGCAGCGCTACTGAGATCCAGTGTAGCTGTTGGTAAACCCGGACTACAACTTCCACTTGCTTCACGTTGAAGATGAGATCGATTAAGTGATTTATTAATAGGACTTGTAGGTGAATGATCTTCAGCTGGAGTTGCAGGTGGGCTTGTTAGTACCCTGTGTATATCGCTTGAATGATTATGAACAGCTGGACTTGCTGATAATGTCCTTAATGCCGGTGACATCATTCTATTTTGTTCATGATGATGAGGTTGATATTTATTATGTGAATATTGACCACGTACATGATTATAAGAATGAGGAAGTGTTGAATTGCCCATTTTTGAACAATTATTTTGTAATAATGTTGATGGGATTCGATTTGTACTATTTATTTGTTGTAATTGTTGTTGCTGTTGTTGCATTTGTTGACGTTGAAATTGTATCGCTGCTTCACATTGTGCTTTTGCCAGTTCTTTTACAGCATTTGTTTTTTCCTAAAAGATAATCAAAAAAAAAATATTATTTATTTATTTTTAAAAAGCTTAGAGTATAAAATAATAATAGTAGTGGTTTTTTTTTTAAATTAATAAATAAATAATTTTAAGATGACCTTAAATATAAATAAATCTATTAAAAAAAATTATAACCTCATTTTCAAATATAAACAATATAATATTAATTGTATAAATAAAATTATAACCTTATTTTAAACATAACCAATGCAATAATTATTAAATTGAATACATAAAAAATAATTAAGTTTGATATATTTATAGTTTGATTATAATACAAGAAGTAATGCAAAAAAAATTTCCAATATTTGGAGCAAAAAAAAATTTTAACCTTATTTTAATTAAAAAATGTAATTCCAAGAAAAATCCTAGACTTGTTTAATCATTGGTCAAATGTCATAGATAAAACATGATTAGATTATTGATCAACTGTTAATAATAAACCAATAAAAATAATAAATAATTATTTTTTACATTATTTTATCTTCAATAAAATTAATCTACTTTTTTAATACGAAACAAAAACCAACTAAAAAAGGTTATAAATAAATTGAAAGAAATAAAATATAAAAATAAAATAAAAAATCATACTTTTTGCCATACAAAAACATTGTGTACCATAGCACAACCGCAAAAAATGATACCAAGGCCAATAAAGACTGATATAATGATCGCTGGTGTTGAATGAAACTGAATGAAAGTATAAAGTATCATACCTGGAACAAAAAAAATTAATTATCATCAACATATAACTATTATTATATTACATCTAGATATATTAAATATTAAATTTATTTTTAGAAGTAATCATTTATTTTTACCAGTAAGAAAAACAGGAATGCTGACGAAGAATCCTCCAATTGCGCACATTCTGCTTACCGATGATTTTTGTAAATACATACTGGTTCTAAAATAACACATTTTTTTCTATCAACACAATGTAAATTAAACAAAACATGAAATAAAATAACAATTAATTAATTAGATAATTCAAAGTGGTAACAATGATGATGATAATTAAACAAATCCGTTAGTTTAATAGAGAAGGCAATAAACAATAAATGTAATACTAATGAAAACCAGGGTAAAAATTAAATCACAAGAATGAAACTTGCTTAAGAAACAACTGGAGATGTTAAGGTAGAAAGGTCGTTGTACCTCGAAGGGCAGTAGCAATAGCATCGTGGGAATTTCTAGCGGTAGCTCATATAAACGTGAAATAACTCGTGTGTCGGCAACGTCACATGGACATTTTTTAACTTTAAATCATTTTGCTTGATAATTATTTCATACTTTTCATCACCTAATTACCACAATTAAAATTATCTGATCATCTAACCTATATTTTAAAGTCTTAATAACAAACTATTAGATCAGTCTAGCATGTTCGTGAGTATTTTTTCCATATAAAAAACAAAAAAAGAACTTTGATATATTTATTTAACATCAATTACATATTTGCCATCATTATCTATAACTAACTACCATCTATTTGGTAACATGTATCTTTCTTGCTTTGTATTATTTTTATATATCTGTAACTCTAGGTTGATTTATGCTGTTGGACCTATGTATTTGTTTAAATAAATAAATACTTGACCTTGAACAATACGCACGAACTTCTAGACTGATCTGATATGAATCAAAAATAATTACCGGCTTTGATTGTATGACGACTTGACGAGTTTCATAGCAAAGAGGAATTGAATAGCACATACAAGTAAACAGCACAAATTCAAAGACATGGCTAAAGCACAAAGTGCTAGTGTTATTTCATAAACAATGGTATATTCCTCTGGACTGATGAGACTTGTTGGTGATACAGAGACTGGAGATATTTTAAGCAAAAAAATATGAGATAACATTGCTAGAAGTAGTGAAACTAAACAAAGAAGACCAAGGAATGTTAGCATTTCTTTGACACCAGTTTCCGGATTTTTTAGATTTCTTCTTAAACAAAACGACGTCCATGATGTATCTTGAGTAGGTACCGGAAGACCAGGAGTATTAGTAGACGTCCTAGTGGGTTGGGTTGGTTGTGAAACAGGTGCATGAATTGTAGCGACAGGTGCTGGGGATGGAGTAGTTCGGCTTGGCAACCGAGATAGTCTGGAAATGTCCAGGCCTCCATTAGCTTGTATGGTACGTTCATTCATCACCTGTGTATTAGTTTGGTGATGATGATGATATAAAGAATGATGTAGTGAATGATTATGATGATTATTATTATGATGATGAATAATTTCATTTCCTACTGGACTAGCACTATCAATTGAATGCTTTGATGCTGATAACGCTGATAAATTCAATGAATGTGTATGATTGAGTTTTGATGCCAAATTATTGACACTCAATTGTGAATGATTCAATGGATGTCGATGAACAGATCCAATCTTTTGTGATGATAAAACTGAATCATATATTGTTGAATCGTTAATTCTTGGTACTCTAGCACTTGTGGTTGAACCAGAACCAAAATGATGATGTAAAGTACCAGATATTTGAGTTGGATATTCATGATGATGATTTCTGGAGCCCGCTGACGACGGTTGCCCCGTCGGAATGTGCTTTAGCATCTGTATCAGCACTAATTAATAACTTTTGTCCATTTAGTTCACATCATATTTTCTTTTTTACTTTCAATTTTTATTTTATTTTTTTTAAATTTATTATCCAATCGATTTTTTATCATCAATCAATTAACTTCCACATATTTTCCATGTTCTTCTATTTTAATTATCATTATTAATCACTGTTAATATCATCTTTTAATCGTTTCTACTTCCTTTTCCTCCGATTAATCCTTTTTAACAACCGGAAGAATAATTTAATGCTAATTCCCATAAACTCTCCCACCATAATCACCTTTTGCTTCCTGAAAAATAATATAAAATCAATTAATTCATCATGTTATGTTGGAATAGATCATTTTAAAATTAGAACATTCTCTAGGAAGTTACCAAGTATTAGGAATAAATTTTAAAAATAAACCTGTTTATCAGAATGTGATTTTAAATATTAACATATCATATTACTTTCTTTATTTTTCTTTCTATTTTTAACTATTTAATATCAATCTATTAATTACTACAAACTCATTCTCATATTGAAGACTTTAAAGCTGATAGCTTGATATATTTAATAATCATAACATTTTTGTTTAGATAGAGATTTTTTTTTCTTCCTTTTTACAATCAAATTAAAATAAAAATATGTAAGAAGGGAAAAAGCATGTGGTAGTCGACCTCGTGTCAGTACGCGTGGCAGCGTTGACTTTGAATGAATTTTTTTTTCTCTGATCAAACAGGTTTTCAATAGCAAAAAAAAAAAAAATTGAAGAAAAAGAGGATTGAAAAAAAAAAAAAATGTTAAAGTAAAGAGGAAGAAGTAATATGCCCACCCTTATCAATTGATACAAATTCGTCAACAATTGTTTACATTTATCAACTATCAACATGATAATTATTTCAAAGTCATCAATTAACTTTCCCAATAGACGAAATTTATGATAACAATGTTTTGTTGTTGATTAAATACTCTAGAGTAATTAAAGCATCAATATTATCTAGGAATGTATATTATCAAAAATTCTAGATCAATCTAGAATTTTTTGACAAATAAATTCCTTTTAAATATTCTAAAAAGATAGACATGGAGTATTCTAATAAAACATTGTTATTATCATCAAAGAATTGTAACAAGTTTGCAAATTTTTGCGACAAAGTTGCAGGTAAAATCTAGATAATTAACAAAACATCCTAAAAAACACTGTATCTAAAAGACTTTGACGACAAAAAGAAGGGAAGCAATAAAAAAAGCATTCCTTGTAATTTTTGAATAGAAAGAAAAAAAAAAAAAAAGGAAGTGAAAGAAAACAAATCAGTGTCCCCAGAGTTATTTGAAAAGCCATTGATTCTCAGTGAATCATAGTAGACAAAAAGTTGTTTCGTAAAAATGTTGAACAAAAAAAGGTAGTACTTGATGATATATTTTTCACGTTAAAGTCAATAGTGAAGGCGTTACCAATTGATTACGATTGGATTTGAAGATATTCCCTTAGTTTTGAGTTCCCAAACAGCATAGTCTAGAAAAGGGAAGGGCAAAGAGTGAGACAGAAAAAATAAACTAGAAAGAGAAAGATTAAAAGTATGCTTACCTCGTGCCACATTCCGTTGGGTTTCAACGGATCCCAGACCGGAACAGATGAGAAAAATACAGTCTAGTCAACTTTAATTTTAATTTATCAGTCAAATCACTTTTATTATCAGTTAGATAATCACTATTCTAGGAATAGTATGCTTTCTAATCACTCTTAATGCCACGTAATGACAATTATTTGTTATTTTGTCATTTATTTGGCGCGTCTTACCGCCATATCCATCTCACATTCCATCAAAAAAACTGCAACCAGAGGTCATAAACTAGTTGATATAATCATTAACACTCGTTACCACTGCTTTCAAAAATACCCACTCATTTACACTGGTAATTATTCAATCACACCAATCACAATTATTGATAATGTTGATAGTTAAATAATTCTTTTCCTTTGGATTTATTAACTTGGAGCTGGATCTGATGTATTCCAAACTACGTGCAACCGCCAACGACCGATCCAACACCGTAAAACATCTTCCAACGGTCATGAGACGTGCGATTTGAGCCATCCCTACCACTTATTTTTCTCCATACTCTTCGACATCAACTCGACAACTCGAGAGTGGGGAGTGATGTTTTGAAGGTAATTTTTAAATATCTAGTCGACTCGGTGGGATTAGATGAATTAAATTGCTCCGAAGATTGGAATGTGCTCCAAAATGTGAAGACTGGATGTTATTGGAGTTATGATGGAGATTATTGATGTTGTGCAATGGAGAATTGATTGATGATTTAGTCGATCGATCGATATAACAGAGTTATCTGTAAAATAAAAGTTTGTTATTTTTTAATCACAACTTTGTGGATGGTAGATTGAAGGTAAATGTCTCAGTTTAGAAACAATTTCTAAATTTACTTAAATTTCTAACCAAAAAATGAATTTTATTTATTTAAAAATATACCAAAAGTCATAGGAATGTAAAGTAAAATTAATAAATTGTTATTAACATTATTTAAGGTTATGAAAAAAATTTATTTTGAGATTGCAAATTTTTTTATGGTGTTAAAAAAGTATTTTGAAAATAAAAGGTTATGTTTAATAAATTAATTCAATTTAATAGCTAGTTTTGTTGAACTGAAACGTCTTTGTTAGGTTATAAGAATCATTATTAAAAAATTGATTTTTATTGAAAATTTGTTTTGTAACTGGGACATTTACACTTTAGATACTTTTACACAATTGATTATATTGTTTTTAACTATTAGCAGTGTTTAAACAGTAACTGTAATTTTTCTTAATATCATAAAATTATGATTAGATTCATCAAATTTACTTACGGCTTCTGAAAATCCACTTTTATTTATTTTCTTTCACTTATGTAATCTCTTTGTTGCCACTTGTTGATTGTTAGACACTTTGTTTAGAAAAATTTTGAACTTTTTTCACAGTAAATATCAACTTCTAATGATCAGTCTTATTCGACTCTTGTTCAACAATACATTCTCTTAATCAACAATCATATTAAATATTTAATTCAATAAATAACCTTTGTTATAAATAAATTAACACAATATTATTGTTTACATAAGTACGTTTAGCGTCATTGTTTATCCATTTTTTTGCTCGTTGAATTGCGTTTTGATAGAAAGTCAAAGGGCTGACATCTGGTGGAGTTCATAAATATTTCTGTCTCTTGGACAGTCGGTAATTTCATGAAGGCCGGTAATTTTAACTTCCCTAGGGTCCCTAGAGAGGTTAGGAAAGAACAAAGCTGAAACAAAAGACATTGTAAAAAATTTAATAATTAATTCGTCATGATCATAAAATTAATGGGACATTAAATACTCCTTTTTTATTATAAATAAATAATTAAGTAATGATATCATGTATTGAGTGATTATATATTCTTTATCAATCACAAAAAAATCGTAAGCTGCTAGGAATATGGAAAGTGGATCATTTATATGTGGTTATACAAAATGAAGTAGTTTCTTCTCACATTGATGTACCAACACTGTATTTAAATTATCTTTGAAAGTTAATAATCATAAAAACAATGGCATTATTGTCAAACAAAGGTAATTATCATATTAAATATTTTTTCTACAAATAACTTGATAACTAATTAGAATTAATTATTAAACAATACAACAGTTAAGTAATTTTTAAGTATTTTACGTACTAAATACCGGGTTACGTTTCTATTTCACAATTCCTATCGTTCATAACCTTATAAAATCAAGAAATAACTAAAATTGGAACAAAATGGCGGACAATAAATTTTGTGTAACTGCGTGTGTGCGTCCCTCTTACGTATTTGATAACCGATAAATTATTTAATCAACATTTTTCACATTACTTAATAAATAATTATTAATATTACAATTGAGGTTATTAATTGAAAGTGAAAAAGAATAAATTAACCTCAAATAATATTAAAAACTCATCAAGTTCTATTTGATTGTTTCGTATTTAACGTATGATTGGTACTCGTAATGGTGTGGAAGGTGTGCTCTGGCAATGTCAATCAATGATTCATTAGAAAGACAGACCATAAAGTTGTGCAAATAAATAATTAACTAAATACAAGTAAGTTTTTTTACATTTAATAACAAAAGATAATTTTTTTTTTATTATTGACAAAGACGAGATTAATGTTGAAAACTTATTCAGCAGGTAGAAAAAAAAACAAAGCTCGTATGAAAATAAATTTCAAGATTTGTTGATATGAAATCGAGAGGATGAAGGTAACAGTGTGTTTTGACAACATCAGGGTGGTAGTGCCTTGTGGAGATGGGAGTCTACTGGTGAGGGATTTGATGCGTGAAGCAATAATACGTTATAGAAAAGCAACTGGAAAAACAGAACCAGGTCCAGTGATCAACAGTTTATCATCACTAACTGGAGGTGGTCTATTGGATCCTGATGATAGACTGTGTGATGTTGCTGATGACAGAGAGCAAATAATAGCACACATAAATAACTCCGAAGTAATACACATTGGTGGTGATGGTGCTAGTTCTGTTGGAACTAATAGTCCTGATTATTTCCAACCAGATGACAAAGATAATCGATATGGAATTGATACTCAAACTAAAATCAATAATAATATTAAAAGAGAAAGTGTCAAGAGACTTTCTATGCATGCATTATCAACACGCGAACTCGTAGGGCCATCATTACCGACATATTCAGCACTTTCGTTACCTCGAGAGTCAAGAAGACGCGAACCGCTAGGTCAAGATGCTAAAGCGACGTATGAATTAACATCAAAACATCCAGATCTTTGTGATCAAAATGACATACAACATATTATCATCAAAAATGAACCTGGACCACTTGGTTTACATGTTGTACCTTGCTATGATTTATTGGGTAATGACCAAGGCTTGAGAGTCGAAGGAATAGAACCTAATGGACGTATTGCTAAAGATGGACAGATTGATCTTCATGATAAAATCATCCGCATAAATAGTCATAATTTGCTCAAAATTCCATTCACTAAAGTTCAAGAGATCTTTAGGACATGTATGAATGAACCTTGCTTAAAGATATCTGTAATAAAGCATAAAAAATTGCCGAAAAAATCAGCTAAAACTTCTAATGACAAATTAGATCAACCAGAAGATAATTTAAAGAAGCTTCAATGTGCAAATTATAATCTGCTACAGAATGCTAATACTAGGAAAATAGGGCGAATGATTGAAATAGAATTAACAAAAGGAACTAATGGTCTAGGCTTCAGTGTTACAACTAGAGATAATCCAGCTGGTGGTCATTGTCCGATTTATATTAAAAATATCCTACCTAAAGGTGCTGCAGTGGAGGATGGGAGATTGAAATCTGGAGATCGATTGTTGGAAGTGAATAAAATTGAAATGACTGGGAAGAGTCAAGCAGAAGTGGTATCTTTACTACGTTCTATTCCACCTGGTGGTAAAGTTAGGATGACTGTATCCCGACAAGAAGAAGTATCCACTAGTTCTTTGGAGACACCAAGTATTCCAGTGACATCTACCAACACTTCTCATGTGTCTGAAACTAATTCATGGTCTAGCCCAAGTGTATCACCGGTAAAAGCATCTGATGAGTTTGATAATGGAAATTATGATAAAAATTATAAACAACTTGGTGATGATGTAATGTTATCACCAAGAAAGAATAGAATTATATTGACATTTGATATTCCAGTTCATGATTCAGAAAAAGCTGGTCTTGGAGTTAGTGTGAAAGGTAAAACAACAAGTGCTGATGAAAATACTAATATGGATCTTGGTATATTTATTAAAAGTGTTATTCATGGTGGAGCTGCTTCTAGAGATGGAAGATTGAAGACAAATGATCAACTGCTCAATGTTAATGGTGTTTCCTTGCTTGGATTATCGAATTCAGATGCTATGGAGACATTAAGACGTGCGATGCTCAATACAAATAGTGTAGTTAGTGGTGTTATTACACTAACAATTGCCAGAAGAGTATCATCTTATGATAGTGATAAAAATAATCGTAATGATGGTATAGCATCATGTAAATTAGAATCTGCCAATAGTATTTTTATATCTGATAATAAATCTGATTGTTCCGGTGTATCAAGAGTGATGGAGAAAAATAATTTAAATAATCAAGAATCACTTGATGATAGTTTACTATCATCAACATCAGTATCACCATGGAATCCAGTTATTGAACGACTTACTGAGCAATATAACAAAAATAGTATACGTAATGAAAGCTATTGTTTGGCTACTAATAAAACTTGGATTGATTCAGTAAGTAATGCTAAAAAAATAATGAATCGTGATAATGATTTAGTACTTCTTGAAGAATCAATACCTGATAATGTTCATGATGTTAAGAAGAATGTTGATGATAAAGAAAGCCAATATTCTGGTGATCCAAGTTATGATTCTCAATTATCATTAGAAGAATTTACATCTGGTAATCAATTCTCTCGTGATGCTTTAGGTAGACAGAGTATGTCGGAGAAACGACATGCTGCTTTGGATGCCAAAAATACTGACACTTATAAGAGGAATAAAAAATTAAGAGAAGGAAGAGAAAATAAATGTCATGGTAATAAAATAGAGACTGAAGAATCAAAGTCTAATGTTAGTAAAGATGATGAACAAGTATCTAAAAAATCTGGTGAAAGTCAATTTGAAGTTACTAGAAGACGATTTGAAAAGAAATCGGAGTCAGGACATTCTGATTATGTTTATACAATACCAGGTTGTAATAATAAAATATCACCTAAAAAACATTGGCTTGTTGATGATAATCCTGTTGATGTTGGTAATAATAATCAATGTAAAGATGAACCAGAAGGTTTTTCACATAGTCGTGGTGATGTTAAACAAGCATCCTTGAACTCAGCACTTGATAAAAGATCACGAAAGAAGGGTTTAAAATCAATGCTAAGACTTGGTAAAAACCGAAAGTCATTGAACTTTGGAGATAATCTTGATGCACGACATGAAAGCAGTAACTACTGTAGTGGAACTATTAATTATATTGCATAATAATAATTTAAATTGCTAAAAGAATGAATAATAATCAGTGAATTATCTTATTATAAACAATAATTATCATTAAATTCTATTCCAAAAGATGCATTTAAATAATAACCTATAATTTTTGTCTGATAAAAATTATATTAATTCTTTAAATAATGATTATTAAAGCCTTGTAAATATTGACAATTGTTTATAAATTGACTACTCATTGTTAAATAAGATACTTAACGGATTATTAATTATTTATAATTGATAATAAATGTTAAAACATGAGTATGGTAATAACCTAAAGAAATAAAAAAGACCATCATATTTTTTTATTAATTTTGGACTATAAAATAAATAAATGAGTAATTCAATTAAATAAATAAATAAATAAAAATTAATTTCAAGAGTATAATTATGTAATTTTTTGAAATATAAAAAAAATATAGAACTAGAAAAATGTTTATATATATATGTAATTTAGAGGTTATTTTTATCATTAGCTTTAATACCATTATGATGATTACAATAACTATTGTTTATGATGATTAATTATTTTTTTAAATGATAGGAAAAAACATCGTTCGATATTAATGACAGAAAATTATTCCAAAGTGCCTTTGATGATAAAATAAAAAAAAAACAAATAATGCAATAAATGAAATATCAATCAATGTTTGATAGACCTAGAAAATTTATGATTTGAATACTTTCATGTAAATATTTTTTTTTTACCTTCTCTTATGATTAAGTTCGATCAATTAATCAATGTATTAATTAATCCATGTATCTAAAGATTAATAAATAATTTGTAGCATCATCTAAAAACGGATTTATTTTGATAAACAAACACTTCCTATTATTTAGGAGTAGGATTAATTAGTAATTGATTAAATATTTTATTTTCTAGTCCTTCAATCAGTCCAGTGGAATCTCTTAGTAATTCCCAAGCGATTCAAAAGCAAGCCAAATATCACCAAACCTAGAAAACCTCATTACACTAGAGCAGTATTTGGCAAGTTTGTTGGAGCTTATTACAAACCTAAAGTAGAACCACGACCTATCTGGGAAGCTTGTAGTAATATTCAAGAAAAAATGAGTGTTAAAACAAAAGAACATCATCCTTATCATGATATTCTCGCTCGTGAGGCATTTAATTGGTTCAAAAGTTCACGAATGATTGCTTTTGTTCATAAAAACTCTATCAACGCCCTTGACTTATTTGACGCTCAAGTGCCATTGTTTCGAGCTAATATGCACGTCAAGTACTATGAATTAGATATTATGGAACGTGCTTTAGAGAATACTCCTTACGAACCAGTTTTGAAACTATGTAATGCTCCTTGGATGGTTATTTTTGGCCCTGATGGCGGTGATGTCAAGGTGTTGACTAAAGTTCTCAAGTCAACACCACAACTGATTCTCATTGGTAAGTCCAAGTGTTTAGAATTTGTCTAAAATGTTTATTTAATTAAAAATATCTGTTTTTATTGTAGCTGGAATTTATGATGGAGTATTATTAAATGTTAAAGACTTTGTGAAGTATGGACGAATGAGCATTGATGAAGCTAGAGCTTCGTTGGTTCAGACGTTGCAGAGTGGAGGTGGTACTAACTTGAATCGAATGCTTAATTATCATTCATCTACTCTAGTGTCGCGATTAGAAGCATTAAATAAGAAACAAGGTGGAGAATAAATGTCATTATTTGGTATTAATTTTTATTTATAATAAAATCTTTAATTGTTAGATATAAAAATGGGTTCTATGTTCATGTTATTCTTTTTTATGGTCATTAAATTAATTACTTATTATTTATTTATTAAGAATCATTTTGTTCTGGTGGTAAATGATGGTCAGGAGTATAAATAGTAGGCAAAGAGGTACAGAAAGTTGGATAATTTGAATGATATACAAACCTGGTGTGCTGTTAAGATGATTTAAGGTTGATTCCTAGTCATTTCAAATAGGGTTTTGATTCATTTCGGAGTAATGTACTTACAGCTGGGTCCTAGGAGGTTTCTATCACCTGGTCATTTACTCATTCACCCACTTTAATGGATAAGAATAGGATTGAATGATGATTGAAGATGGTTTAGATCCTTGACGGTGTTTTTATACCGATATATAAAAATGTTTCAAATATTTATGATGCGTTTAGAAGAATTCTAACATCATTATGTATCATGTTGATATCAATTATCAAGTTCAAAAGTCGTTAAAAATAATTACTTTCTTGTGGGCCAATTTTATCACCATTTGTTCAAAAAAAATTTCGCTTTGAGATTCTTTATAAATATTCAATAAAGTAAATTGTGTTCAATTATTGTTAAATGCACTTGAAAATTCGCATCTATCAGTGCTAATAAGTTTGAAACTTCACCAATAGATTGATTATATTGCATTCTATAATCAATTATTTATTATAAAACGTATTATTGTTCATTTTTTTGAGGTTACAAAGATTACCTCAGAGTCTTCCAGATAAATAAATAAACAAATGTAATTAATAAATAATAATGCTAATAAAAACATTAATAATGTTTATAAATAAATATTATTAATTCGAATGCCATCGAACGATCACCGTGCCTCTGCCGGCAGCTCTCCTAACCTTATTTGAACAATAGTTGCGCCTCTAATTACGCACAAAATTACATAAAAAATATTCCCTATTAGTCAATTTACCTTTAAATTTATTAAATTAATAGATACTAAATAAATAATCATTGTATTAAAAATATTTAAACTAAACTATTTCATTACTTTTAAAAAATTCTTAAATCAAAAAATTCGATCATTTCCAAACAATGTGTAGCTAAATATCGAATTAAATAATCAACTAATCACGTAAAAATATTTAGTTTTAATAACATTGAATACAAAATCGTTAAATCAGCTAACAATGTTCTATTTTAGATATTTTATTTGCCAATAAATTATTTTTTTGGTTAGGTTAAGAAGTTAGATCAATAGATAAACCTTGTATCAACATTAGTACCATCGTCATAGCATTTTCGATCAAATTTGTTATATACAAGATTATCAGTCACAATAAAAGAACAACATTGAAAACCTTCGCATGCGCTAAGAAGTGAAATATTCGAAATAATATCATTAAACTCCTGTATTTGATTCATCAGCGTAAAATTCGAGTCACCAAAATCTCTAGTTTGTGCACCATTCTAGTATCGTTTGATACAAAATAACTCAACTTTTAAACTCAAAATACAGTGTATTAAATCCAACAATTTACTAAATTATGGCTGATATCAAGCAAGAACTCAAATCCGAAGATGGAGACAACTATCCCATGGGCAATAATGCTGATCCAAAGAACATGCAAGAGTTGACACAATTTGTGAGTTGATTTTAGTGAGGTTAATTCCAACTCCAAACCATTTTTACACTATTTATTAACCTTATTTTAGGTCCAAACTCTTCTCCAGGGTATGCAGGATAAATTCCAGTCCATGTCAGACCAGATCATCGGGAGAAATATCCTTTTTATATCATTAAAACAGTGTTCTACATCTAGACATTTGTTATTTACTTTTTATTTGAGAGTAACATCAACATTCAAACCAATTATTACTAAGTAAATTCCTTAATAAAGCTTACTAGATGAAATGGGAAATAGAATAGATGATTTGGAGAAAAACATAGCAGACCTGATGACTCAAGCTGGTGTAGAGAATGCTGATAAATGAACAATCAATATCCAACAAAATATGAATATATCATATCTATTCTGAATTTAAATGTTCTCTTCTCTGCCATCGATATACTTTATTGGCTCTAAAAAATAAAATAGAATCAATACGCATCCTTGTCACGAATATTTTTTAATTATACATAAATAAATCATTGTCTTGAATTATTATTTAAATTCAACAACGGCTAAAGTCTACAAATATATCTATGTCGTGAAATGATTATTTATTAATTATTTACAGTAATAAATCTTGAATATTTTTATTTCAAATATAAATGTTTATTTTTTATAATGATTTAAATTTTGATCTGACAGTTGATTCTTCAGTGGAATCAGTTTCTCCTGATTCACTCTCATCATCATCATCATCATCAACATCAACATCATCATCCTCTGAATTACTCGGATATTCTTCAACTTGAATTGACTCAGCGGAATTTGATAATTTATGCTTCAAAGAATCCTAGAAAAAAAAGAAATAATTGTAAATATTAAACCAAGGTAATGCAGTAATAGTTTAAACATTAAAAATGTAAACAATTTTTAATCTTAAACACAATGTCTTTGATGTTTCAGTGTATTTAAAAATATTACTACTTATACTAGGTTGGTGATAAAATAGTGAAGCACTTAGAACAGCTTGTGATTTTATTTCTTTATTCAATAGTCGACCGTCATCATTCTCTTATGCAGTTGTTATGTCCGGATAAATTGTTCATAAATAAATAGTGATAATAAAATATAATTTAGTATGATAGCAGTCAAAAGAGTTTTGGAGACTCAGACAAACCGGGAGTTTTGTCAGTATTAAAACTAATCCTAAAGAATTCCATGAATTGAGACGCGATAATTTTGGATATCACATGATCATCATGTCTATCAAAGACTTGTGTTCATCTTGAGACCAAAGAAATGTTGATAACATCATAACACTCAATATTTTGTGATGTTTAAATTGTTAAAGTGCTTGACTATTTTCTTGCTAACCCTAGATCAATAGATTACCATTTGTTTAATTTATTATATTCATCTAATTAATCATCAGAACATCATCCAAAACTATCCAAGCATTGAGTACTTCACCTCACATTTTAAAATAAAATTTAAAAATATCTCAACATACTAGAGACACAGCTTTCCGTGTATCCTTTTGAAAGCTAAATGGCGATGATGACAAACGACTAGTTAAATTGGACGACGAATATCCCCGTCGAAATGATGTTCTTCCAACGGTATCAAGACGTGTTATGGTATCAGAAGCGCGTAAGCTTTCTCGAAATTCCTAAAGAAAAAAATTAATCCAATTCAATATGATTTTTTTTGTTGATTAGTTACAACTAAAATGATTCAATCAAAGCTAAATCACTAATTAATCACACACTCTACTACTTATAGGTAAATTATCATGCAGGTGTTAAATTACCCCATTCAATTCTCCTCTAACGATACGATAGTCCTGTCATATATAGTCAATATTTTAATTAAAAAGCACATTTTTTAGAATTACCCTGATGGATCCATGTCAACTGTTAACTGATTCAATTGGATTAATAGTAAACTTGACATTTACTTAACGGTAATTAACTGTTTATAGAAACCGCGAGGTTTTAATAATAAGTTGCCTCAAATCCATCAGGGTAGGGTTATTATCAATACCTTGCTCCACATGAAATTACCTGTAGATCTTTGATCTCATCTATTTCAGCAACATCTTGGTAAGCTTTGGTCAAATTCTCGACAGCTTTGGTGTGAAAACTCAGTCCAATTGTGATAAAATCAAGCAAGAGTGTTTTCAAATCACGCAATTTACGCCTTTCAAATGAATCAATGTCTTCTTCTAGATTTTTAACTACTCTCGTCACTTCATCTGTTGCTTTCAAGAGTTCTGATTCAGCCTGAAACTGTAAACATTTCTTTCACAGTCATTTTTAGTTGACAAATATAAAAGAAAGTTAGATACATACAATTATCTGACGATCATGAGAATTTTTCTCGCGAACTTTATCAAAATTTCGTTGACGTATTCGTTCTTTGTTGTGAGCATCAAAGGTGCTTTTGACACTGTCTTTGGCGTGTTTGCAAATCATTGAATACTGGGTTAAGGGTGATATTATTTTAGAATCAAGTCGCTTGACTTCAGCATCTCTTGAAAAATAAACATGTCCATTAATTTTTATGGTCAAAGAAGCAATTGAAAATGTAGAATATGTTACCTGTAGTCTCCAATGACTGATAAAGTTTCAGCAAAGCTAAAAAGACCACGGCTTAGTGATTTATTAATTGTTTCAGACTTAGCATACTCTTCAACTGTCTTTGAAAGTGCATCATTCTTATCTCTCAGTCTGTAAAACATAATTAAGTAGTCAAATAAATTTATGTTAGACATTTTTCCAAAATAAATAAATCCATACTTACTCTGCAACTTCTTTTGTATAAGCAGCAAAGCTATTATGTAATTTATTGAAATGTTTCTCCACTTGTGTAATTCGTTCTTGAACAAATTTAACTTCTTGTTCACTAGTTACAGAAAAATATTTTCATTATTGTAGTTTTATTTAAATAAATATATTTTTAGGTTAGAAAAAAAATCTATCTAGAAATAGGCAATCGAAATAGTTATAAGTAACAACTAAGTATCAAGATTTATAGCAAAACATAAAGCAAAGGGGAAAAAAAATATTAATTCATATTTTAAAAAACCCACCACATATTCAGTTGAGATCTAGACTTTAGCATAATTATTTAAAAACTAATTATTGTTACAATATAACACAGCAAGGTAAGTATAATTTAATGACTCAAATTCTTCAAAAACTGACATATTTTTGTAAATGAGATTTGTTTGTGGTGTATTTTGTGGTTACCATGGCAACGAGTGTTTGTTTTAAAACAGAATTTTACTTTACCAATAATTCAGGTTAACTATCCATAACTGTTGTCGACAAAATCACAACTGTTGGTAACTATTATTGACTGATAGCTTTCGCTCCAAGCATTTTCTTCTCCCACCATTACACTTGTCGTTTTCTCCCTCCAGCGTCAATTCTATTGTTCCAATGACGCGCTCAGCTCAGTTTGACTTCAACTTTCATAATAATTCTACTTGCGTTACCTTTTTTACAACAATTTTATAATAAAATATAAACTATCGACAACCATGTTTATTAACGAGGTAAAATTTAATATTTATTTATTAATACATCATGAAGTTCATCATTACACTATCGATGTTTGTTCATTCATTTACCAATGGCTTTTTTTATCAGATCCAAGTCGAAGGTTTCAAAACATTCGGACGTCTGACATCCCTCAAGCCATTTTTTCCTGGAATTAACGTCCTCGGTACAGTGGATAAAAATTCTCAAATACAAAGGTATGTTTTCTGAATGTCAACATTATTCAATATTATTTTTCTACAGTTGGATTAAACGGTTCCGGGAAAACTAGCATCTTGGACGCCATTGAATTTGTCCTGGACGAAAACAGCGAAACCTTGAAGCCAAAAGAATTCGATGAATTAAATTGCCATGACACGAGACGGAAGAATGATAATTCTATAAAAGTAGAAGTATTTTTTGATAATTCAGACAAAAAATATGACAAATATCCAAGTCAATTTTCAATCAAACGATATGTAACTTTTCTGAAGGATTGTTATTATGTCAATGGAGCTAAACTAGGTAAAGGAAATTTCATAAAAGCAATTCAATCTTTGGATATCAATCTAAAAATACTAAAGCAGGGTGAGGTGACTAAATTTGCATCATCAACTGATCGAAAACGTTTGGAATTACTATTCCAAATGATTTATTACGAAGAGCTAGAAGAACCAGCACCATTAAAGTTGAATAAATTAATTGGAGTAAGGAATGAAACGATGGTGGAGGTTATGAAATGCTATGAAAAGCTAGAAAAAGAGCACAACCTTTGTAAGGAGTTTGAAAAAATCCTCGAGCAAAAAGAATTTATCATCTACCGAATGGAAAAGATGAAGATGATGGAGACGACGGATAAGATACATCATGTCGAGCAGAAATCAGTGGACGAGTCAGTGTATCGAGAACGTAAAATACTGAAATATATTAATCTAAAAAGTGAGCTTGATTTGTTACAATGTCAGCTAGACACAGCGAATAATCATCTCCAGTCACTCAAAGACACGGAGAAGAGAGTAGCAGATCGGATCAAGGAGTTGGAGACCCAGAAGAGTGAGTTGGAGATATCAATAGTTTTAGGTCGAAAAAATAAAGAAGACCGAGAGAAGGCTTTGGAAGAGAGGAAGAAAAAGTTGGAGATGGTGGAGAAAGAAGTAGCATCGGAGAAAGAGAGCATAAAGTCATTGAAAACACAGCTATCTTCAATTACAGCTTACATTGAAGAACTGGAATTAAAGTATGAAGATGAATTTTTGGGATTAAATCGCTTCGCCGCAAGGCTATCAACAGGTGACATACCAGAGAGAGAAGAGGGGAGCAAAAGCTCATTTAACGAGAGTATCAACAGTGTTCGGGAATCAATTCATGAGACAGAGGAGTTTCTGAAGGATTATCAGCAACAACACAAGGAAAAGAACGACAGGGTCATTGAATTAAGGAATAAAATACCATCAATTTGTACTAAGATAGAACTATTAAAGGCTTTAAGGCAGAATCATTCGAAAGAATTAGAAACACTGCAGAAGAAGATTAAAATCTCAACGAATTTATTGAGAGCTGTTGCAGCAAAAATTGAAGAAGAATCACAACAATTAGAGTCCATTAAAAATATATATTATCAAACTTATAAAAAATTGAAGTCTGCTATCAAGTTTGATGTCATGCGTAATAAAGATGTTGTAGAGAAAGCTTTAGAAGTATTCAATAATGATAATCCAACGGATCAGATTGATGTGTCGACTTATCATGGACTTGTTATTGATTGCTTTGAATACAATCCAGAAGCTGAAGTTGTTGTTCTAACTGTCGCAGCTCAATATTTATTCAATTTTGTATTTGAACACGGAAAAGATGCTAATGCAGTCCTAAAAAGATTGGAAGATGATTGTAATATTGGTGTTATGTGCTTGGACCTTTTAAAAATCTCTGATGAAAGTCTGCCTAAAAGTCCGGACACCATTCCACTTATGACACTGATCAAATACGAACCAGCTTATGAGAAGTTGGTGAAATTTATGTTTGGCAGAATTTTGCTGTGCAAAGATGTTAAAATAGCTTTAAAACTTTGTAAGAAATTCAATATCACTTGTGTTACAACATCAGGTAATGTCTTCTTTCCAAATGGTGTCTCGGAGGCGGGAACCTGGAGTGAGAATGAACGGAATCAAATGAGTATTTATAAATTAGTGGCTGATCAACATCAACGTATCGAAGATAAAGAGGGTGAGATAAAGAAGTTGAATGATAAAGAGTTGACTTTTAGAAACACCATTTCGCAAGCTTTGGAGCAGAAAAATTTACTAGAGTTGCAGATTGAAGAGAATGAAAAGCAGAGGACATTGCTTGAAGGTGAATTAGACATTGTGGAAATTGAATTGTGTTCCATCTCAGTTGATAATGATAAACATGATAGGATGGTCACTTCTGTAGGAACATTAGCTAAGAAGATTGAAGAATTACAATCAGATCCAATTAATTATGATGAAGAATTGAGTGATGAAGAGTATCAAAGGTATCAAGAGCTAAAGGCTTCAACGGAACACTTGTTGGTATTGCGTCAAGAAGAAGAGAAGAAAGCTGCTGAATTGGATAGAAAGATTGCTCACAAGCTCACTGTATTTCAAGAGACTTATTTAAAAATGAAAAATGATTTGCATGAGGATATACAGAGATTAACAACTGCTAATGACATGGAGTCGAATCAGATCAAATGTGATGCTGCAGATTTAGAGTCAAAGATGAAGATGTTGGCGGAAGAGAATCAAAAGCTAGAGAAACTTCGGCCGAAGATAAAGCAACTTGAAAGCGACATAGCAGAAAAGATGGCTAATAAGGAGAAGATGACCAAGAAAGCTGAGACGTTGAAGTTGAAGATAGACATCAGTGATATAGAGATTAATCGCTTGACAGCTGAAACACAAGAGTTGCAGAAAATAATTGAAGAAGCTAAACAAAAGATAAGTGATATTTCTATCAAAGTTGATGGAGATCTTGATCCTCAGTTAAAGGAAATTGAAAAATCAACGATGAAACAATTGGTAGCTCTTCAACAAAAGATCAATGATCAAATGAGAAGACTGTCAAACAGCATGAATGACATAGCTTCGCAAATGTTTCTTAGGATGCGGGAAGATGTTGCGAAGGTGAAGGAGAAGATAAAACAATTGGAAAATAATCAAAATATAGTTAATATTTTGAAAGAAAAATATAAATATGTGATGCACAGAAGAATCTATTCCCAATTGTTAAAAATTAATCAAGAGTTCAAGCATTATGTTAATAAATTCATGCCTCAAGCGAGTGTGGATCTGATGTTGATGACTGACGATCAAGATTACACTATTGAAGAAGCCCAGAAAGCTGTGGCGTTGAAGAATCTTGATGGGGTCACCATCAGGTTCACTGAACTCGAAAATGGTCCAGTCCAGGAATTGGATGAATTATCAGGAGGACAAAAGACTGTTTTGTCATTAGCTTTGTTTCTAGCTGTTAAAACGTGTGATAAAAGATCGATTCTGTTGTGTGATGAAGTAGATCAAGCTCTTGATTGTACCAATCGACAGACTCTGCTTGAAATCTTTCAAGAAATGACTGATGGAGGACAGATATTTCTCATAACTTTCCGGTGAGTATTGTTGTTTTAAGTAATTTTAAAATATTTCTATATTTTAATGAGTTTTTGTTTGTTTTAGGCCTGAATTAGTTGATGCTGGAGATCATTTATATAAGGTTGAAAAATCGAACAAGACTTCAGTAATAAAAGAGATTAATAGGCAGCAGGCTTTAGCTTTCCTCGATAAAGCAAAACGAGGATAATTATATTTAATTTTAGAAGTAAAATAATTTAGTAATTATTTAAAATTGAAGCTCCAAACAAAGAGTACTCCGAAAATATTTTTAATTATTCTTTAATTAATATTTTAAAGTTTTAAAGTATTGGTATTTTATAGATTTACACCAATATTTTTTTATTAAAACAAATCAGACTGTTTTTTTTGAATATTTTTGTATGTTTTTTAAAAATATAAATTACATGCTCAATTCAAATTTGATATTCAGCCAAAGATAAATGTGCCATTAATAATTTTTAATTGTTATGAAGGCAAAAAAAAGCATGTGATATTAAATAATTAAAAGAGAAAACATATTTTTGGAAAAATATTAAAGAGAAAAAAAACACTTGGAATATTTTTAATTTCTTATTGTTTCATTTGGTAACTATTTACATTAATATGTGTTAGTGTGTACAAGATAGTTAAAAACATTAATTGTTTACAATTATTAATACGATAATATCAATAATATAATTAAACTATTTATGTATTTACACGAAGTTCGTGTGTACAAGAGATTGTTTTAAAACATAATATGTTTTATACTATTTACTCTTCTTTTTTTTTTTCATCATTTTCTAGTTTTCTTTACACATCACCTGTACACTAAAATTATTACGAACATTCTTTTCAGTCATCATTTACAGTATTGTTATTATTATTAATGATTTAATTTACTTTTTAATATCAATAGCTTATTAATTATTTATGTATTTTTTTATTTTATATTATTAATAATTCTAATTGATAATGTGTTATTTACAATATGAATAAAAATGAATTCATCAAAATTAAAGTTGATATTATTATTTATCCATTATTTTTAAAATGATTTGTTCAAAATATTTTATTTAAAAAAATTCTTTTTTTTTTTTTTGTTGTTCAATTCATTATTATAATTGTCAGTGCTATCATTTATTTATATTATTTATCATTAATAATATTATTATTGACATTTTATTATAATAATAATAAGAATTATTTATTATTACTATTATTACTATTATTATTATTTTGAATTAATAATGTCATTAAATTACTCATAAACTCTTGTTTATATCATCATTATTATGTTGTGTAATTAATGCTATTATTATTAAAAATTCTTTTTCCTTTTTTTTTTTTATATATACAACAATCTAAAAAATACATAACATCGCTACTTATTACATAATTGTTGATAATTCACAAAATTAATTTTGTATGATTAATTTAAAATGTTAAATTTTTCTGTCTCTTTCTTCTTTTCCCCCAATTTCATTAATTTTTTTTTTTTTTTTTTACATCAATTTTTTTTATTTAAAAAAAAAATATTATTTTCATCATTTTTATTACAATTTACAATAAAAAAAAAAACAAATTAACATTTTTAAATACTTTACATGGATCTTATATGCTTTGTTATTTTTTTTTTTTCATATTTTTTAAATTAACAATACAATGAATAATGTCGAACATTTATAAAACTAAAATAACATCAATTTAAATTAAAATAAAAATAATAATGAGTTTAATAAATTTCATATTATGTATTGTTCGACAGTAATTAAATAAAAAAAAATAATAATAATGATATTAATATACATAAAAAAAAAGTTTTGTTTAATTAAAATTTGTTTGTAATTTTTATTAAAATTAAGTCCTAAATTTTATTTAATTTTAAGCAATAAATCCATTTAATAACAATAAGTAAGTGTGTATTTTCTTTAAGCAAACAATTATTTAATATCAACTATTAATTAACTCATTAATTATTTATTACTTATCTTTTATATAACCAAAAAAATGTACAAAATAAAAATTCAATAATTTTGATCAAACCCGTTTTTCATTTTAATCATTACTTGATTTATACACATTTATTCTCTAATTTAGGACTCGGATTTTATTTTAAAAACCAAAATTTTACCATCCTTTTCCAATCGATAATTAGTATAAATTACTTTAAATCGAAATAGGTTATTTTTCCTCATCAACATATGCTTTTGAAAATTTAAAGTTATTACCTAATAATATTAAAGGTAATTTAGGTTGATTTACACATTTATTATGGTCCATTATGTGTTTGAAGACACTTGGTGGTCAATCACTATCTGATTCGACAGGAGCTACCTTTCTTCTTTTCATTGCTTGCTTTGGTTTTGCAATCATTTCATCCTAAAACCACCAAATGTAATTAAAATCATCATCAAAATAAATTTAAAATAACCAATAAATTAAATACAAACTAACTTACTTCACTACTTTGGTCGCTACTTTCAGTACCCCTATCTCTAGGAGGTGCTCTTTTACTAGCAGATCGTTCTCTGGTGCTTGGTGCAACCTTTCTATGACCTTTACCACCAGCAGAAGCAGCAGCAGTATGTTTCCTCGATGAACTAGTAGGTGGTGGTGGTGGTTCATTTTCTTCATTAATTTCAGCTAATGCAAACAAATCACCATAATTCTTTCTCACAGTATCAGTGCTAGCAGCTTGAGCTTGTTGTAGAGCTCTTTGCATGCCCTCAGTTTGGTATAATTGAAGATCAGCCGAAGCACGACAAAGTTGTCGTAATTGATCTAAATGACTTAAAACTTGTTCACCAGTTGGTGGTCCTGATTGTTGTTGATTTTGTTTAGCTCCAGCACGCTTTCGTTTATTCGGACTTGTTGCTGGATAACGAGTATTTAATAAATTTGCTAACAATTCAGCTAATTTTTCTTCATAATCTCGACACCAATAACGTAGTGCTGCTACCACAAATAAATCACCATCAGTATTTTTTCTAGTAAATAATTGTTTAAGAAGCTCCAATGTTGGCCTAAAAAATAATAAAACAATTTAAAATAATAATTTAATTAAAACAGATCTAGTTGTAATTCCCATTCATTAAAATCCGTCATTTACGTATGTACATTTATTTTTAAACCTTCTAAAATGTTTTTAAATGTCTCAAGACATAAAGAAAATAACAAAATGACGAATTTCAAAAATAACTTTCTAATGAGAAGTTTAAAATATTTAAAATAAATTAAATAATAAACTTACTTTTCTTGCTTGAGCATAAATAGTATAGACGTAAGAGCTTCAGCATGATCTTTAAATTGTAATTTCGGTAATACAGGCAGTACATATTTAATTGGAAAATCATGAGCAAATATTAATTGCCAAAAGCAATATTGTTCATAAGTTTCCCAATCTAAACTAGCAGTTAATAAACTAGTAATTGAATCTTTCTCCAACATCTTTAATTGCCCTTGCATTATCTGACAGACTAGTTCTTGTAATTGATATGAGTCAATAGTTGAAACGACAAGATGTAAAAGTTGTGAATTACCAATAGCAATATTTTGAAAACACATGAATATATCAGGTACTAAATAACATAAAAGATCAACATTGTCCTCATGACAAAGCTTTAAATCAGCTAATAAACAAGCTTCAACATTTTTTGTTATTCTATCAGAACAAAAGTCTTTATAAACAGAAGCTTTAACTTCATTAGTTGCATTTGATGCTAAACCTTCTCTTATTTCTTCAGCTCTACCCCATACTTTTAAAAAATAAAGCAATAAATATCCCGTTCTTGGTTGACATACTTGAAATTCACCTAAAAAATATCCTAGAAAACTTTTACGAATATCCTCTTCTTTACATAATTGAAAAAAATTTCTAAACATGACAAATAATGGTGTACTGATGCTATCCATTAGAGATTCATCATTTAAATTATCTGACGGGAATATTTGTGCATCTATTTGTGAATTTAATATTGCTGATAGGCATCTCCTTAATGGAGTTATCATTTCAACTCTAACATCATCATCAACAATCATCTGTACTATCCTTTCCATTATTTGACATCTCGTTTCGTTGTCTATTTCAGTATATAAATTATCAACTGCTGTTTTAAGCTCTTCCGGTACTAATGTATTTATTAATTGAGATGTTAAATCTTCAGTTTTTCCTATGCAATTTGTCAACTTTTCTTTATCCTTTTTTAATTTTATTTTTGACAAAGGCACATCATCGTCATCCTCTTCCTCTTTTGTTACTATCCTACAATAACAATAATATTAATAATAAATACTATTCATTATATTATTAGTTTATTTTTAATGTATTAATCATTACCTAAGAGGCATCTCTTCATCATCATCACTGAATGATGGCTCAGGATCTTGATTACCAACATGATTATTCTCAACTGGAGATGAGTTTGATGTGTTCTCCATTTCATCCATTTTACCTGAATACATGGGCGCCTTACTACCTGCTGTTAAACAAAACATTTATTTATTAATAAAGTAAAATAACACATCTAGGAATAGTAGCAATTAAATATAAAGTTTAAATTAAATTACATATAATTAAAAGTAAAGCTGACGTATTATTATAACTATCTATTGAAATAAATAAATGAGTGGAAAGGAGTCCAAGTCAACTAGACCAACATGCTAAGCATAAAAATATACGAATGTTGATTTAAATTAAATTCAACAGTAGATTAATTGTTGCTAAGTAAATATATTAGGTGTTGACATTGTAAATATAGTAATAGCAAGTGAATAAGTGAATAATAATATTCAAATTAATAGCTATAGTGACAATAAATAATAATTATAGCTCAAAGTTGAAGCTTTAATTTTTAAATTAAATTTTAAACAATAAATTTAGCATACAATGAAAATAAATAACCTATCATTACTATTATTAATTAGATTAATTAAAATTTTACAAGATTAGTTTAATAATAATGTAACTTTATTGTTGTTTAATTTAAGCCTTATCCAATCATTCTACTTTTATTATTTGATAACAATAATTATCATTCTCAAGAATAAAAGAACCATTATTTAAAAAATTTTGATAAAATTTGATGTATTTAAACTGTGGTTAAAATTTAATAAACGTAATATGGCTTAATTAAGCAATGATAAAATTATTAATTAGTGTAGTTAATGAAATAAATTAGAACAATACCAGTGTCACTGTTTGGTGGTAGACAAAATTCCTTAAATGTCTCTCGAATTTTACTTCTCAATTCCCGATCTAATTTCGGGCTATCAAATAATGGATATAAACTAGGTAGTACTCGTTTCTCTAAAATTTGTCGTAGTGATGAAAAAATTCCATTACGAACTTTATCTGTTAATGCTGGATAAAAATTTGGAATTATCTGTAAATAAATATTATTTAGTTGTAATGAAATAAATGTAATTATTTGTAATAAAATAAAAATAAATTTACCCTATATAAAAAATCCAAAAGTGTGGCAGTGACAGCTGGATGAGATCTCATCGAGTTGTGCATGACAAGTATAGCAGGTTCAATGTTCATAATATTATCCTTTTCAGGTTCAAAAAATAACCAGTCATAGAATAATGCTAATTTAGCATTACTAGCAGCAACGGCTGATGTACAGGTGGTTAATAGCCAACCAATGACTGCCCAACGTGGAATAATATCCGAACAAAGGAGTTCATTAGTAGGATGAATGACACCAACAATAAATCTTATTAAATCACATCTTAATGACTGGGACTCTGGTGTTGCTAAATATTGTTTTTGAAACCAATCTTGATAACGTTTATGATTACCAAATCTAACTTGACTTGTTAAAAAGACTAATTTCCTCTCCATATCTGGTGTTAAACGTGATTGTAAAAATCTTCTTGATGTTCTTGTTTGTAGTAACTGCAAAACTCCAGTAAAATTGGAGTTTATTGACTTTGGGTTTGTTAATAAATCTTTCCAAAGGGCCTCGAATTCACTTATCCTTGCAACATTTTGTAACAAACGTACCAAGTCCCTAGAAATAATTGAAATAAATAATTATTTTTTGGAATGAATGAATAATAAATTAAACTTTACCTTCCAATAACTAGACAATCCATCATCCTTTCTCTAATTAAAGACACCGTGAATGTCACTTCTTTTTGTCTCAATGCACTTAAATGTGGCGCACTATGATCCTCAATAAGACGCAAATAAGTATAAACAATAGAAGCAACTAAAAAAGGATATTTATCCAACCAAGTTCGATTTTCTTGAAATATATCTAGTAATTTATCAGCTAAATATAAATTACGCGCCGATATATCACCACCAGCAGTATGTCGTAATAAACTTAAACAAAGATTATCAACATTAGCTACACTGGTCCTTATTAATTCACGTAAAAGCCACATTAATTGGGTTCGTGTAACATCATTTAATTTTAAATAACGTTCAAGCACTAATTGATTCAAATGGCCAAGAACAATTGCGAGACCATCACGTGTTATTAATGTTAAATCTCTGTAACTCTTTGCTGCTTCTTGGGGATCCGTTAGAATCACTACTAATAATCCTAAAGACACTTCTTCATGGGTTTTATCCTTACAAACGGCATTATTTAATGTATCGTGAGCTTCTTTTTCTGATAATCCTGATGTTAATCCCACCAATACTGAATAACAACGTTCAAATTTCTGTAAAAATAATACATTCTTTCATTAGTTTTTTTTTTGTTTTATAATCATACTCTTTTTTTAAGGTTAAGTAACAATAAAATGATTTATAACTATTATTAATTATTTAAAACAACATCTTTTACAATTCATAACATAAATTATTCATATATATCCTATTTTTTATTGTATTCAATCGATTTTTCAATAAAAAAATTGTAAAAATTAAATAAATAAATAAATAACAAAAAAATTTTGATAATTTTTTTTTTTTTAGGTTAAAAATTGTTTAAATAATATAATAGTCGTTATTAAAATGTTTCGGTTATTTAATTGTCGTTAATGAACGAATAAAATAAAATAAAAAGGATATTTGTTAAATAAAGTAGGTTTACATTGGCTCTAATATCAATTTTATAACCTCTAAAATCGATTGATCTTACGGAAAGATAAAAATTGATGATAAAAATAGTTTAAAAATAAATAAGATGAATATTGTTGTATTATTATGGATACAATGTTGTTAATAAAATAAATAAATAATAGATAATAGTTAAATATCGCGCCAAAAATCTGAAACAGAACAAGTAGCGCCGTGGTATAAAATGCGCGACCATCGCAACAATGGCGGACATGGCACTTGATACGTATCAAGCAACTATTTAAAATATTAATATTACCTCTTCTAAGTCGTCCTTGTTCTCGATGCAGGAAGTATTTAGTAGTCTGGACGATGCTGTTTTAGGTTGTTCCATGGTTGTATAAATTTTTCGATTAATTAAATGACGTAAATGAGCCCCTGGCCGAAGCCTTCAAGCTTTCAGCCCTGTGCCTGTGGCCGCTTGCCGTTTCCTCCGTGCATCGTGATCGCTTTTGCCTCGTCCTATCTTCTCTCTCTCGCTCGACGTTGTGTCTCTCTAACCCTCCTGTTTATTCCTCGTCTCTCGTCACTAAAGAACTCAACTCTCGTGAAACTGTTCGCAATGCGATTGCGCATTCGTACCACAACGTAGTCTTTCCATTCCACACTACTACCTAACCCCACTACCACACTTTCACCCCCACTCTTATCTATTCAGATTCAACCTGCTCCCTCTCTTCTAATTATAACCAATTGAAGTTCACCAATTTGCTGGTAGGGGGATAAAACAAAGTACGGGGAATACTAGTGCGCGCGCATCAGTCTCAAGATGACAAGTTGAAGAGTTGATCCAATGGCGATTTCCATTTGTCTAAGCGTTTGATAAACTTGTCACCTTTTCCTCACTTTCTTCCTTATTTTTTATTAAATAATTCACCTTAATTTGGTGTTTATTATTACATCTTTTGTGAGCATTTATTTTTATTCATTATTTTAGGTTAGTTTTCTTTTTTTTTAATGGTTTTCAGTATCCAACATAACCCTTATGCTACACCCACCATCCAAGACTTATCTTCCTAATATTTTAATGTTTAATTACAATTTATAAACCTTCAAAAAGAATCAACATATTTTTTCGGTTAATTTTTTTAGATTAGTTTGTTGGAAAAATTAATTTAAAAAAGCCCTTAGGGTATATCCATGGTTTCAAATTATTCTTTTGGGATTGATTAGTTCAGACAATGGAGATCTAAAAAAAGATTCAGCATAAAATGAGGTTTGCTAAGTATCTGATCATTTTCATAACCATAAAAAATTGCAAAAATTAATTATAATTTTTTTTTATCAAAAATCAAGCTTTTAAATTAATTTAAATATTTTTTTTTAATTAAGTTTCTCATATTTATATTATTTAAAATGTTTTAAATATTATTGATGAGTTCATACCAAATTTCTACGGAGTTTGAGTCACATATCAATATTTTAGCAACTGTAAATTTTAAAATAGATCATTACGCAATCCTATAAATATAATCTTAAACTTAATCTTTTTCATGTGTAATGAAAATCAACAATGACAGATGATTCATAGACTTTCACATGCTACAAAAAAAAAAAAAAAAAAGAAACCATTTGTTGTTATCACAACTTTATTATAATAATTATCAAGATAAATAAAAAACGATTGTTAGATAGAATAACTAACAAGCTATTATTTTAAATAATCTTAAAAAAAAACTATCTCTAACATTATTAAATAATGTTTATAATTGATGAAACAGATGCAATACATTTGAAAATGTAATGATAATATAAATTCTTGCTACGTTTTTCCTTTTTTAAATCTCTGACGTGCTTGAGCTTTGCTATATTTGGGATGTTTATCAGTGGTCTTCTCATTGTTTGATTCTTTGTCGTTAGTTTGATTATTATCATTCATTAAATCAATAGGTGGCTCTAGAAGAGACTTTCGTTGACACTTGACAAAGTATCGAAAACCTTTGGCTATTGCAAAACCCAACATTGCGATGGAGATGGTTAGTAATGCCATCAGTAGTGGATGCTAGATGATATAATATTTGTTATTAATCATTATTCTGAATGAATTGCTTCAATAAATATGTTGGAGTGATAGATATCATTATTGAATAGTTTAAATATAATTAAACATCCCTAAATAATAATAATAATAATTAAAATAGCCCTAGTGTTGATAAATAACTGTAACTTTGACTTTCGCAGAGCACCAGTAAAAAGGTCTACCTAGTTAAAGTCTTATATCTCTCTCACTTTTATTCACTAGAGCAATGGTTTTGAAAAATGATACCTGGGCAGCCACTTTAGCTATGAAGAGACGCCCACCTCTGGCCCAGGCTATCATGGCATCTCCAAGTACCTGGGATATTTAATATAATCCTCATTGTAAATCTTGTTGTACTCTTAATCTTTAAAGGGACTTATATTTTCTGCCATCTGGAACTTATCTAGACGCGTAGTCTTGTTGCTTTATAAAGGTTATTCGTATTATTTAAAGGGGCTTTGGATTGGAAAATGGAGCCCATACCTAGAGAGCTTACGAAATAGAAATTTTACGAGACCTTGGGTGATTGTTCAGCGAGGATTAAATAAAGATAATCTGTAAACAGTCTAGACTTTTGAGAAATTCTACTGTAAATTATGTTAAATATTAGAAACATAACATTGTCTCCAATTCCTTGCTACTTTAACATCATTGGTTTCATCTTTAAAAGAGCATGAACAAGTCTATACTCCATTCCTGGCTGTATTATCTAGAGTCATGGGTTGTTTAATTCAATCCACTCATCAGTAAATGATCATTTCCCTTGGAGATGATCATCATTGTCATCAACATGGCGTGAAAATAATTTTTTTGTGATGTAAAAAATAATAATGAATAATCAATAATCAATCTATTGCTCCAACATATATATGCAAATCTTCTAGAACCAATGAATGTCTCACCGTTAATGTGGGTTTATTTGTAAAAACATAATCAGCAATAACTACAATCACTCCAAGAATAATACCAATACCAGCTCCAAGCCATGGAATTTGTTGGTCAGCTAAAAAAAATGTGCGTCAATAAATGAATTGTTGATCAACAAAATAAAAAACATAGAGATAAATAATCTCTTGATTAATAAAAAAAATCCTAACCTCTTTGATCCTTAATAAGGGATCTAGACGTTCTATTAATCGCTTTTAGAATATCAGGATCATTGGGCTGAAGTTGAAGAGCTTGTTCATAAGACTTGAGAGCCTCATTAAACCTAAAAGTATGAAACTCCACTTCTGCTTTGCGATAATAACCCTAAATAACCAAACAATTGATGTTATATTCATTATAAATACATGAATTAATTGGAATAGAATAGTCAGTGATTTAATAAGCATGAATACCTTTATCCAATCAGGCTTTAAATTGATTGTCATCAATGCATCGTCCATAGCGAAATGGTATTGTTGGAGCTTCAAGAAGACATAGGATCGATTACTGTATAATGAATGGTTTTTTGGGTCTAATTTAATAGCGTGGGTGTAGTGAAACATGGCTTCAGCATATTTTTGTTGATGAAAACAATCATTTCCTTGTTGTTTAAGCTTTTGAATCTATCATAAAAAATAGGAATTTGTATGAAAAAAATATGCACGAACTTTAGATTTATTGATTGATAAAATAATTACTCATTTATTGTATTTTAAAAAATATCTTTACCTTATCTTCAATCTCCGTAGTCATTTTAATAGTTTATTAAAAATTTATACCTATTTTTTATTTTTCTTGTCAATTTTATAAAAACACAGCTTGGTCAATAACTTATTATTGTATTCATCTAGTATATTTTTAGGTTATAAACATCAGCACGTCACGTAAATACACTATCTAGTTGACACTTTTCATATTTATTCATAAATCCGTGCATAATTATGTCAAATATCGGTAAATAAATCTAATAACTATGTTTTTCCGTCTATCAATATTATCAATTGAATGCGCACTCGGAATTTATTACAACATGCAACTGCGCAGCTCATTGTTTTAGCGGGAAATTTGAAATCTATGCCTCGCAACTTGTTTATTTGATAGATTTAAACAATTATCTTTAACAAAATATCATTTTTTAGGATCCTTATAAGCAAATAGGCGACAAAAGATGGTTTGATATAATTAACAAAAAATTATTATAGAAAAAATTAAATGAAGAAAAAAAAAGTGACTATTGTTTTTTTTTTGTCAATTGTAAAGTTTAGCATCCATTGAGCTCAGGAATGCATTGTTTTAATAATAAATATTTAAACAAGAGTTTTTTTTAAAACCTAAACAATTTTCTAACCTAAAAAAAAATTCTTAAATACTCATAAACTGGTTTAAAAAGTCTAGGACAACACAGTAACAGTAATAATTAATTGATTTATACATTTTATTTTTTTTTTCATTCAATAATTAATAATAATAATAATAATCATCATTTTTTAATCATCGTGAAACACTTTTCTTAATATTAAAACTTTTTTCTGCTTGGAATTCTCACAATTCTCTCACTCTTTGCTATTATTTTCGACAAATGATAATAATCCAAGCATACAATCATCATTTTCAACACTTAACTTACAAACATGAAGAGAAATAATAATAGTATCAACTATCATAATAATAATAATAATAATAATAATAATATAAGGTAACTAATCTGCTATTATTTATTAGTTGAAAAAAATTTCGATTACATCTATTTTCATCTTTCTTTCATTTTTTTTTCTAACATTAGAGTTTTCTTTATTGTATTCCATAGTAATTATTACAGTGACGGACATGTGTCGATTAATAATACATTCTTTTTATTTTCAAATAAATAACACACATTAGAAAAAAAAAAAAAATAACAACAATAAAAATGGACATGGCATTGAGAAAATGGATTAATGAGCATTTTTGAGCATATTTATTTTAACGGAATTATATAATATTATTTCCTTTTTAATTCACTCTTGTAATGATGATAGATCAAACTTACATACATCTTTTAGTTATTATCATAATAAATATTTTAATTTTATTTCCATTTATTCATTAATATTTTATTTTTTTACGGCACACAAACTAATTTTTTTTCGCCATTAATAACAGGATTTTTTTCTTCTGGACTCTGTTAAGTATCTATATGTCAATTAAGAGCTGATTACAAAATAAAAACAAAGTTATTCAATTTGTTTAAATTATTTTAGTGTCGATAATAATTATTATAAAGCTTTATTTTAAGTAATAAGCAATAAAAAAATTAATAATAATATTTTTAATATTCTTAAACGTTTGAAAATATTTTTAATTTATCATTATTGACTCTAAAATGCTTAACAGAGTCTATTTATTTAAAAGAAACATTTTATTATTCGCTAATAATAATAATAATAATAATAATAATAATAATAATAATAATAATAATAATAATCGTAGCATCACAGTCAAACATTATAATTACCACGACAATGAGTTTTAAATGGAATTTTTCTATTTAATCACATTTTATTAAATGAAAAAAATAAAAAATTAACATTCATTTTATAAATTTATTATTATTTATTTTTATAAATTAATTCATGGGCATAACAAACTCTAAACGATTGACATGCAAATTAAATAATCAATAAAAAAAAAAAAGAGTAAAAAAAAAACAAGGATACATTTTTAGATGATTTTCTTAAAAAATTAATTCAAGAGAAAATTATGTACAGTTAATTGGTAGAAAGTTTATTCTAAGTAAGGCCGCAATAAACAATAATCAGACATATTTATATGTTATGTAAAAATAACTGATTTTAAAAGTTAAAGATTAATTATATTCTAATATACATTATAAACACATCGAGATTTATTGATACTCATTTTTTTCTTTAAGCTCATCAATGAATTAATTTAATTAATCAATGATATTATTAAATTCGTTCTTTTAAGTCTTAAATCATTGTTTTAATTATTTTTTTTTTAAAAAAAAATAAATGATGACATTTTTTATCGAGACATTGGAAGCGCATATTATTTTTAGTGATTATCAAAAATTTCTTTTAATCTTTTTGGCACTTCTCTTAATTCTAGATTTCCAATTAATAAAATAACTTTAATCATTTTGACAATAATTAATAATGTATTGATTTGAATTAAATCAAACTATTGTTGACAATTAATAAGTATTGATAATGAAAAAATCTGGCCATTAATTGTAATAATCAAACTTTAATCAATAATTAATGGAAAAAAAAAAAGCGAGAAAATATTAAATAATAATATGAATTACATTAATAATATTTAATAATAATAATAGTAATATCATTGTGCCGCAAAAGTTGCAATTATTAACAATTTAATTAATCATATTAATTAATAATCATTTTTAATTTTATTTGATTTATTTGATAAGTGAAAAATCAATATTTTGCACAGAATATTGATGTGTTTTGAGTATACGAGTCATATAATAATTAATATTAATCATAATAATTATTACAAATGAATGAATGTATATAACAAATTGTTAATTATTTACTTAACAAAAAAAAAAATTTATTTATGACAGTTTCTTTTCTTTACCGTATGATTGTTGTTGTTTTTTTTTTATTATTTATTACATCTTTTTGTCACAACCTGAGTTGGATTTTTGTGCATAATTATTTTTTTTTTTTTCTTTCTTTAAAATTTAGTTTTATTAATTGGTTGTTAGTTTTTTTTTTTCTTTTTATTTAATCTACTGATTTTTTTATATTTCTTGCACAACCCTTATGAGTTTGAGCTTTTAATCAATTGTTTCAACATCTATGATGAATTAATAGTCATCAATTATTTGTCTGGAATTAATTAAATGTGCGCATCAATGGAATATTAACAATAACAAATACAAAAAAAATAATAATAATAATTAACTGAGCTTTAATTATTTCCAGACTATTGGCAACTTTAATCATTATTTGCACACATTTATATCGTCATGAAATAGCCAATAAAAAAACGATAACAATGTAAAAGATATCTAAAAAAAAACAATATTAATTTCATTGTTTTTTTTTCTTTACATTAAAAAAAAAAAAAAAAATAATAAAAACTTAGTAATATTCAAACAAATTTTCTCTAATTCAGTTGACTTAAATTCAATCTACATTTTTTGGCACAAATTCAAAGGAAGCGGACTCATTTATTTTTTATTATTCATGACGACTAATTAAATCAATTCTTTCTATTTATTCTAACGATTCCCTTTCATTTTTTTTTTTTTTACTTTTAATATGAGATATGACTTCGGGCTGTATCATTATAATGTTTATAATATTTATATATATATATATATATATTTAATATACATTTCATAAAATATTTAGCGTATTTAATTTTTTAACTACAATAATAATAAAATAATAATAATAATGTGAATAATTAATTAATAATAATAAGATTAATAACGATACATATTTATAATCAGTGACAATAATAATAATAATAATAATTATAAAAGCATTTAATTAAAGATACATAGAAAATATTCATCATCTATGTATCTATCGACAAGTATTGATTAATTAATTAATTAATTAATTAAAATTATCTAAAAATATACCCTTATGCACGGTGCATTATTGATTTAATAATGAAATAAAAAATAAAACATTTATTGTTTCTTTTTTTTACTGCCCATTCGAAATTATAATGAATGTTAATATTTTTTTGTTACTTTACTTTTTTTCTTTTATGAATAAAAATACAATTTAATATATTATCGACACTGTCGGCGTCACCGAGTAATTATTATTTTGATAATTATTATTATTTGTTTTTTTTTATTTATTTAATATTTTATTTCATAGATTCCGATTAATCAATTCATCTATTGTTGTAACGATTAAATTAATCAACATTTGTTAAATTGTTGATTAATAAATATATCACGATACGACTAAATCAATATGTATGTGTGTAGGGGGGTACAATAGATAAATTAATAGATCAGTTCGTTATATTATTAATTGTACAAGTCAAACGATTAATCGATCATTAAAAGATGATTAAGTGATAATTGAATTGTTTTAATCCATTTGGAATATTTTTTATTTTAAAAAAAAAAAAAAATTGTTTCAATTTTGTCAATTAATCATCGATTAATCGATATATCATTAGATATGACGTTTATTTATTAATCTTTTTTGTTGTTAATATTATAAAAAACGTCAAGAAAAATTTCTAATTTTTTTTTTATTTTCACATAAAATGAGAAGCATTTTTTTTTTTTTTTGTATAAATTTCTTCAACATTCTTTCTCTTATAATTTTTTTAATGTGAAAAAAAAACGTTTTTAATTAATGGACGATAAAATAGTCGGACTTTTTTTTTAATTATTTATTTAATTAATTTATTTAATTGTTGCGTAATATTTTTCACTATCTTCTTCTTTCATCAGTTCCATCATTCCATCATCATTTGGACAGTCTTGGACGCTTCTTCATGAAGATTGTCAATGATTTTATTTTTATCTATTGACTTTCTAATATTCATTTTTGCAACAAATAAAATTTTTATTGTTGTTTGAATAATTCTTGCTTTCATTTTCACTCTCTTTCCATTTTTTTTTTTTGTTATTTTTATTTTTTTATAATTTTTTTTATATATACTTGAATGTAGGAAAATGTTGAATGTTATTGTTATTTTTTTTTTTTCTTTAACATGGATTTAAAAAAATTTGTTCTCCTTACAATATACAATTTATTTTCTTAAAATGGCATTGGCGACGTCACGATGACGATTAGTTTGTAATTAAATTGATCACACATTTATGATTAATTTGATAAAATTTATTATTGTTTTATAAGCAAATGCATATTTAATATGTCTAAACTCCACATTAACAATTTGTTGTTGGATTTTATTAATAACTTGGATCATAAGTAAATAATGATTGAGCGACGACGGCCATTTAAGTCTGTGTCAGTATCGCAAATCACCCTCATTAACACTTTTACCGTTGTTATTTTTTATATTTGTATCACCATCAGCAAAATATTGATTGTCATATTCAAACACTAATCTTTTTATGTATCCTAATTTTTCATGGAGATATTGGTAACGTCTTTTAGCCTCCATTTTAACTGGATCACTTTTAGTTGCTATATATTCAGCCAATATTTGTTTTTCAAGTGCCTAAAAAATAAAATAACATATTTTTTTTTTTCATTAAAATAATTCCTTTTTATTTATTTTAGATTTAAGGCTGGGCTTTGCATCGATTTTCCCTTATATAAACCCGTCTGTGCATGCGCAGATGAAATTCGTCTTTTACCGCATTGAGAAAATGTCACTTTTCCAATCTCATAACAGACCTATGTAAACCTTTATGTTTTTAATATGAATTTCATAGTAACAGAAAATTTTTTCACAAAACTCAAGCTCACGAACTTTGAAATTCAATGGTTAGTAGAGAGGTTAATTTTAAGCGATTATATGATTAAAAATAATATATTACTCATAGAAACAAAAAAGATATTCTTACTTAGGTGTTTGTTATCTTTGCCTGTGACTCAGAATGTAATTTTAAATCCTAGTGGGAATGTCATACTTTGTTCCCTAGGTTAATGATCTACCATTATTTCACATGAAATGTCGTTAATGAAAATTTTATTATTTTAACTAGATATTAAATTTTTTAATGCTTCATGGATCTCTCACGATCCTTTACACCTTTCTACATTATAAATAAAATTATTTTGTATAATAAAATACAGTAATTAAAATATATTCAGTCCAATACTAAAAAATTTTCAAGCCCAGCCTTAAGCCAATAATTAATTTTGAATAATAATAAAAAAAAAAATATTTATTAACCTCAGTATTTTCATAATTTCTCAGTTCAAGTGCCCGTTCTCTTTGTTCCTGTAGCTGAGCAAACCGTTTCGAAACCTTGTTAACTTCTTCATACAGCCTTCGATATTCTTCATAATCATTATAAAAGTCTTGCTTGTATCGTTTCCTTTGCTCAATGCTGCTAATTGTTGTGTATTGACTGAAATTATTTCATTATTATCTCTAAATTGTTTTTAACTATTTCATTAAAATCATTGGAGCTGAGTTTAAGTGCAACATAATAATTAACAATGAATATACTTAATCTCAAATCCATCATTTAAATTTAAACTCTTAAGAAAAAAAAGAGCATTAGATGCTGAATGATAGGGAAATTTTTCTAATTAACATAAATAGAAAAGATAAAAATACTTACGTGAGGTAGTCAGGATATTCTGGAGGTTTGGAATCACTTGGAACAGCTGGTGAAGCTTCAGGAAGTGAAAGAGATCCATTATCATGTCCATGATTACCAGGATAATTGGAAGCACCGAGATTTGGGAAATCACACTCATTCACATTATTATTAACATTATTTTGTTCTCGATCTCGTTCCCTATCTCGACGTTCCTCTCGATTTCTCCTTCCATTTTCGTTATTCACTCCACGATTAATATAATCCAAATTCACACTTTCACTCCGTCCTGACACTTTATCATTACCATTAGTATTATTATTATTATTATTAGAAACACTAGAATTATGGATATTGTTGTTACTACTTTGTTGATTAGACGGCCAATTAACAGCATAACGATTGCTAGTGACTTCTTCACTATCACTTGTTGGTGTTAGACACGGTTTTACGTTGCCTCTTATCACTTCACTATTAGTCGTTCTTTCAGCCAATCCATAATCAACCCGATCACAATTTTGCCGTTGATCAACCCAATTGTTTGCCTCATTTCCACTAATAACACTTGATGGATTATTATTTCCTTCTGTCCGAGAATTAGCCTCTGGTTTACGGTAATGTGATATTCGCGGTCGTTTTGTTTGAAATCCATCACTTCCTTCATAATATCCTGGTCTTTTGTAATTTAAATTTGGCGGTGGAGCTGTAATTGCTGTTGGTGATCCTGGGTGATTTGAATTCGGTGATTGTCCACTACCTGTTGATTTTATTGATTTATTAAAATTCATAAGATTGAATGCTCAAGACATGCTAATATGGTTACTTTATTTTTATTAATATTACTCTCAAAATTTGAATAATTTTATCTACACTGGATTGCATTGAAACATCTAGTGTGTTGATGAAATTTATTCACTGCATGCAAAAGTGATGATAAAAATTTTTTTTTTCAATTCAAGCATGTTATAGTTGATTGTTTACCAAGGGAGCAAAGTAAGACATTTCCACCTGGATGTAAACTTGTATGGATATTTTACTTTGCTCCTACAGTCAATGTACTATTTTTTATCATATCGTTGTCCAAAATTAAAGTTCTGTTTGGTTTGAGGTTGGAAAAGTGACATTTTCTCATTCGCAGTGAAGACAAGATTTGTTTGCACGTACGAATTTCGTCTTATATGCGAAAAGGAATACGTCGCTTTGCAATTTGAAAAACCGGGCGTAAACTTTAACTTTGAGCAGTGATATGTCAAATTTTGTTCTTAATAAATCCGAAATAAAACCGTCACCTTTAAGATGAAGAAATTTTTTATTCAAGCACATCAATTAAAGCAATTTTTGACAAACAAATCCGTCACTTTTTCATCAAAAGTTTCCATTTTTTACTAAGAATAATATTTTTAAAAAATGTATAGCTTTTAATTAAAAATGTGACGACAATTTTTATTGCATACACTTTAATAAAGAAGAGCGGATTAAAATATCTCACTTGCTTCTGTTATTGTATGAATAAAATGATTATTAATTCAAGCTGAGAGAGTAAATCATTTTTTTCGTTTTAAATCAATTGTTTCAAATACCGTACAAGTCTATTTAAACACAACAATAATTCATTAAAAATTTAAATACTGAGAAAAATTTTTGATTTAATCAATAAAAAAAATGTTGGATATTGGTTATAAATTATTTGATTTGATTGAATGATATTTTGGTTGGAAAAGGTATCTTGTCACTCGGTTCAATACTACGATAAGTCTAAATACAAATGATGTTTGATTGATTATTTAAGACAATTCTCTTTCTTCCAGACACCATAGCTCTTAATAAATAATTATTCATTCAATTAATTGTTCAACTCAATCCATCTATTTCTCTTTGATATTAGAAAAGACTTTGCTTCAAAATAATAAACACATTGGATCGAATCTAAAAATGATAACAAACCAACACTCTAGACAATTCTATCTAAAATCATTTAGATGCAATGAGAAGGTTGTTGGACGATCAAATATTCCATCACGACTATTCTAAATTTCGATTTCAATTATTGAAAATCAATCTTCTTGTTCACAGTCAATTTTTGTCTCAGTGTAGTAAATTTTAATGATAATCAAAGACTTGAGTAGGTATAGTGAAACAAGGTGAGTAGACCAATAGATGATCATCACCTAGAAGATGGATAAATTATTAAAATTGTATAAACCATTGAATCATTATTCATTTATTATCCTTCTTTTAGGCTTAGTCCATCTATTGTCATGCTTCCCCTAATTGATCAGCGAATAATGAAGATGGGAAAAAAAATTTACCACTTGAGCCACCATCACTAGAACCTGGAGGAGTTAAATTTTGGGGCTTACGTCTCTTCAACATCGCTTTATCTTGTTCTGTATAAAATGGCCAATCCTCATGTACGTCATTCCACACGTGCCTATGCAGATGATACGTGTTGTCACGCATGTAAGCCACTTGTCTTATAACTGACGTCAATGTTGAACGCTCACGTTCCTTGATACCTTCTAAAATAATAAAATTATTTAAATGAATAAATACCAATACTTTTATCTCCTTAAGAGAGAGAGAGAGAGAGAGAGACAGAGAGATAGGCAATATTAAATAAGGATTAAAAAAAAAATGGTTTCATAAAAATTAAATTAATAAATAAATTACCTTTAACAATACGATCATACAATTCCGGCTTCTTGTAAGGCCTCAAGGCAAGTACGTGTATGAGTCTTTCCTTGAGTGGCCTTCGCATCAACTCAGACATCTTTTTGTCAGATTGTTGTCGAGCTGGAGGATTATTGTTCGTTGTTGTAACAGGCTTGTGTGATTTAATAGATGATACTACTGATGATGGTGGTGTTGGAATTGGTACTTGATGAGTTGATGATGTTGATAATGATGGTAAAGAAGAATTAACTCTCATTGATTTATTAGTTGAATTTGGAATGATCGATTCACGATGCCTAATATTTGCTGGAGGTGGTAATGATTTTGTTGTTGTTTTCACCTTTACTTTTCTCCCAATATCAGGACCATTTGGTTTTATCACCCTAGTACTGCAAAATTTATTTATTCTTTAGATTATCATAAATTATTTGATCAATTAATATTGTCCTAAACAATGAACTTTTCAGTGAAAAACTAATTTAATAAATCCAATTATGTAAATTTCAAATTTTGACATATCTTCACAATGCAGGGGGTAAATTTTGAAGTAAAAATTATCCTAAAGAATTATTTGACATTTTTCCTAGAGTAGAGTGATTGTAAGAAATAATAATTGTGATAGATTTTTTACTCCAAAATAGAGTAATTTTTACCCCATACGAGTGTAAAAAAATTACATCATTCCAGTGTTAATTTTACTCTTTTTATGGAGATAAATTTACTACTGATTGCATCTTAGAGCGAATTTTTACCCTATACAAATGTAAAATTACTACATAACAATGGTAAATAATACTCCACAAGAAAAGTAAAATTTACTTTTGAATGATATTATTTTTACACTAAGAAAATGTCGTTTTGTACACTCTAGTGGGGTAAAAAAACTATCGAAGTTTTTGTATCTCATGGTTACTCTCAAGATAAACGAATTGGGTAAAAATTCTTTCAATTCAGAGTAGCCTAAGTAGCCTACACAGAGTAAAATTTACTCTACAAGATGGTAAAATTTTTTGTATAAGATATTTCTGTTTTTGCAATATTTTGTTACTTTCCATTGAGAAGTCAGTCATGTGGACCTCTTGGGTCACACCTAGACTGAATTTTTTAATTAAACACTTACCATTTATTTTTATTATTTTCCTCAGCCACTGCCATACGATGTCGTGTCGTTTCATAGACATCATCATTTGCTTGGATACGCATTTTACATGGCAGCGTTCCGAGACTCTCCAAATTACTATAATTAATTACCATAATAATAATTATTATTATTTTATACTATTTGTTTTTATCTAGTATACCTAGTGTTTCTAAAAATAGTTGCAGTAATGGAACAAATAAGTGAAAAAAAAAAAAAAATAACTTCAAAACGTACTTTGGACTGGTTTGTTGAATACATTCAAAAGCACCCTGAGGGCCTTCAATATCTTGATTGCTCGATAGACTGAAGGTAAAACGAACAGATCCATGGCTGGATTGTGTTGATGGGAATGAAAGATGCTGAAACAAAAATTTACAATAATTGTTATTTACTACCAAGTTTCTTAAAAAAATGATTGGAAGCTAATGATGATGTTTTTTTTTCTCAATTATCAGCATTTTAAAAATATTTTCTTGAATCGGAGAATTATTCACACAATAGTTTGATTGATTTAAAAGTTGTCATGACCTCGACATGAATCAACCGAGGTTTATGCTTACAATGTATTAATAAATAAAAATATGTAAACATTGGATATGATGATAATTAATAGTATTATAATTATTATTATTATTTGGAGATGAATATTATCTATTTTTGATAATTCTTCTAACCAAGATGTCGAACTACACTTTAAGTACCATTTCATGACGACATAAATCGATAGTGTGTCAGTAGGTTGTCGATTCCGATTGCACGGCCCAAATTTGGAGGTTATATCGAGGCCATCAACTTAAACTAATGTTTGAGTTATTTATCATAAATTCTCTATATCCTTTTAATTTCGTTTGTTTTCATATCATATATTATTTTGATGTTCAAACAGAGATATTGAAAATTTATGCTTCAATAGGTAATTATTATTCAATGACGCATACATATTTTTTTTCGTCTCCACTGACGTTTGATAATGGCGGATAAACAATTGTTTATTTAATGATCACGATATCAAACGAAAATAGCTAATAATTAGTCTTGAAATAAATATTTTATTTTTATTACCCACATTTTGAAGGTTATAGTTGAATAATAATTTATAAAATGTAACTATTTTATTTTTTATTAATGTATTAGTAATTTTAATGGATTAGTAAATAGGTTGTTAATGCTAATAACGACTTATCAAAGTTCTAGATAGTCAAAAAATATTCTTTATAATGTAAGTAATATAGTTGGTGGAATCGTTGAGTAGTGAGGATACCAGAAAAACTCGTTTGGCTGCTTTTATTTATTTTTGATATTGTCGTATCTTCTTTCTTTCTTTTTATTTTATTTTCAGATTTTTTTTATTATCGAAGTGGATATTTTAATCCAACATTAAGAACACACTAAATATTGTAATATATTGTAGGTTAGGATTAACATAATTTTTGGATTCGGACGCTAGGGGGTTGTTGCTATCGATATATCGATTGTTATCGAATTAATTACTCAGCTGTAATACAATCGATATTGTGATTCGATTCTGACAACACTAATTAATATATTCTTTGGGACCCATTGTTATTATATGTTGCTATCTTTACTAAATATTTACTGTCATTTTATTATTTGAGGTTTAATTAAGAATAAATTGGTATTTAGGTTGATAAAAATAGCTGATAGGTCGATTATTATTTTATAAATACCATAAATAATAAGTCATTAGAGGTTAGGTTTATGTTTGTCAAAATGATATTTGGTAATTAAATAATAATAATAACAATTAAACTCTTCAGGTATAATGGAAAGAAAATAAAAAGGGTATTGTGAAATCAGTAGGATTAAAAATAGAATAATAATTCCTGTGGGTGGGAATTCTTTAGCTTCCGTATGACACCAGAAGTATGTCTACACCAAGAGAGTATTACTTAAGTTGTGTTGCTCACTCAATATGCCCACGAAAAACGAGGTCGTAGCTTGGTGTCATTTTCGACACGGCTCTGGGTTGTTTCTAAATTAAGATGGTCAAGTAAAACGTTAACACTTTTTTTTTCTTGTCTCATATATGTTTTTTTTTTCAATCATTTTTGCATTAATTGCAACATTACAGTCTAGTAACCGAGTGATTTTATCATGCATTTAATTATAGAATGAAAATAAGAAATTATTCGATCATGAATCCACCAGATTTTAATGTTGTTCAAGTTTTTTACGGTTATACATACGATTTCCCTATCCTTTCCTATATTATGCAAATATTTTTAGCATTCTGAGATTGTTTATTGTCAATTTTTCTTTGTCCGTCAACAATTGATGGCTTCTTTTTTTTTAATATAAATAAAAAACAACATAACCTCTAAAAGAGAATTTATTTAATGAAGACTTAAAGCGATTGGATATTAATTAAAATAAATTCTAGATGATAATAATACGATTATCATTATTATTATACCAACTCAAAGGTTATCTTGTATTTTATTTAAAAAGAATTGCGCACGCCTATGTATGCATATACATTTAAATGTATATGTGAGTACACGGATGTCCTTGTCTGTCTCGTTTCCCCTGCTCTGCTTCCTTCACCCAGTTCGGCTTCTTTTCAAGATTTAAAAAAAAAAAAAAAAAAACGTCATAAATTTATATATCTTACACGAATGAATTTATCTTGGTATAAACAATTTCATTGTCATCAATATAATCGTAACTTTCAAAGCATTTACAGTATCGTCGTTTGTAACAAGTAATGTTGAAAGAAATTTCTATAAAAAGAAGAAAAAAAATTTATCAAGTGAACGGCAATGAAAGTAAACCTATACCATATCCGGAAATAATCATTTACGTTTCTCTCGACATTTTTATACCCCCCCCCCCCGCTTCATCTATCGGTTTAATTTTATCACCCTCCAATTATTCCATATTTAAGGTTATGTTTAATTAATAAACCCAATTTCTTGATATCATATGCAAATCCTTTGTCTCCATAACTTACAATTTACACTAAATCAAGTCCAAGTTGGATAAACCAATTGTAATTGACTTACAGAAGAATGCCAATCACTCAATTGGTTAATTCTATTTATTACCAACACTAGTTCCTTTTGTGTTACGATTTAACATGTACATATAAAGTTAGTTAACAATCGAAATATATTGAATATTTTTTATAGGTTAAAATATTCAAATGATGATCTCATTAATCATCATAAAATATTCTAGTTATTTTTTATTTTCAGTTTGACATTGAAATAACATTGAGCTTACTTTTTTTTTTTTTTTTATTATCTTATATTGGTAGATGACCTCAATGTCTAGGTTATTTATGTCAACATTGATTACCCTAGTAGGAAGCATTCCTGGACCAACACTAGGATAATCTCGTTTCCAATGTTACCATCCTCCCACTAGGATAATTAAAATCACATAAAATAAGCCTTTGAATGACGCCAAGTACTAGACAATAATATTTGGTATGTGGAATTTCTTCCTTTTGTGTTCAATGATCCGTGTTTGAAAAGAAGAAGACGAGGGTAATGAACTCTTTTGTTCTTCGACCTTGACGACCTACCTCAATAAGAGTAGTGTCAAATGATCTTGAAGTTTCCCTTTTAAATCCCCCAGTATTATCTTTACCTTGTTTTGTCTGGTATTTTAATCACTAAATCCCTGGGCAGAAATTTAGCTTCCTTGATTTGTATATGCGTTAACTTATTTTTATTAACGCCAGTATCCATTTTACGTTGGAGCCAACTGTTGGAGTGGCTGCTAAACATACGATTCATGCGACTTTTATACCCGTTCGTGCTGGTCACATGATTTCAAGGCAATACCTCCCCACTACTCGAGTACACTTAATCATCGCGCATATGTGTGACGAACGTGTTGGTATTCCAAGAACCTAAATTAGATATCAAATATTATGAGGAATACGATCGTTCTGATTACTACACATGTACTTTTGCTTCAAGGGATCAATGTCGATATCATGTTTTTTGTATTTTTTCCATACTAACCTAAAAAAACAAAAAAAAAACAATTTTTTTTTTGGCTAATCTTCGTCAATAAAAAAAATAGAACGAGGAATATATTTTTTTTGTTTACTGAAATAGAGAATGAAAATTTATATTTTTTTTAAAAAAGAATTCAAGATGTAATAATTATTCAAGTCCTCGGTTCCCTTGTATAAGGAAAACAAGTAGCACAATTGTAACCTAGATTGGAGACTCTTCAGCTGCTTGTTTACGACGCTGTTACGGTTATGAATCCCTACGAAGCAATTTAGTTAGCAGGTTCTACAGTGGTGGCACAACAATCTTTATCACCTGAGCAAATAAAATTACCAGATGAAAAATTTACTTTAATAATCAGCGATAAACATGTGTATATGTATACATATATTTTAAAAGACACTTTTAGTTATTTTAGTGTATGTTATTGGAATGAATTTCATTGTAAATAATAATTGGAATAAATATATTTATTATTTGATATGATGATGTAATTATTCTTGAATATTTATAATGAATTCATACAGTTGGTATGAAATATGTCCTTGAGAAATTATTGAAAAGTTTTAAAAATGATTGAAAATCAAAAAAAAAACTTGCTATGCATAACGGACAAACTAATTTCACGTGTGGCTGAGTTAAAGTGTATACATTCAAGCAGTTAATACGGGTCACGTTGTAGCTTTGACTAAACAGAACCCCATTATATTCCCGATCCTCGATTATGCACACACTAGGTAGAGCGTAGAAAACTAAATAAGAAGTTCCTGCATTTACTACGTCAGAATATTTGTGTTCACATGTGGTAATTCATACTAAATTTTTTTCAACGTTTTATCATTGCAATTTTTTAAGGTATTCTTTTCATGTCAAAATATTATGACTGGGAGAGTCATTATTATTTCATCATTTTATTCATTATATTGAATATGATTATGTCATTATAAAAATCATTATTATTTTTTTAGTAATACATAATCGATTGTTATCATCAGATTTACCAACTGCTTTTAATTGTAAATCATTTTAGAAGTCAATTCTTTGGAGGTTATGGAACGAAAAGAATGCTACTTCCAAGAAAATCGGAGTCAAATCATTTTTAAAGATTCATTTAAATCAAGTATTTTTTTGATTATAATCAAGAATACTGTTCTTGGAAGCAGCCATATTTTTTCTTAGTATAGAAACATTAGTCTTGTGTGGAATTTTTTTTATGGATGATAGTGTTTGGTGTTCAATGGCATCGTTATCGGGACTTATACAAATATAAATCGTGACGAATAATAATTAAATTTTTATAAAGATTGAAATAGTAATTTTTCAAGCTTCCTGAGTTTGTAATTTATTAAGAATAACCTAAGTCTACATTTTCGGAAGGCTTACATTAGGTCTTTGGAAGTAAGTTTAATAAGCACATTCCATTTTAAACTTGGGAATAAGGGTTTGACGATGGTTTCCACTACTTTTTTTTTTTTTTTTTTAGATGAATAAAAATATTTTTACTTCATAAAATGACAATCACAGCATCTTGCGCGACGCCTGGCATCATGGCGCGGCTACTGACACCTGATTGGTCAATTGTAAATCTTTGTAATGCAAGAAATATTCGTCGTGCAGAATTTTTGCAAATGAATGTTTCGGTCTATTTTTTATCCTTAGTGTTTTATACCTTTACTGCAGATGAAAATATGATAGTCCACATGATGGAACTACATTTTTAGGTTAAATGTTGAACTATTAAGCATGGAATATTTTAATATTAAGGTAACTATTTAACTATATTGGATGATTTTTAATCTCTTGATTTCTCTGAATAAATCATATTTTTCTAAAAATATGCAGATTGCTGACATCACTTTCAAGTTTCACTCAAATAATTAATTACAAAACGAACTAATTATTATTTTACAAAAAAAAAAACCTATTATTTAAATGTGTTACTGAACTTTCCAAAAAAATATTCACTTATAATTTTAATGCTAAAGTCGGGTAAATTTTAATCACTCGTATTACATAAAAAAGTAGGCTATGAGAACGAGGGGACTTGAAATGATGGATTATCCAGTTATTGTCTACCTTAATTACAATTAAAAAAAAAATTCACACAATCCAAAAAAAAATTAATTTGCATTCCAAAGTAAAGAACTAAATCATAAAAGAAATTTCATAATAAAAAATTTGAAAAATTACAAAATGTATAAATATTTTATTATTTAAGCTTTCAATCGTTTAATGTCACTCAAATGATGGTATTACTGTCGAACAACTCAATATATATATTTTCCAAGTTGTTATACCGGTTGGAAATTTTTATTAAAGTCAACTTTCCTTCTATATGATTTTGCTACTCTGTGTTACCAACATTCAAAGCTTTTATTTTTAACCTAATACATTTAATCACATCTAATAATAAATGAAAAGTTTATTTTTCACTTATTCAAAAAAAAATAATTTTTTTTTTCTATTGATTGATTGTCAATTACAAAATCTGTCATACCCAACTCAATAAATCAACCAAAATGTAATTTTTGGTAATGTATCTAATCAATTATCATTTAGGGTCTTTCGTCATCGAAAATAATAGAAAGTAATAAAGGTAAGTAAGTGAATGAATATTAAAAAAAAAAGGTTAGATTAAATAAAAACAGTTAAATGGAATTTTTTCCTAATATTAGTGTGGTCCGGAGGAAATTCGTGTATGGAAGGCAACGGTATGAAGTTCTCCATTGAGTAGAAGCAGATAACGGTTTCTGGACAGGGATGTGGCACAGCCTACATACCTTCAATTCATGGCGCAGGTAAGTGTAAGAGAGAGAAGGAAGAAAGAAAAGAAAAAAATATATGAGAAAAAAGAGTAGTTGAGATACCAATGAAACTAACTACTACACGAGATATTTATTTCTATCTCTCTTCTCTTGATTATGATACTTTTCAACTGTCACCTTTAGGTTATGATATTATAGCCATGTTAAAAGTATTCTCATGTTACTTTTATATCACTATTACATGTAACAATAGAAGTCATGGTAATTTAATCCACCACATACTGCCCAATTCCGTGAAATGTTCAACTACATGCTGCTTTAGAGTCTTTTCACTTCCTTAATATGTAAATAAAAAACGCTCGAGGGACAGAGATAGAATCAGAAATTTTCATGGACTCCAAGGAATTGGATAAATTAGAAAGTGATCAAATTAAAAGTAACTTGTTAGTAATTATTGGCTTTAATACTTCGGGTGTTTCCGGTTACTACATTTTTTCAATGGAAAAAATCATCATGGAAGATTGATGGAAGGTTTAGATACTCCAGCTACTAGTATATTGTGCTAATTTGCTTCTAGATGTCTTAGGTATGATATACATCATTCATTTGCCAGTGAATTTATGGTAAGTCAATTCAATTTAACTTTCTTTATATCTCAATTATAATTCTTTGAATTTTTCTTTCAGATTTTCCAGCAATGTCTAGTGATCATCAATATCTGATAAACAGTTGGTAAGTATGAATATAGTTTACTAAATTTAGAGGTTAAGGACCAACCATAATAAGCATATTAATATAAGCTTTAAACTTAAAAATAAGGAATTGACCTAACACATAAAATCTTTGAATTATTGTATAGCACATAATAATTCTTACTCAATCCCTCTCTCTGTGTTGTCATCGGAGATCCAAGATAAGGATGATCTATCATAGGAGCATCAGAAAGTCTAGAAGCTGATCAGTTTAGACCTTTCTGTTATCACTATGCTTTTATTGCAAATAAAATTCATCAACTTCCAATCTAGGTTTTAGATTCTAACTTATAGCAACATGTTGATCGCAATGATCACCATTATCACGACATCTAGGAAATTTACATTCATTTTAATTTGATTAATACTTTAACAACTCAACAAAGGAATGTTATAGAACCTGATTATCATACCAACTTGATTTGTGTAGAAATAAAAAGTGTTTAACATTTAGTTAGAGTAAACATTGCTCTAATGTTCATGTGAGTTGATATAAATATTAATCATCATCAAAGAAACTATCTAACATCGGTAATAATTGCTTACTTAATTAATTATGTTAATTATTGATAAATAAAAACTGCAATAAAGGATAATTAAAGATTTCTTTTTTATATAATTGAATAAAATATTTGAAATACTTTCCAGTAATAAAAAATAAATGATTTGATCAGCCATCAAGATGATGTTATGAAAAAAGATATTTATGATGATACAAAAGAAGTAAGAAGAGATTTATAATGAATAAATGTATAGATACATATATATATATTTATATATATATCCACTTCATGTTGGTATATAAGATCAGTATGCAATCGCAGTGAAAGGAAGTGTAACGCGGGTAGTTACTTAACCTCAGTTTGACAGAAACGAGGTCATTTTTCTTGTGACTTAAATATGCTTATGCATTTAGAGACATAGGCAATAGCAGCATCTCATGGTAGGTATTAAAGTGTGATTTTTTCTTTTACAGCCATGAAGAACATGGTGACTGATTTTATAAAGATATTTATAATCATTAATGGCTTCCATGCGAACATAACCTGCAGGTGTTACAAGTTTTGTAGGTATATAAAAGCTATTAAATATTTCTCGTTTTAATCCAACCGTTGTATATTCCTTTTTTGTAGGTATTAATAGGAATTGAAGCTGGTTAAAATTATTGAGGAATTTATTGATATAATTTATTGATATTCTGATGAAAGTGGAAGATGCAGTAGTGCATGATGGGAAGCAAGGCTTATTTGATTCAGCAATGGACAAGTTTGCAAAACTTTGACACTCGATAAACAATAATAATAATTATTTCCGAGTGATAAAAATTAGCATAAATGATAGGGCTTACAATTATGGCTACTGGACTAAGCTATTAGTGATCAATGATTGGATCAGAATCTGATCTTGATGTTGGAGATCAAAAATACCAATGAATGGAGACTCTATCGTGTGCTTTAAAAAACCTAGACAGCTGTTTTGGTCTGACGTTGGACTAAAAATAGGCTAGGTCTAGGTTTAGACCAGGAATAACCTTCCTTTCTACTAGTTCTTTCTAATTCATCATCAAATACTGATAAGTTTCATTCCAACGCATTATCAGAACACTTTAGAGTGTTACTGTAAATAAATAAAATAAAAAAAAGAGGTGTAAGGTGATAATATAAAGTAAAGCAAACGGATTTTTATCACAGCTATAAGCCATTAAACTGGATAATGTCCCTAGACCACGAGGGTCGTTGAGTGTAACACGAGAACACTTTCGCCAACGTGTGTTGATGTTGGTTTATTTCTTTCCTTCTCCTCACAATCATATACGTCACTCAGTGGTCAGGTGTTCCCACTCTTCATGACTCTCTGTCGGCCACTAGTATCCCCTCTATGCCCCCCCCCCCTCCAGGAATCCGGATCTAGCCTCAAGGTTTACATAAAGGCGCTCACCATTTATTTCTTTTTTCATCATCCTCTTTTAGCTTTTCAAAGTTTTTGCTTGATTATTTCTCTTTTAAAGCCTCTATCAAAGGTCATAGAACTTTTGGGGTTGGATTTTGAGTTAGGATGTACAGCTGAATATTGTAGTTTTCTTTAGACCAATTGAGAAGAGTCCGTTGTACGAACAAGTTACACCAGGAGTTGCGACACAATAAGGGGGTAAAGCATGCAGCTGCTATGGAGATTACTTTCTCTACCCATTACAATATATTGCACTCACTTACATACATATCTTTAATCGTCTTTGTTTTCTCTACTTGACAACATTTCATCAATTATTCAATCATTTTGATTTTTTGACCAATCAGAAAAAGGTCACTTTTTCGATATATATCAATTATTGGCCAACTTAACGTGTCCTAAAAAAATTCGTAGATAGGATAACGAATTAATTTGATTGGAAGACTTAAATAAAGGTTACCATGACTAGCTGTTAGGACAGAAAATAATAAAAACAATTGTAAAAAGAAATACAATAAACGAAATTTGCGGTTTCCGGTTTTATAATGACATCATTGCGCGACATTTTAAATGCTTTTTCTGTCAAGTTGTCACTCCCCCGCTCACTCTATTATACACGTTCACAAGTCACGATCTAGAATCCCTCATAAATTAATCGTGTTTCAGTTTCTCGCACATTGAAGTTACACAATCTTACACTACTACTAGTGTCCGAAACACACTATAAAATAATCCAAATAATAACATTTATAATACTTGGGTATAAAGCATTGAGTTGTCGAGGCTTTTAGTTGTTGTTAAGAAATTTCAAATTTTCACTTTTTTCCTGCGTAATCATTTTAAAAGTAATTGGAATCGTTCAAGTGAAGCTTTTGCAATCCTTATGCTCATCCAAATGTCACGCTCGATCAATCTATCGATTCATCTTGAGAAATCTAACATTAGAAATAGAAAAAAATATTATACTCAAAAGGAAAATTGGTATTACGTGATTTTTTTTTTCAATATCATCTTCCACAATAAATTACATAAATTTAAAATTTTTTCTCTTTCTTTTTTTTTTTTTTCTTTATAGATAATTGATAATTTATTCAAATGATTATTGATTGCAGCTATATAAGTAGTAATAGGACATTGAAAAAAAATTATAGCGTATGATATATCGAAGTCGAGTGAAAGTTATTCGTGTGTAATGAATTCAGAATTTCAGACATTGCTTTTTCTTTTTTTTTTCCTCTCACATTCAATCCCAATAGCGTAGCGAAAAAGTGGATAATAATTGAATGGGACTCCTTAGAGTATACAAGGCGACGACTGGAATGAAACGGAACTCGGGTGATTTCCGGTCTCATTAATCAAGACCAACAACCTTGCAAGAATTTTGGAATTTTTATTCTATTTAATGAATTTTATTTATTATTAGAAATAATTAGAATAAAAACTTTTAAATTATTATCAAATGCAAAATTATTTTTGATAATAAAATTATTATTTTTTCTGGCTAGGGAAGTTTTGGGTTTCTTTATTAACTTATTGTGTTTTATGTTTAGTAAAAAATGCAGCTTAACAATTCGAACCTTTCATCTTTTTTTAAAGCTAAATTTTCTAAAGTCAAAGTTTGATGAATGCAATTTTAATGACTACTATTACTAAAAAAAAAAAAAAAACCACTTAGAAAGAGATCGTCTTTGATATTTCTCCCCTAAGTAAAAGTTATAAGAACTCTCAGTAGCCCTCAGTGATGTTCAAATGTTGCGAATACTCTGGGGGAAAGTACCGTAGGTCAGGGACCCGTGCATATACTGAAGAAAAACGTACAAGGATAGAAAAAAAAGCCCCACTTGAGTGGGAAACTCTATTGCCCTTATGAATTACTTAACAGTCTAAGGTTGAATTGAGGGAGTATTTTAGATAGATGGTATTAAAGTAGTTATTACTGTAGTAGTTGGGAAGTTGTTATTGTGAATACATAAATAAATTATTTGAACTAAAGTAGATAATTGTGCAATTTTATACTATTGGGGAGCTTTTTTATTTTTATTTTAATAATAACTTTTAATTTGTTTCAATTCACATTAAATGGTCATTTTTAAAAATTTAATTTATCATTCATATTTAATAATTAACTTCAGTAAACCCAATTTTCATGAATTTTTACATTTGTTATAAAAAAATTATTTATCTTACTTATTGATTACTTTTTTAATGTACATTAATTGTTTACACAGCTTAATAAAAAAGACAATTGTTTATAAAGCACTGATTACAAATATTTTGAAGACCATATTAATTGCATGAATTAAACACTAACAAAAGACGCAATTTCAGTTTTATTTTAAAGTAAATAACAATCAATTTTTTATTGTCAAAATATTTTTTAACACTACTGTACATTTACAGTTATGCTCCAAACTATTTAAAATAAATGTGAAAAATAATTTAATTAATTGTGTTCAATCAATAATATATTATCATTTAAATAATTAAATATTAATGAAAATTAATTATTAATCATCTTCATTATTGTTTATTAGTTATTATCATTATTATTGTTTGCCAATTGTTACTATGTTAATTATTGTTTATTCCTATAAGTAACTATTATAAGCCACTATTCAACAGTAGTGTACATAATACCCTATTGTGAATGCATCTTTATATCAAACAATCCAAAACAAACCTAACCACACCTAAGTCACCAAATCCCAGCTATTTCAAGAAATAATAAAAAAAACAAAACAAATCTCTACATTTGTCATTGAAAACCCATGAATTTGTTACACCAATTGAGCCATCACCGATGCAGGAGATATTGGCGACCTTGGATCGCAATACGGGCTGTTAAACTTTGTTTCCATAATTTACTATTTCTAAATCCCTAGAATACTGAAGAAACAAAGAAACTCAACTACACGACACATTTTTCCATCTACTAACTAAAGAGATAAAGAAAAAAATTTTGTATAATGATTTTATTAGTGACTTTAAATTGTTAGCAGTATGTAGCAGTGAAAGGCAACAATGTGAAGGTTTGTCTCAACTCCAAGATATAAACACGAATAGAAGACAAACGAGAAGTTTTAAAAGATTGCGAGAGACAAGAACGCACACTTACATGTTCTATTGCATTGATTTTATTTTTTTATCACTCAACGATAGTAGTATGAAGACAACTCTCTCGATGTTCAAGAGAGAGCCACTGATCTAATCGACTTGAACGTAGCTTCAAACTAAGTTGAGGTTATATATTTATACATATACCGTATAAGTGTGTAGATGTAAAGAAGTCTCTTGGTTCACTTGACAGACATAAAAATCAAGTCTCGAAGAAATATATACGTCAGTATAGACAAGGACAACTGCTAAAATGTATATGCCAATTTATTTTTGTTTTCCTGTCTTTCATCATTTTTTTTTTCTCTTCTGTCGTCCATTAAAACAATCAAATTCCAACTTCAGAGCTAACTTTTTATCAATTAACGTTTATTTTTTTTTCTTTATTATGAATAAGAAAAATATATCAATGCTTTTCTTTCTCATAATACACTTGTATGATATTTAAATGAATTATAAACAAATTTTTTAGATAAAACACCAACCAACAGCTGTTTAAATTAACTTTAGGTTAATTTAAATAAAATAAAATATTTTTTTTTAATAAATAATCAGCTGTTCAATGTCAATATTGTGTCTGAATAATTACTTGTATAAAAGTAATTGTTTTTCAGCATTCAAAATGATCTAAATATACGCATTCCTTTACTTTATGAATATATATAGATGTGTGAAGTTGGTTAATAATCGAAATATATCAATTAATCGAATGATTGATTTTTTATTGGTTAAGGCTGTGCTTAGGTATTATTATCTCAAATTTTTTTCCACAGAATATGACATTATTGGCTTTTTTAATGTAAGAGATAATTATAAATGATTTAAAAAATGGTATACAGGATTATATACAAAGTTTTGTAAAAAAAAAGAAGTGATAGAATTATAATCATGATTTTAAAATGAACAGCTGATAAAAACTGGGTCTGCCATGACACTTAGTTAAAAAATGGCTTTTTTGCGTGTTTTTTTAAAGTCATTTTAATTGTCATAATTTTTTATTTACACAAAAAGACGCGTATGGGATTCTAGAAAAACGTCTTACCTTTCGATGAAGACTTAAATCGTTAAACAGTACTCATTTTTCACAGAGTAATTCATGGAAAAAAATTTTTCTTTCTTTGAAGTTAAAATTGAAGTACAACCTAACCTCAAAAAATTTTTATTACCATCCAATCATTGGGGTTAATCAAAATGCTATAGTTTTTATGGCATTTAATATTGTACACACTCAAAGTGTTTGATTTCTAACCTCTAAAAATATTTTTTAAGATACTTTAGTTCATTTTGATAGTAAAAATGATAATTAAATTTCATAATATTGATTAATTATCTAATAATAATAATTTTTCAAACAAAAATTTCTCTATCGTCATCACTTTTCTCTTTTTCTCAAAAAAAAAAAGTGAGAGTTGGGACAATCGCCAGGCTTTTATATTTATTACAAATAGTTTAGTATGATCTTTATAAGTTGAGAGCACACACAAATGCTCAGAATTCAACCAAGTGTTATTTTCCCCCCTCATCTACTCTTCTTGCAACACCACTGCTGCTGCTGCATGTCAGTGAAGGCAATCGAGGTCGCTCGACAAGGTTACACCATTTTCACCATACACTTTTTTTTTCTCTCTCTTTCTTTCCTTCATTTAAATCTATTTTGAATTATCAAAATATATCTTCAGGCACTATGATTATTATGTAAAAGTAACACGTCTCCATAACAGAATGGAATGACAAAGGAATTTTTTTGAACCACTTTCTAAGACCAATTGTTCAACTGATTTCATTATCATTCCATTCATATTTTGATAATCCAACATCTAATTCATGAAATAGATAATAAATAATATTTTTTAATCAAACTTACCCCTTCATTGCCAAGAAATTGAATCGTTGGTTTCTGACTGATTTTATTCTGCAACAAAAAAAAAAGAATAAATTATTATCATTAATTATTGTTGATTATTTTTAATCGATGACTGATGATTCAGAGTCAAAGTCAAATTTTAATATAAGACTATTATCAACAAGATTGTCAATCAATCATAATAATCATCCAAGATCATCAGAGTCCATATCCTTGATTAAATTTTGAAATCAATTAAAAGTCAAGACAATAATCGACTGTTTATAATTTTATTCTTGATACTTGGAATAATAACATGATTGGTTTTAAGTTAAAAAAAAAAAAAAGAATCATACAGATATGGTTGATATCAAATGTAAAGGTAATGCATAAGATAATGTTGAAAGAGTTTAATTAATGCAATATTGAATAAAGAGCAAGTTGGGCGAGGTTGCCAGCTTATCTAAACTCTCAATGCTTATTACAAATTCGGCAACACTGCCAACTGGTTCACTTTCTCTTTACTGAACTCGTTGCCAATTGCTTCTCTCACTCTTTTCATTCTCCTTTTGATCTCTTTTTCCAATTTGATTGATAATCAAGTCTACCACAATCTCCAAAAGATCATCACCATTATCACCATCATCACCTAACATTCCTAATGTCTAGGATCATCATACTTCATTGATAAGTTTCTAAACAATTGAGCAAATAATTATTTAATGGAATAAAATAAGAATGATATTTCAAAGGTAGAGTTGGAGAAGTTGGTTGGTGTATGATAGAATCAATATAAAGCACGTTGTAGTCACTAGCGTCTCAACTATTGTTATATCCTAGCAGACTGGCACCCTCTTCTTGCCACATTCAAGTTCTTTCAAGATTGACAAACCCTCAAATACACAGCCCTGTTCGTAGAACAGACAATAATAAATTCACTTGAGCCGTTGGGAATATTTTATTCTTCAAGATTATTACGGTCAGGTTGGAGGGGACTAGGTCATTATTAGTTTAGGTAAACAACGTTGGAACCTAAGTCAAGAGTTATAAAATCATTTGAAGATGTTATCCTTTTAAATAGACAATAGCATCATCTCCAATATGCTCATTACTTGATGCTAATGTGGGCAAGCTTTTGGAAGCCAAAGCAACCTTCAATGGTTTCTGTTAGAGCAAGTGAGATAGACAGTCTATATTGGAGACCTGCATCAGCTGGCCAAGAAGGTAGAGAGCTTTAAAAATGGGGATTGTTATGGTCTGGAGCCAAGACATTTGGATTACTTGAGTCTGAAGGCTAGACTTGGTTTTTATCAATGAAATTGTTGAACTCAATTCTTTTTTTTTTTTTTATCTTCATATTCACAGAAAAAGTGTTCTCATTCAACAGTCAATGTTTGCAGAAATAATTATGACTAAGGAAACAAAGTAATTGAGCAATCTATAAAATAAAAAAAGTGTCTTACATTGATGAAAATGATTATTAAATAATTAACACGATAAGGTTGGCTGTTTATAGTGTATCATTAACAAGTATTGACTTGCTGAGAATTAATGTAGCTTTAAAAGAATCTCTTTTGTTGATGAAGCATTCCAGGATATAAATCCTTGAAGCAATTGAGTGTTACACAGAAGCTGAGAAGATGGAGATCGATCGTTGGATGAAGGTCGTCGGCGTCTCTCGACCGTCTCGACATGTCTGCCATTCCTATAAACACCCCAAGCAATTTTTCGAGACTATCAGAGGAGGTATAAATTGTAAAAAGACTATGTAGAATAGGTGGGAGGATTAATGGAGGCTTTTTTTGGCTTCTGTGCCAGAAGATAATCAAAATCTTTTTTATCATTTTTATAAAAAATTCAAACACTTAAAACCAGTTAAATAACAATTATTAATTGAAAAATTGTTTATTCAGTCGGTAACAATTTATTTTTAATCAAATTATCTAGCATTTTGGTTTGTTATAATTTTTTTTTCTAGGATTCAATGTATTTTTTATTTTTCTGAAATATTTTTTTAATAAAAAAAAAAAAAAATTAACTTTAATAGGACCTATGGTGTCGAATTATTTTATTTATTCTAAAAATTATTTCAATGATAATAATTTTATTCAACTTTACTAACTTCAACACCTTATTTACACTGCTCCAACACTAATGTATGAATAATGATAAAATCCTTTATCATTATTTTCAAATAATACCCAAAAATTCTTTGCTTATTTCCATTGATTATATAATCTAGTGATAATTATGTCAACTTTACATATTAATTGAATTATAAAAATGAATGACAATTTTTATTTAAACTATGTAATTACCGATTACCAACTGATCTAACATAATAATTAACTAATGAGTGTTATAGGGGTCTTGTAGATCTTTTAACTGACAAGAAAATGTTACAAATTATGTTTATAAATATATACAGAGATAAATCAGTGCATTTAGTGGTAAATTAACGATTGAATTTCGAACGCGTATCGATTTCATTAATCCTATCCGCCATGAAGTGGACGCGTGATTACGTCCATACTTCAGCAACAAGGGTTGCGCAATAGTCCAGGTTTCTCCTGATTTTGTTCCAATAATTATGAGTGTCCTTAAAAATACTTTACACTAATTAAAATTATTTTTATAAATATCATCATTTTTTAATATTAATTAAAGACATTTTCAGACTCATTTTTTTGCAAAAAAGAGGTTATAAATAAAATGTTGAAAAAAAAAAACAAGAAAATTTTAAGATTGAAAATTAAATTAGAAATGTTTAAATTCAAAAGGTGTGAAAGAATTTGTAATAGAGAATTAACATGCTATATTCACATAATGTTATAAAATAGTTTCGAAATTAATTAACCATTTTCTCCACGTGAATTTATTTACAATTAAATGGAATTCAAGAAATAACTTGGTATCAATCAAATTTCTTGGTAATTTTATTATGACAGAAAGAATTATAAACCTAATAAATGTTACTCAATCATCAAACATAATTAAATGATAAAAATCATATAATACATTTTATTCAATATTTTTTATCATTCTACTACAATGATGATAATCGAAAAGACTTTTAAAAAAAATTCAAAAACATCTGAAGTTGGATAAAATTATCATTTTAGTAATACTTCCAAGAAAAAAAAAATTAACCTTACATTTTAATTGATTCTATTTTTCAAATTTTGTGTTTTTTCAAGTTACCGACTGTGTTAAAAAATTTTTTTAATTAATAATAAATTATTAACTCGACAAAAGTTGATTAGAAAAGGAGTAATAATTGATTAGAATCAAGATAAATAATTGGATTAAGAAGAAATATAATAAAAAGGATTAAAATTCTTTAAAATCCTTCAGTAAGAAAATTAGACAAATATCAAGATAAGGATTTGTCGACGAAACCGGTCATAATAATACGAAAGTTGAGAGAATGCATGTGACTGATGAGCGAAAGGGCCAGGGGTGCTCAAACCATATCTCCAATCTCTAAGCATCAGTAGATCCATTTATATCCAAAGAATTTATCAATAATCATCATCAACTTCCTATCTAATTCCAACATGATGCATTCTAATTTCACCAATAATCATTCTATTTAAAAAAAAAAAAAAAAAACACCAACAATCATCATTATCATTATGACAAACCTGCAAGCTAGCATGACCCCAAGTCATACATAAAAAAATCATTTTATTCAACATTTAAAAGAAAAATCTCTTACATAACTAAATTAACAATCAATATGATCATATGTTAATGAATAAATGAGAGAAAAAAATGGAAAGAATAGATAGTTAGGTTATAAAATCATCAGAAACATCAGAAAGATTTATTTGATCAACCAAAAATTCCTATCTGAATGTATTTCCACCTAAATGAGTGAATGGACAGCCAGACAGCTGCTGAAAATGCCAGAGGTAAGTAAACGGCTCCAAAAAAAGGGGGGAGGTGAATAGAATGGTGCGGAAAGGGCCATGAAGAACTTGAATGTTTAGAGAATTATTAGGACCAAACCCAGTAAAAACAGATGTTCATCTAAGAAGCAAGCATAAAAATTCTCTTCAAGATTCCAACATATCTAATGTCAATATGTTGGTTGATGCTTCAGTATTACACATGATATTGCAAACCATGTAGTAACATATCATGAATTCTGATGAAGGGGAAATCCCAACTGAATATACCAAGAATGAAAACGTCAGAGATTGTAATAACATAGAAATATTTAACAGAAAATAATTTCAATGAAGTGATAATTAATGTTCTACTCTAGATATATATAGATAAAGCATTAAAAGTAAAGTAGTTTAATTTAATATCACTTGATGTTTTTACTTTTCATGTGCCTTTGTTTGCTTCAACTTATCATCATCAAACCTGATGTTTTGTTGAGTTCAGGTGTTTTAACATAATTCTACTTCCACAACTTTTCTACCATGAATTAATTCCTGAGGGTTGGAAGTTGATAGAAAAGCTGAATATAATCTTAGAGAAATTTATTTATTTTTTTTTTAACAATGACCAGCAAGTGTGCCGCCATGTATTGACACATTGATTATGATAAGAATACGTATTCACTTGCGGACACTGACATCCGTGTGTACTGACGTAGATTGGGTCTTTCATACGTACGTTTTTTTTTATTTCTTTATTATCAGATGATAAGAATCATTGAGTCCAGTAGCCATCATTTAAAGCTCCATCTTCTGATACATTAATTATAGAATAAGAATAAAAAATTCTTTTTATCACAGATGTGTATAGAAGTCAATAAGAAGAACATTTGTGAATATTTTTATTACTTGGAAACAATTATTACTATTATTTATCATTTTTTTCTGAAGATCCAGGTGATTTCAAATCATTAAATCATCAAATATTATTTAAAATTAATTACTGAAGATTAATTATTGATTTTACTTCCAGGATTCTTTATTGTTTCTGATGAACTCGAGATAGCAGTGGAGATGAACGTCTACCTTGATACCATATGGAAACAGAAATGAAGTCTCTTGGTTGGAGATTGGATAAAAAGACCAGGTCTAGAGCTCATAATCCACCAGTTGATACAAAATCAAGTGAATTTGATCTCAAAATTATTTTTTAACTTTGAATATTGTAATTAAAATCAACAATTGATAAGTAAACTTGAAGAAAAAACTTTTAACTTCTTTCTGTAGTTTGAGACAGTAAAGAATATGATGATGATGATATTAATTACTTGCACGACAAAACAAATCATACGTTGTAAGTTACTATGTTACTATGTGTTACACCCACTTTGCGTGACCATAAGAATATCCATGTATCGTTAAGTAAAGTACAAAAAGAAAAGAGGGAGGGTGGAAGGTAAGGTGAATTACTTAAAAGATAATCCCTATGATACACATTTAACATTAAATTTCTAAAGTTTATTTGAAAATTAAGGAAGAATCTATTTTATTTATCATTTCATCTCTCTACTGTTATTCTCAACAATATTTACACCGACAATTATTTTATTTGTTAAAACAACATACGATTATAATTACTTCAATTATATTTTTATATATATTTTATAGCCATTGAGATAAAAAGAAATAATTAAACTGGTTTTTCCGAAATATATTTAATAATAAAAAGATCAATTAGTTGAGGTTAGGAAACAAAAAACAATTGAGTTTAAAATGAAAGGACATTTATCCTTCTTATATCCTTTCACTTTCCCTATATACACAAGATATAATTCTTGAAAGACGCCATAAGCTCAAAAAAGATCAATTAATTATAACCTATAAAATACATATGGAAGTTATTTGAATAAATAATCATTGTAATAATATTTTTCAAAGTTATGACAATACGTAGGTGAATGAAGATGGCTTGAAGGAATTTGGCACAAGAGAGAATTTGAATTTGGATGACTCAACGTCTCTCTAAAGCGTACATAAAAGCAACACTTTAATCAAGTAGAACATTTTCCTCGACTCCTTATATATCATCATCATCATCATCATCATCATCAACATTATTATTTAACCTTCAATATTATATTTAATTACTTGGAATTATTTCAATGATGAATAAATCAGTTGATAAAATTGATAGAAAAATTCTCCAAAATCTCCAGACTTCCCGAAGATTCGATGAAACAAATAATTCGTCACTGACAAGCATCTCTTACGTAATAATTTCACGTCAAAATCATCAATAATCAAAAGATGATTAAAACTAGAGAAATTAAAAGCACAATAGTTTTGATTTTATTTAAAAATAATTTCAACTGAAAAAAGTGAAACGTATGGAGGAAAAAAAAGTTGTGGCATACCTGGAAGAAAATCGGAAAAATAGTTTGTAAAAATTGATGGTTATGTTGGAATGAAAAAAAAAATAAAAAATGTATGCAACATTAATTACAAATAAATAATAAGTAATTCTGAGATATGATTAAAGTCAAGATAAATGAAAAGTTGAACAAAATATGGCTACTAACGGTCTCCCCTTCGCAGACATTACGACACATGTATGAACGTAACTCACACGAAGACGATTGGATTTGTGGTAAGAGAATGAGAAAGAATATTTACAAGATGGTCAAATAGTAATGATAAAGAGAGGTTATATATTTTTCAAAAAACTTACCCGATTCTTTAAAAACTCTTCAATTGCTCGTTGAGCTGAATCCGTTAATTTAACAAATATCAACGATTTATTTTCGTGAAAATTACTCTGCGATGACAAACCATACTGGACACCTGCCATCAGCGCCGCCATTTCCATCTCCGTTCTCTCACGTTGAAGACCAGCTGACATCGGCTGGTTCAATGAAACACTCAATATTATCGTTTTATTTAATCCTTAGAGCGATAATGAGTCTTAATATTCAATCACCAATGACTTAAGTTGCCTATTAGTTGACTAAAAAGCCCACTAAAGCCAGTCAAATGACTTCACTTGTACAGCTTTTAACACCGATCCCGAAATAAGGGGATTGTAGGTTGTATTCTTTTGTCTTTTTTAATCTTAAAGTATTATAACTACTATTTACTAATTATTAACACTGATTTTTGCACCACGCGCGTCACCCTCGACACCCCCCGGTAGACCCGCGCGAGAACTACCCTCTCGTTTATTTTTTAGCCGTTACATATTAGCGCGCCGACACGTTTCGTATTTTCTCTTGATTAGAAGAGCAGCGCCTGTTGTCGTAACGAAACTACCACAACTACCACTTTTGAACAGCCACCTGGTGGGCGGGGTCTTCACAAAATCCTTCTACCAATCACTGAATTATTTCGATAATGGTGGTGGTATTTTTCAACATCAGCGACCTCGTGTGTGTGTCATGCGTTATTTGTCCAAGGGAACATCGACCTAGAGTTTTCGCCACTAAAACCTATACAACTCTATTAATATTTGCATTATCAACTTGATTATTATTTTTTAATGCAACCTTTGTATTTATTTTTCAATCAATTTCTACGATTCTCAATATTAATTGTTCCTAAACGTGAGAATTAGTAATTTTATTCGTAAAAGATAGAAATGTCAATACTAGCGCCATCTATCAATTATTTTAAAGAAATAAAAAATCATTATGATTGTTATCAATTAATGGTAATATTTTTTTTCATCAGTTATTTACCATCGGTAAAGTGTGGTATTTTATTATCCACTCTGATGGTAACTGCTGAGTTACCATATGAATATTGGCATGTTACCGACAATGACGCTAACCTATGTTTCTTCTTGTAAGTAAACTCATAGACGCTACTGGTAGTTATGTTGATGCAATGGACGAAGTGGGAGTAAATTAAAAAAAGCGCGACGAATTTTAATGAAGTTTACATTTAAATTTACTGTATAAAATTGTTTTCTTTTATTTTCAATAAATCAAAAAGTGTTAATGAAGTTCAACAATAGATTACTGAAGATGTAAAAAAACAGTTATTGATGTTGTTTGTGTAATTAATATCATAGTTGTATTTTTTAAATAATATTTTATGAATTAATGGCAGTAGTGGCAACAAGGATGACATTTTATTCCATTAAGACCACATCGGCATCCTCCAGAGGTATCTCCAGTTCCCTAGAAATCAACAAATGGTGAGCAACACAATTAATATTCTTTTCAAAAATAAATAACTATTAAAAAATGACTTTTATCAGCATGTTAGTTCATTATCTAGCATTAAATAATTAAATCCAAAGATGGAAACATAGTAGAAGCAATTACCCCAGGCCCCCATCTAGGTCCTTTAGTAACCCAACAAATTTCCGTCTTGCACATTGAACATCTTAACCAATCGCAACCCATTTTCTTCATCAAGATCACATCACAAGTTGGACAAACCATTGCTTCACCACGTATCAACATCTCTGACAACATAGCAGCTGTTCTTTTAGACTCCTCATCAGTTTCCTGGGATATCTTCACGTCCATCTGATACTCATAGCAATTCTTTCCCTCATGAATGACCTATCATGATGATTAAAAATCAAACAAATTAATTATCATTGCTGCTAATCGATCAATCAAATAATCAAGCTAGCTGTGATTGCTATAAAAATGATGAAAGAAATAAAAAATAACTGGATTACATTCAGATCCAACCTCATCATCATCTAGAACTGATGCTATATTACCCTAGTGTTATCTAAATTCAATCAGGTTCCAATCAATTATTTTTTTCCAACAATCAATCAACAACTTAAACATCTTGATCATTTAACCACACTATATCCTAATCAATCGTGATGATATTTACCCGACATGTTAGACAGTTGTTTTTATTACAAACAGAGCACAAAAAGTTATTGACATTGTCTTCATATAGACACCAGTTAGGACAGTCTGGTGTTTTACAATGAAATGCATTGTTACCAGCATTATTTTCTGCTTGGGCTATGGACTTGGCTAGATGTTGCTCATATATCAATGGATTAACCAACTGAAATGATGATTTTAAATGTAATAGAAACCTTAAATAATCAATCCTAAATTAAACATCCAAACCTACTGCTTTTATTTCGCGTTCTTGAAGTGTTGATTGACATGAATACTCTGAATCTCTGTAGGGACATTTAACTTCAGCTTCATCGCAATGTTTGATAGTATTTTCAATACAATTCCTGTGTTATTTAATATTTGAATATCATTAATTATTTAGTACAATTTTATTATTTAGTCTAGCTAAATGTTATTGAAAAATAAATGATATTGAGATAATTAATAACATTACCTGCAAAATGGATGTAAACAATCTCGTAATACTACACCCTCTAGTGGTCCATAAATACTGAAACAAATTGGACATTCAATAGGGTGTACATTTGGTACAATTTCACAATTTTCTAGCATTATCAACTGTAAATATTGTTCTGTATCTGTTAAGTTTAATGAACCAGCAACATCAGCTGCGGTTTTATTATCATCTTCATTAGGTTTCTTTTGTTCAATTAATTCATGCTGATTTATATTTCCATCATCAATTTTTGTAATCTATAAAACATTTTAATTCATCAATCAGATGGTCTAGGTGATGATAAACCAAGAGACAACTAGACATCATACCTCTGCATTCTTTTTATCTTCTATCAATTCTAGAACTGGAAGTGGATAATTATTGTCATCACTGCTAACTTGAACTGGTTCATCATCATCATCATCATCATCATCATCGATAACAATCACCTTGGGTTCTGGTTGCTTAGCAGCATCGGCGATCTGTAAATCTAAAATTGATTATCATTTGTTTTAGAAGTCATTCTCACTAGAGATAATTCTTTTTATTTTTAATTCAAAAAAAATGAAATGATAATTGGTGGTTATTACCAGGAGCAACGAGGTAGAGAAAAACTGGCGATCCTTCAATGGCTTTGAGATCATCTAGGGTAGCATTATCATCATTAGCTAAAGTCTTTCCAATGATCCATCGCTGTACATTGGCAGGTATTTCAAATTCGTTAAAGATTTTTTCCTTCAACTGCTTCACTGTCATCACTAGTGGCAGCTATTGAATCAAAACAATTTCATTATTCATCACTGATAAATTTAAAATACTTTTCTATCATTACCTGAAGAGGTATTGGTCCTTGATGAGCTAGTCTATCTTCAATATACATATCTAGGTTGATTAAATCACCTGTTGTTGGCTTTTGTCTAATCACTGAACATTGGATCTTAAGCCTCGCTAATTCTTTAGCTTGCTCTGCTGCTTGTTGATGATTACCACTAGCTATAGAAGCTTCTAATTTTCTTAACAATCGATTCACTGCCAGCGTATTCATGTTTGTAGCCATTGTATCTTTCTGATGATCTAGAAAATATTGATTAATTAATATTAATAACTATCACAATAAATTGAAATTATTTTTTCTTTCATAAAATCTAAGAATTTAATCTAACTAACCTAACTAATCTACCTAATTAATCTGTTTAGTCTAACTAATTTTTAAGAATCAAATCTAGCTGTTGAGATTCAAATACTTGGACTGCTGACACCAGATAGGTTTGAAAGCAAGAAAAAATGCTCGATGTTTTTTTTTAAACCAATCACAATACTTAGGATCATCTAGTAGTACTAATAATACGTTTCACGGCCCTAGTTTTAGTCACTCGCGATAACCATCTTGTAAACACTACGCTTTATTTACTGCGCTATTTGAAACATTTCGGGGAATCCAATCGTCTTTTGTTTGTCATACTTCCCGAGTCGAAAAATTTCAATGGGTTGTGAAAAATTAAATGAATTTCTTATTGCAAAGAGAGAACTTACTTAGAATCATTCATTAATGTTTTTGAAATTTCATTTCATTATAACATTTCTTTTACATCGCCTGATTTTATACTATGATATTTATAAACATTAACATTACCTCACTTTGACATTGCTACTATAGAAAACGGAATTATGCAGAGGAAGCAATGTTAAAGACATATAATTTTAAACATAGAAAATTAAATTTATTTTAAATTCGTTTTACATTGGTTGTACTTCTAAAAAGCAATGTAACCAATGTACAACCCATCGAAATTTTTCGACTCGGGATAGCTGAATGGTTCATGATGCTTTCAAGTATAGCTACTGATTCATAAACCATAAAAATAGCACGTAGGACAATGAACTTACCACAAGGTTCAACTGATCTAACTGGAACTTTATCTTCTTGAGGAGTTGGTAACTTGGTTTTATTCTTTCCATCACTCTCGAATGATTCATTCGAAATAACTCGATGATTTCTTGACGAAAACACTAGTGCATTGGCATAGAGTGATTGTGTCATGACATTAGCATAAGTATTATCATTATCTTCGGTATTTTTTAGGGTTTTTATAGCTTCAATAGCAGCGAATTCTCTGGGTCTCATCAACTGGAAGGTATTCTTTACCAACCCTGATCCACTGGACTTTGATCTTCCACTGGTACGGTAAATAACATCATCATTCTTCCACTGGTATGATGTTGATGGTGCTATTCTACGAACATTTCCAGATGTTTGGACACTTGACGACACCTTTTGTGTTGATGATGTTGATGCTTCTGATGACGTTGATGGTCCCATTTGCAAAACAGGTGGATTAGTTATTTTTACTACATTCAATTGATCAACCTTTGATGACTCTGAACTGGAATCAATACTCTTTCGAGACTTTGGTCTCTTTGGTAACGAATGTTTCATTTCCTTCAACATCTCCTTTAGATCGGTCGTTATTTGATCCGTTCTATCATTCATTAATGATGTCTTCGACTTTTTATCTTCACCATTTTTCAATCCTTTCTCAGCTTCAACTAGAATATCCAATACCTTACTCACTTTACTCGCTGCTTCCAATTCCTGATGTGTCTTTTGTTTCTGCGAAAATGATCTAGAAATTATCCTCATTGATTTTATTTAATCTTTCTCACTTAATTAAATACTCGAGCAATTTACTCACCTGATCAGCTTGTCCTCCTCTTGCTTTATCATCTCCTAGTTTCAATTGCTTATCAACTTCCTCAAAAATGTCATTAAATTCCTTTGCAATCATTTCATTCCTACTAAATGAATTGTCCTTGGTTCGATAGACTTTTGGAGAACTCTCATAATTATAAATCTTAGGTTTATCATCAGCTGATGGCTTCGATGAACGTCTGAGAATTGGGCTATCTATTTTCTGTTGCTGAGAACCTTTTGATACAGCAGTTTGGAGTATTGACAACCGATTAGTAACATCATTGATAATTTTTTTAGATTCCCTAGTTACATTTTGATCAACTCCATCAGCTTTGGTGCTAGAATTCAATGTATTCTGTAAAAAAGACCTTCTAGAGTCACTGATTGAACTCCTAATGATTTTAGGACTCTGCGGAATATTTTTCTGTGGGAAATATTTCGATAAATCTGGCTCGAATGATTTTTTCTCAATCTTCCCAACATTTTTAGCCTTTTCATTACCATCATCTTTATTCTTATCAACACTTCTAGCACTTGGGGTAGGATTTTTATTAAAAAAATTCGAGTTCACTGTTACTTTAGTTATATTCCCAATAGCATTGAATTTAGATATCAAAGCTCTAGTGCCTCTTCTAGGTGAACTTTCAATAGCAGATGTAACCATGTCTTGAATCACCTCTTGATGTTTTTCATTTTCATTAACCTTCCATGATTGCTGAAGAAATAACGCCTTTGTCTTGGCTTGCTCTTCTTGGACAATAGCTGCTGCTTCTTTATCTAATTCACTGATGTTAGCGAGAATTGATAGACCAGACCGTCTTTTGCTATCCTTTCTTTTATCATCAGTTGTATTCTTGAAGAAACTTAATCTTGATGATGAATTGAAACTATCATCTACACGTTTTGATGAACTAGAACTTGATGATTCTACATTGGTTACTTCCTCTCGTGTCTGAAATCCTATTCTAACATTGTCAGTTTTTTTAATCGAGTTCTCAAACACACTTCTTTTATACCAAGGTTTAGGTATTGCTGAAGAAGCTTGGAGTTCAGTGACACTTGGTACTGTTGATTCCTTCTTTGGCGCTAGGTATCCACTTTGAAGCATTAGAGTATCATTATCATCACCAACAAGAGCTTTTTTATCCTGCTTAAATATCATACCAGTAGGTTTTTTAGGTTTATTATTAGCAGACTCGTTATTATGGAGCCAAACTTGACCCTGAAGTACATTTTTAGAATTCCCAACAGACTTTGTTTCTATCCGACTGCTTTCCATACCTTCCTCCACTCTAACTGTCTCCACTGGTGGCTTTGGTGCTGGACGTCGTTGCTTTCGTCTTGATCCAAAGGTTCTAGCAGCTTCAAGACTAGGATTATCATCAATACCTAGATGTTAATCAGTTTTTTTTAAGTAAGAAATTACTGGAATAATATTTTAAAATAAAACTTACCTTCAATAGAACAAAAACTTCGAGGTCTAGGTTCATTAACCGGTGGATTAGGTGCTCTTCTTTTACCTCTAACATGAACTCTTTTAGTTAGAACTTTTTTATTACTAATATCAGTTTCATTGATGTTATTACATGACCCAAACTTTTCAAAACAATTTTGTAATGAATATCTGCTGGTTAAATTACGATTCTTTGATAGAACATCTGCTGGTAGAGTTCGGGTAACATTAAGTGATCCTTTACCTTTCTTTTCAACAATTTTAGCAGCACCAGCACCAAATGGACCAACTCCCGTATTATTATGATCCAAAAGATCTAGAGTTATTGGTATATTTGATTGATTTAAAACTTCTGGTGAATGAAAAGCAAAACTTTTAACTGTTGCTGTGCTATAAAATGTATTTACACTTTCTGAACTTGAACAAACACTTTCATTAATATTATTTGATGGTGTTTCAACGATTCCTGGTCGTTTAAACCAACGAAATAGAGAAAATCGATTACTTAGTGTATCATTGTTGGTGATATTATTGTGATGCTTGGATTTAGCTAAATTTTTAGGACTTACTTTGTGAGTTTGTGAACACTTTTGAGCCGAGACATCGCGAATAGTTGAACTTTGTGGTTCTTCAGCACTGGATCCACTTTGTTCTACCATTCTAAACTCACTCTTTGTTCCTTCTCTCTTCTTCAGCTAACCCCACTACCATTTTTCGCTTTCTACTCCAGAACGATTAATCGTACACACTTTGTGCTTTATTTAGATTCAAGAATTTTTTTCAAATTCACTTCTTCTACCACTTCGGTTTAGTATTTTATTGTTATTATTTTATATAAGAATTATTTTAATCATCTAAAAATAGTTTGTCTAGTTTAATTGGCATCAATACCATCAACTTTAGGGTGTTGATGATTTTAATATCAAATTCTTGATGATGTTGTGGGTTAATTAGAATTATTGGTTGGATATAAATGATATTAGTAATAAGTTAAGAAGGTTACTTTTGTGTTAGATGAGTTGAATATCACGACAAAGATGCCACAAGCATCTCGAGTTGGAGACTTTATTATTAGATGTCCCCTTTCTCTCTTCCTACAGGCTATTTTCATGTTCTTAATGCAGACTGAGTGAGTAAGGAACCACATGTTTTAACATATAAATCATAAATATTTATATATATATATTCATTTTCAATTTTTATTTTATTTAAACTCTAGTAGGGTTTGATGATGAACGTCAATGATGATGCTATTGGATACTTAATAAAAAAGTTACTCTATTCTACATCAAATTTATTGATCATCTCAGCACAAGAAATGATTTTAAACAATCTAGAAAGGTGGTGCTTGCTTTGAATGAATTCATTTCAGGAATACATGGAGACACTCTTGAAAATATAATTGTTTTTCTAGATAGTAATGTTGCTTTGCTTGGTGACCTTAATAATCAAACGATTCCTTGATGATGGTGTAGAGGTCTTTTAGTTGATTAGAAATCACAGACTTTAATCAACTCCAACATCAATGAGGTTTCTATTGGAGATGTATGGTGGCATTGATGATTAGTGAGTTATGGTTGCTATTCATCTAGGTTTTTAATATCCCTATTTTTTGTCAAAATAATTTTAAAAAAATGTTAGACTGGTTTATGTTAGGAATAAAAGTCTTTTAATTATTTTTAACCATTTTAATTACTTAAAGCTCTAAAATATTTATAATGATTTAAAGATTCTTTTTATCAGTCTAGTCTAGTATTTCAAAAATTCCTGATCCCAACCTTAGATGTCCCTTCTATTGGAGAAGAGGTATACTTTCCGCACGGGTATGATGAAAAATCCTATTGGGTTCTAAAAAGGACAATTAGACTATTTTAAATGTCATAATTTGAGAAAGTCTACTTTTCCTCTCTCTAGGGAGAAACATGTACTATTGTGCAACTAGTACGGTAGATAGTCAATTACCTCACGCTGGCAGTAGATGTTTCTTTAATTTCGTTTTTTGACTATTTAACTTGGTCAATACTATTGATTACTCTATAATTTTTCAATACACAATAAATATATAAATCAATCAGTCTTGGTAATGATCTGCTAGTTATAGATACTGATTGGAGACTGAAACTTACCTGAGCAAAACGAGTGCCATTACAGATAAAAAGATCATTCTAGAAGAGTATGGCTGAATTTAAATTGAGAATAAAAATTATTATTAAAATATTTCATCTTGTGATTGCAATTAATTATTTAACTGACCTAAAAAAAAAGGGTTTAAATGTTTTTTTAATTATCATTAATTATTCAATGATAAATTTTATTTTATGCTAACATCAAGAAAGTTGTGTTTTAAAATCATTTATAATTTAATTTAATCAATAAGATACTTATTAGATTAATCAAAAAATTCATTGCAATTATTTTAATATCATTAAATATTTTATTTATTAAAATTATGTTTTTTTGTTTAATGTTCAGGTAGGGTAGGTTTAATTAATTAATTATTACTCAATTACTGGGGATTTATTAATCAACACATAGGAATGATCAATTATTATTTGATAAAATAATAATAAGATTGTTATGTAACAATATAAATAATAAAATCTTCAAAACAAAGACAATTTTCGTTGATGGTGTGTAGAATAAATTTGCTTTATATTTATCAGTAGATGTCACTGTTATCTTGTTTATTCGACCCAATAAATATTGCAGTTAGAAACTTAACTGACTTGCGGGCGTTTGGTAAGATCAATTGTTGACGTTGAGGGAATGAGATGTATTTGTGTGCTGCTATTCAATGACAATTTAAATTGTTCTAAAAAAAAAAAAAAAAGAAGCCCATCTAAATCATAATCATTCATTTAGATAACTAAATTTTTATTTATTTAAAATTAATTAATAATTTTTAAAATATTATTTATAAATTAAATTTAACAGAATAAATTGTATTTTTTTTTGTCAATCATTTCAGAGAAAAATATCTGAAACTTTTCTTGATATTTTTTTGGTTATTTCAAACGATACTATAATGCTTCGATCGTTTCTAGAAATAGCTTGAGACATGCACATTTGCTGTTTTTGTAGTCTTAAAATAAGTCAACTATTATACGTATTTTTTTTTTTATTTTTTCTTCAACATTCATAAAAAGCAATTGATAAAATAATGAATGTTATTGATTGAAATTTATTAATAAATAAAACAACAGTACTAAAAGTGTATGGAATTAATTTTTAATAATAACATAAAAAATGAATGAATGCAAAAATATAATAGAATAGGTAGATGAAAATGAGTTTTAAAATTCCCACAAGTACTTGATAGCAGCACTCTTGATAATAAAAATAAAAATAAGTCATTTTCACTAAGGATAATCAGAAGAGTGAGGGGGAGGAGAGGAGTGGTTTCTCTTACTATATACTTTAATATCAAGAGAAATTAAAATCCTTGTGCTCTCAATGGACTTGCGAAACTATAATCTTGTAGAGAGGAAGTGTGATAGTAAGGATGGAAAGGAAGAAAAGGGGAAAAAAAGGATTTAAGAGAAAATAAGAAAAAATAATAATAAAAAAAAAAAAAAAAAAGCTTGGTAAAGTCCCGGGACAATTTCCGGTTATATGCTGAGAAAAACTCACGAGAAATAAATTTACTTTGTCTGTCTCATGGGTTTTTACTTGGGTTAAAAAAATCGATTTGACAAAGTCAACAAAAAAATTGTTTTGAAAATTTTTTCTTATTATTAGTTATTATAGAGGAAATGAGGTCTTTATTGGCATCAAAACAATTTTTAAGATTGACTTTAAGAATAGAAAGAGAAATTGAAGATAATATTAGATGCTTGGGGTAAAATGGGATACTCTAAAAATAAAAGAGTATCCTATTTAAATTATCTAGGGTTAATTCTTTCATTCCCTTTTCGAAATATTTATATCCATAAGGAAAATATGCTTTTCCATTGCAGAAAAGTCGTACTTTCCGTACGGGTATGATGAAAAATCATCTTCAGTTTTAAGGAAGATAATGAAACTATCTTAAACCATATGTTTGCATCATATGATTATTTTACACGTGATTTAAGCTAGTCTACTTTTCCTCACTGAAAGAGAAAATGTTTTATTATGCAACTAAGGAGGTGAATAGTAGATTACCTCACGCTGACAGCAATTAACTCGTGCAGAGTGAGTGGAATATGAGTAAGATTTTAGAAAAGAAATTCCACTTATATTTCCCATCATTTTTACTCCAGTTCTAATTTATTCTTGATTTTTTTTTCTGGATAATAGGGATCTATAATAATTCTCATCATGATTCCATCCATACCCCTAGTAAATAAATCAAGTGGATAATAATTGTTATAGATACGTTTGTATTAACGTTGATTTAAAATTTATATGCTAATGAATTTTCTAGTTACATGACCACCAAGCAATAGAACCCGAGAACTACTAGTTATATCCATTTACTGTTGAATAAATAATCAAGTATGACGATAGTTAATTCATCTCGGATACAATTTCACTACTTCTCTACTTACACACATTTTCCCTAGCACTGCATATAGCTGGTCATTTATTATTCTATTATGATAATAATTAATTAACACTTTCAAAATAATCTACAACAAAGTTTTATTAAAAATATTTATTCTTATTTATTACCATCTGTTGGTAAATGAATATTTTTAAATAACATTAATAAATATTTATTTGTTTAAATTAATCAAATATTGAAACAAATACTCATACTTTTTTCAATCAACCAAAAGAAGAAAACAAAAAGAAATGACTTAAATCTTCCGTCTTATTTTAATATTAAAAAACCGACGACGTTGAAGAAGGAGAAATTTTCAAGAGGAAGGTAACGATACATAATTAATTTTTAATTTTGAGAATTGCTGCGTCGTGAACGTTGTTCTGTTTTTTGGGTGAGGTTCGTGTGATTGGTAAGACTACTTGCTGTTTCACTAGGGAATTACCTTGTGGATGGTTTCACTTTTTCTTTTCTCCACATCACTCTTTTACTTGACAATTTGTTGTCATGATTTTTTCTCCATAAGTTTGCCACATTGATTTTTATAAAAAACATTTCGTTACATTCAATTTCGCTTATTTTCAGGTTAGGATTATTATATAAATAATCAATTAATTTAAAAAATTTTACATTATACAATAGTATTAAATAAATTTGAATGAAGAAGTACAGATCCCGTGGTAGTATTCTTAAAATTGATGAAAACCTGCTAGAGACCTATGTCACTCTACTTAAGACCTCCATTGATATTCTTTTTCTGCACATTACGGCTTTAATAAAATAAGATTAAGGTTATATATAAATTTAACTAAAAGCCAACAAAAAACCGTTCGTTCAAGAACCTGCTAGAAACCTCTATCATTGCTTTTAAGGCCTCTATTAAGCTCTAAGCTTATTTTTATCCTGTTATCAACCTGCTAAGTCTTATAGAAGGTCTTTATGATAAAAATAACGCTTCTTTTTACAGTTCCACTGTAGTATTTTTGCATCTTGACACATTATGAACATTATATATGTCTATACATTTATGTGGAATATTTTTCCAGCTCAAAAATCAAATATATCTCACCGCTCACTTTATAATTCCGTTAATCTTCTTATCAGAGCTTTTTTCACGAATTGTTCTTCGTTCATGGGTATTTAAAGCTAGATAATGTCGGCTTAGACTTCATAGATGAATTTGATGTTGGATAGAAATCCTCGTAGTTAAAAAAAAAGTTGGCATTGAGTTTAACTTTATGAACTGAATATAAAAAAGTTTCAAGTAGAAAATATATAAAATGCATATACAGAATATAGGAATAGGAAGTGAGAGAGAATAAAATGTGGAGATTTATTTGAACATTTTCGATTTAATTGTAAAATTTAGGGTAGTTCGATATGATGGAAAATTTCAGGAGATTCAAGAACTTTAGCCAAGTCTTTCAACACATCGGCAATTTATATTCGATCGATTTCCAATCCAATTATGAGAGAATGCAACGTGTAAACCGTAGACGGAAAGTGCACTATACTTTCATGACGATTCGGTTTAAGGATATAAGTAGAATCGAGCGGAAGGAGCAATTGGTTTACAATCCAATAGAAACAGCCTTACGAACACATTGGTAAAATTTTCTATTATACTTGAGAGTTTAAGATACGATTTCATTGAAATGTGATCGTCAAATTTATATGATAGGAGATATATTGAGTTAAATAAATGACTAATAAAAATCAGTGCTATTCTATTTTTATATATCTTTTATTATAATATTTATGTTTAATAAATTAGTATTCTTTATAACTCAAAGTCTTTATCTTAGCTAGACGAGTTATAAAACTAGACTGAGTAAAAGGAACTAAAAATTTATTAAAGAATAGCAGAAAAGATTTAATCATTACTAACAACAAATTCCATTGTTTATTAATTAAAATAAAGATGGAGACATATAATTATTTTATAATATATATTCAAATGTTCTTCAAAGACAGTTATTTTTTATTGCTATCAATTATACAGGGCCTTTATGAGGCTTTTAAATATTGTAGGCTTTGTAGAGGTCTTGTAATATAGTGTGCAGGCTTTATGGAGGTTCTGTAATAACCCCTACATACAAATTTACACCGATTATTTAAAAATCACAGTGATATTTATATCCTAGTATAACTGCGTAGACCTTCATTAGGCCTAAATGAGAGTAAAAGTAGGTTTTTGCAGTATTAAACTTGTTTTTACTGTCTTTAAATAATATTTTTATCAAATAAATTCAATTACAATTAAATTGAAACTACTTTGAGATTGGATAAAGTAATTAATTCTGTCAAAGTTTTATTGATTGTAATAAATTATAATATTCTTATTCCAATGGGAATTAAAAATACTCTGCTATTTATAATCAATAACAGAGCTAATCTTTTCTTTATTATTAAACATTTAACAGATGTCACTTCTTTTTTTCTCCTACTTAGTCAAGCTTAACGGAATGTTTTGTAAACGCAAGTTATTTTCTCCATTCTTTTATTATAAAACAATGGCTTCATTTATTCATTTCTTTTTCTTTTTTTTTTCTATTTCAAATAACACAGTGGTAAAAAAAATTAATTAATGCATTTGAAAGAGCATAGTTTTAGTAATTTAAAACACTGGATACGAGAATTTTAACGATAATCAACAAGCCATTTATGTACAAAAGACAGCTTATATGCTTTAATATAAAAATACTGTGTGAAAAATGTTGTAGAGACAATTGAAAGAAAAAAAAATAATATTAATCAGTAGAGATGAATATAAAATTGATGTACATTATTATTACTTGAGAAGAAAGTGAATTTAAATAGAGATATCGTCATGAAAATGTTTTCAAAGTGGTATATGAACGATAAAATAAAAATGCTAAAGATAGAATGAGGATGCAAGAGTATGAAGTAAAATGGATTTGCTAGTGGTAGAACCAACGAACAATCAGAACGATGAAAATGCAAGTAGTAGGTGAGAGGTCACAATGAAATCTGAGGTGAGTGCACGAGAATGACAAGCAAGGAAGAGTGGAAAGTAAAGAAAAAGCAAAATTTTATATGAAGCAATTGCAAGAAGCATAAAAAATAAAAAAAAAATTAAATAAAAACTGAATATAAAATTTATACAATCGAACAAAATTATACCGCAATTTATATTCAAAAATATTTATTATTAAGCACTTATTTTTTTTTTTTGACAAAAAAAATTGTTTGCTTTTTAAAGAATTGATAGAATTCATGTATAGATAAGACATAATTTAGTTTTGAAAATTTTTTTTATCTATGGGGATAAGTGAAATGAAATTTCAGTATCTTGGGTCTGACATGCGGTTGATCTTTACTACTTGGCCTCAATATACCCGTTGAGTTAGTGATTTTCCAGCAGATCGACCAGAAAAATGAGACTTCCGTTTGGATACTCAATCTATTATGTTGCAGTATTTTTGTTAGATAAAAATGAAAAGAAAAATAAACTATCTTAGATAAAGATATTCATATCTCATTTAGATAACAATAGTTTTTTTTTAGCTTAATAAAATGAGTACCTTTTGTCTTGTAAGGACATATTTTAGAATCATTAATTTAATAAATTAAATAGAAAAACTAATTGCTAATAGATTTGTAAATAATATTTAGTAATAATTATCAATAATAATTAATAATAATTCTATCTCTGTGCCCGGCGACTATTCTTGAAATCTTCTCGTATAGGGTAAGTTCGGGTTAGATGGCCACAAGGGTGAGATGGCCAATTGGAATGATTTATAGAATCGTTCACTAAATGTCGCTACTTTTTGATTATTTTTCGCTAAAATATTGGTCGTAGCTTCGATCCCACTTATGATAATAGAATATTTAAATTATTTAATTAATTATTAAAATTAATTTTTTGAGATACAATTTTTAGTATACTGTATATTATGAATGTTAATTATTTGAAAGAAAATTATTGGAAGATTTTTAATCATAGTTTGATATTTCTACGTTATTACACATGATTAGAAGAAGAAAATTCCGAATTGATTTTAGTTAGTGCAAAAATTTTTTTTTTCAATATACTTTAATTCTTCAGGGGTTGATTTTTGCTCCCCAGAAGGAATTAATGTCTCGAGTGAAATTACTAGAGCGCTGTAAGCGATAGGAGGTGGAGCAGATGAACGAAGGAATGACGAATAGCACACGAAACCGTAGTAGTAGTTGGAGTGAGAGCAAGAGCGTTAGAATAGATGTGATGAGGGAATGTCGGCACTGAGGAAGAGCATTGTCTGAATAAGTATAAACCAACTGAAGATGTCATTTTCACTACTGCAAACTCAATAAACTCAATTACATACTCAATTTGTGCATTTAAATAATAAAAAAGAAAAATTCATGCCTTACACTATTTTATTTACTATTTCAAATTTTAAATTGGATAAAAAATTCAATTTACATGAAGGGAATAAAGTTTGTATAGTGGATAGAAACCACCAAGTATACAGTCTGGGTCAGAAATTTTTTTTTCATTCTCTAATGCTGAAAAAGATATAAAATCCAGTTAAGTTCTAGTAATAATAAACTCGTGTTAACCTTTTCGAAATATTTTAAATAGTTTGCATCTCCTTAGAGCAATTAATCACCCACACGATCGCAGTTAGCAGTATTTTTATCCTCTCTTTTATCACCTAAATCCTTTGCTAATAAACTTCCGTCGAAAAAAGGCGGAAAAGTTTTCTCTTTAATTAAAAAAATTCCGAAATTAGCTAGTGTTAAATTCTGCACGATTTTCAAACTAAAAACATTCTCTACCGTCGTGTTAAGAAAGCTACAGTGTATGTCCGAAGTTAGCTCGTAACTATTGGTTCGACTAGTGGAAAAGCGTTTAAACTTACGTTGGAATCCTTCCGTGTCCCCGGTACTGGTATGATGCATAAATTATCTAACTTGGGTGAAACATAGTGTGCGCCATCATCGAGTCGTCTATTGTGTTCTAAAAAAAACGCCAAGCTTCGAAGAATAGACCGCCAGGTGGCGTTTTCTTTCTACAAGTCATAAGATGATAAAATAACTATTTAATGATTATTAAAATCAATTGTTAGAATTAGATAGTTATTGGAAGTTGGATAAATTATGACAGATTAAAAAAAAGTGTCTAATCAAGGTCTTAGTCTCAGTCGTAACTCTAACATAAACAAATCAGTCGAATGTTACCAATGACAAACTTGTTTCCTGGCTGTTCTTAACAGCTGGGTAAAAATATTGGATGAAGCTGAAATGAAAGAAATATTTAAAATTACAATAGATAAAATTATTTTGGAATTAGAAATTCATATTAAGCCTTTCTCCCGAAATTTAACAATATCTTTTATATCTTGAAGATTCATAATTAAATCTTTATATGGAAGGTTAAATAGATTCATCAGTGCATTAATTCTATTACTATTAATAATTCTATAGAATTATTTTTACTTCTGAAATTTCGAAACGTGCAGTTGTTATTTTTGCACTTCCATTTAAAGAAAAAATTCCCTCCGTATAGTGATCAGATTACAGTATTGAGTAAGCAAGAATTTTATAAATTAATCTCTCCAGAAGCTTTAATAATTATAACATTAATCATATTTAAATTCTACTATCAATAATAAAATTCATAATCAAATTTTGAAGTCTAAACAATTAATTATTTATAGTATTTAACTCTGGTGTATGTTGAATAATCTACAAAGTTTCAAATTACTGCATAGCAATTTATTATGAATACAAATATTATGAAATTATTCAGTTTGAAATATATTTTAAGAGATTAATTCCAACGTTAAAATCGATTATTGACTGATATTACAGTATTCATATTACTGTTAAGTTCATTTGTATAATTAATTCATTTTTTATAGACTGATGTAAAAATCTATCTTCAAATAGATCTATCAAAGGTAACATTACTCTCTCTTTCTCTCAAGTAAATTTCTTTCACTCATATATTTTACGGTACAATAACTTTTCAACTCTGTAATTAACAAGTTTTTTTAAGTGGTTATTTTTACGCTTTATTAAGCTCACATTTTATTGGCTATATGCTTGGATAAAGAAAATAAAAAAAAAATTGTGTTAAAAAGTTTAAGCTCTCGCGATTTTGTTCAAGTTAGTGAGAACTAAAGGGAATAAAGAAAAATGAGGAAAATGAGTTGAGTGAAGAAGGAATGGTGAGGGGAAGAATGAAGGTAGTGAGAAGGAGTGAATGAGTGTGATGAGTTAAAAAGAATAAAAAGAAATAACGATTGAGCAGAGATATGGTGGGGTTGAGTTGGGCGAAGGGAAATAAAAAAAAAAAAAAGATAGAAGATGAATAGAGGGTGTAAGCAATAGACTTGGTAAACGGTGCGTTCGAGGAGTTTCCGGTTAAAAAGCCCAACGTAGACATGAGGAGGTAAAAGTTGAAAGAGTACACTGACCAGTGGGATTTTCTCTCTTCGAATAATTCCGCTGAGTCTGCAAGAACTTGGAGGTTTATTTAGTGACGGTAAGTAAAGAGGTGCTTTGTGCGGTTATATGACCAAAGAATAGCAATATTTATTAAAGCATAATTGAAAATTTACCTGGTAAATTATTCTTTATCTTTTTAATTTATTAATGAGATTAGGAGAGAATAAATATTCAGTGGAACTTGATATTAGGTATGTAGATAATGAATTAATGATTTTTTCAAGTAGTCTAAATTTAATTAAGTCTTGAGCTTTCTATTTCAGTACACTGAAAAAAAAAAATTTACTTCATGTAAGAAATATTTTATTCAATCATTAACATCGAAATTTCAAATAGTTGCAATGAAATATTTCTTCGAAGTCATGAATATTTGATTGAAATCATTTTATTTACTCAAATAAATAAAATGCCATTTGTTTTCAAACTTGTCGTAATATTGAAACAAATGACAAAATGTCTCTTTAATAACACTACTATTAGATTGAATAAAAATACTCCAAGTTTCTTTTATTGATTGAATAAAAAATTCTTCTATTTAACGAAATTTTTTTTTCAGTATAGTGATTTTATTTCAATGTAAAAAATAAATCAATATTGGATAAATTATTAGTGCAAGTACAGCATAAGGTTAGATGATCACTGATAGCTTTGATAGAAGTAATTATTTAGTCAAAAAAATTTCTACTCTTCTAAGAATCATTTTCTTATCCTAGGAGGCTCTCAACAATCAGTCAACAATTCCCAATGATATTCTTAAGTATTAAAAATTCAATTGAATCTTAATCCCCTCAGACAAAACTGCATTTATATCCTATCCTGAACGATATTTTAGTTTGTTCATAAACAAAAGTTGGTTACGTTTTAACAGGCGATAAAGTTTTATGCATCGCTGAAGCATAAAAATAAAAGTAAAGTTGATGTCAGATGGGTTCTGACCTATTTAACTTTCCTTCTCGTCAGATAACGATACAAGCATAGAATCTTGATATATAAATCCTTATTTGTTTATTCTATAAAGCCCTTGGGGGTTTTCTCTACACCAGAGCCAAGCTATATCTGTTCATGGAAAGCAGCCAACTGGTAGGCACTAAGAATTATGGGTCTGGTTGTCTGATGGTGGAATCAGGGGATCAGTTTGCTATACGTGATAGCACAGAAAGGATTTCTCTATTGACTCGTAGTTCATGTCCTTGGAGATATCAACCATGTATATTTCAACTTGGAAATTAGTTATCACGTAATGCACATCTGCCTTTTTATTAACCCATCAAAACTAAGAGAGTATACACATTGAAAAAACTTTTTACTTACACATCTCATATCTCTCGTCTGCTGTAGAAAACATTTTATCTGTTAATTTTAGATTTTTTTTATTTTTCACTACAAATATGAGAAAATATGATATTATAAAATCAGTCTAGATCTTTGACTATATTTTCCATTGCTCCTTCAACTCAGTTCTTTCATTATTTATCTTTAAAATGGAATAGAAAGTCGTCTGAGCTTGAAAAATAAACGAAAACTCTTTTTTCTTACTTTCAAGGAATTTAAAGACGGAAAATAATAGTCGTATGCAATCATCTTTATGTAATTCTCAATTTGCTTTCATGATGGTAAGAAAAAGGTAAAGTAATAGTGAATAATGATATTCAGATGTTTCTCTGCTTTTATTATTATCATTATTATTGTTATCATCATAAGTTGAAATTAAAATAAGTTCTTTAGCAGTTTTTATTCACATTTGATTCTTCTAACAATAAATTTTCCTTTTAGTACCTTGGATATGCATTTAAAAAAAAAACTGTTAGTTATCCACTGTTGATAGAAATAATATATTAAAAATAGAAGTGAAATAATGAATTATTAATATATATTTTTTTTTTATTTTAAATGAAAGAACAATCTATTTGTAATGTAGAACATTTCAGTGGAGAAATAAATTTCATAGATCATGAATTAATAAAATTTTATTTTATACATAATAAAGTCTGTAATCGGGTGCAAATTTCTTTTCAGCAAATCTTTCTAGTAATGATCTGAAGAAGAATAAGGTTAATAACAGAAATATTGGATTCAACCAAACATGATTTCGAGCAGGACCAAAAATATTACACCAAATTATTGTAAAAAAAATAATCATGAAGAAAAACCATATTACATGCATCATCATGAAGATTTACCCCTAATAGAAGGGTAATAATGTGTAACAATCTTTTGGCTATATTAACATCTCAGTCATTCAATACTGATGAGAAAAGAACGGCACCTAGCAGTTGCTAAGGTAACTAACGTCCCTCTAGCATGTGCGAGAGATAGTGGTAGGCTATTCAATTTATGTTTTTGTATTTTTATAAGGGCAGTTGCCCTACGTCATAATTCAGTAAGTTCAATTAAATTTTATTTCATGGACATTTATGAGAGTGGATTACATATCGTAGTCTAGTTGTACATCATAATCATATTCGATAGGATCATCGTATGTATAATTAAAGTGCTTATAATTTTTGCTCAACTCATTATGGAGTCCTATGGCAAAATAATAGAGTACACACAGGATCAGAATATTTATATACATATAATTTTCAGCTAATGCTGCACAACTAAACCACAAGAGAAGAAATGTAATGAATGTAAGCAAAAACCATGTACGAGCTTCCATGGTGAAGAGTAGCCCTGAGCAGGAAGGTAACAATGTGTTACAATTTTGCGAGTTTATTAATATTTCAGTCATTCATGACTTGCGGAAAAGAAACGACATCTAGGGGCGATAGATGCAACCGATGCCTCTCTTGACAAAGATAGTGATAACTTACTCTAATTACAATTTGAAGTTTTGTTTGTGTATCTTTATGAGGGCATTTGCCCAACGTCATAACCATAAAAATTCAGTTCAGCCGCATTAAATATGCGTTTGTCAAAAAGGGTTAATCGTCAACTATTGTAAAATATTAGTCCACATTGTAATCATGAGAATTATGGCCAAATGCAAAATTGTCCCAATTATATTCCCAGCGTGTGTTATTATGTATTAGCATGTAAGCGCAATAGATTAAATACAAGACAAACATATTTACATAAAAATAATTTCGCGAAATGGCTATAAAAGTATACGAAAATAAGAGAACTGAAAAAGCTATAAGCCCAAACCATCTATAAAGCTCCATGCTGAGAGTTGACATTTCACAGACGAGTAACAATGTGATAAAATTTTTCAGCTTTATTAATATTTCGATTGTTCATGATTTGAGAAAGAGAAACGACATCTAATGGTAGGGAGTATAACTAATACTCCTCTGAAAAAAGATAGCGAGTGTGTGGGAGAAATCAAGGTAATCTACTCAATGTAAAACCTTCATCTATGTCTTTGTATTTTGTTGAGGGCAGCTGTAGCATGCCCAATGTCATAACCCTGTAAGCTTAGTTTAGCCACATTAAAAATAATATAAGTTCACGAGAAAGTGAACGCCGTCAATTATTGTAAGACACTAGTCTGTAGTGTAATATTCATATTATCATCGAATGTGAGATTTCCTTGCCTATGTTCCCTGTGTGCATTATTCTGTATTGTTAAGTAAAGATAATAGCTTACATACAAATGAAAAAGATGTAGGTGAAGGTAATTTCGAGTAAATATCATAGAAATATACCAATACAAGAGACCTGAACAAAGACTTATGAACGCAATCCATTTAAACAGCTCTATGATGAAAGATGACATTGTACAGATGGGTAATGATATTTTACCAATTTTTGACTTTAATAATATATTAGTTATTTATGACTTGTGAAGGAGAAACGACATTTAGCGATGGCGAGCATAACTAATGCCAAATAGCGATAACCTACTGGACCTTTACATTATTTTAATTGTAATTTCCATTTTTTTAGCAGAAAATAGCTATCAAAGGTATATAATAGGTTTTTATTTTTGTCCTAGAAAAAAAATTCACTGCGAGAAATAGCGATAGAGTCGATGAATATTTGAAAAAAAAAATGTTATAAAAATCAAAATAAAATAGAAATGTGAGTAAATTGAATTGATGCAAGTCGCATATCAACACAAAACTAAATAAAGTCATGAAAGAAAATAGAAAAATATTGAAACACGTGTCTGACTACACAGGTAGTTTATTTCTTGTATAAAACGATTCACAAGGGAGATGGCTGTTGTTTCGTAAAACCGGATACATTTTCCCTAGGCATCGTATACTAGAGTACAGGCGGGTATACGCGCTTCTCGTATATTTGCATATGAATTATGGCTGGTACTGGTGCCAGCAACTTTATTGGTTATTTAACGGTTCCATAGAGGTTTGAAACCACGTGTACAGCCACAACCATACTATTTCCCTATATCATTCGATATATGTGTCGCCAATGTGGCAGATTGATGACTGCGACGAGACCAGCTTGTTAATTTCTAGAAAAGGCTACTCTTCCAACACCAACACCATCTTCACTTTAGAGAATCATATTTCCACATAAGCTCTAATAACAATTTATGACTCAATAATTTGTATAAATCGTCCTAGACTTTTTCTTTTTTTTTTTATTTCTGCTATAAAACCATTAAAAACTCTTCTACTCCTCTTCTTCATTAACGTTCACTGCTATCAAGAGGCGTAAAATAACATAACATCAAATTTATTTAATGTTAAGTTACCATTGACAAACTATAGTTGTGAACACGCCCTTTAGCGGGATTAAAAAGAGCCAAAAGTGGTATAGAGCATGCTAGACAAATTTTTAAATGTTTGCTGATCATTCTAAGCATTTTTTTAAGAAATAATCTGAGAAGGATTGTTAGTAAAGATTGGAAAAAAATTATTAGGACTCACATCAGTATCTTGATGTACTTAATTCCCATCTTCTCTTGCTTTCTTTTCCTTTCAAACCTTCCGTTTCTACCTCCAACACTTTTTCCTGTCCGTATTTTTTTTTTCATCACTTTTAATTTTATTTTTGTTTACTCTCTTGCAGATCTACTTTTCTCCTCTCACCTGCACATTTCCTCATGAACTCCAGCAAGCACTCAGCAACCGATAAATTATCAACAAATAAAAAGAATATATCGCCTGCAGCCCAAAGATATCCAACAGTTTTGGCAAAAGTTAAATGCTCATCCTGGTAAGTGTCTTTTTTTTTTAAAGTTATTTATACGATTTAGTCGAATAGATTTATTTAAAGACTAAATAGACTAAATAGTGAAAAAGTTATTTTAGTTTTAAAAATTTTTTGGATGGTGTGTAAGTGTTAACGAGTATTTATCTAGTAGAGAAGCCATGCAGTTGACGAGGTAATTTTAAATGATAGGAAAAAATAACATTTTTTAAAATGATTTTATATGTAAATAGGTACGAATTGGAGGTCCGAATGGAATCTATTTAAATTCATTATAGATGTGCATTTATATTAAGTAAGTCAATCTCGTTATCGCTCGGTCTTTTTACATGATTGTACGAATAAGCAAATGTAGACTCGATGGGTAAATTCACGAGGTAAATATTAACTCTTGGAATGCATTAATTTCAAGTCAAAATTGTCTGTTAGCAATTTGAAGCAAAGATTTACTTGCTTCTGTTCTGATATTCATCAAATTGATGTACTGAATTTGGTCATATTCTGTTCATCCATTGTTGAACATTTGTGTGTTCATGCTGATCAGCCAATGGGATTTCTTTTTTTATCCTACTGTTCATTTTCATCACTAAGGTGAATTGAAACAAACACATCCTAGATGACTGGAGAAACATTATTATTATTGATAAAAATAAACCAATTGGTATTTATTGATTTTCATTGATGCTTGAACATTTTTGACCATTCCTATAAATTAATCATCATCAACTGATGTACTAGTCTAATTTTAAACATATTAATTTGATTAAGAGACGTCTGGTTATTCTGAACTGACAAGAATATCCTTCTGAGACATTAGCAGCTGATATGAAAGCAGAAAATAAATTAAATCGTTCTGGAAAAAGAGTTAATATTCAGCAAAATAAAATTTTCATTAGATTGAATTGATTGAAAGCATGATGGAGATGTAGGAATGATGATGTAATTTGTATTACATACTGTAAATAAGATGTAAAAAAAGAAAGAAGGCAATTGATTGCTAGTAACTTGATCAAAGCATCAGGATGTTCAGACACTCAACAATCAAAGACCAACAACTTCCTGTTGGCGAATCTCCAGACTATAATCAGCCTCTCTAGCGTTTCTATGTCAAAATCCGTACGTTGTCGTTTTCGTGTCGAGTTTCGGTTCCACCAAAGCCATGTCGGCTGTGTTAAGTAATCGGATACGATGCCTTCATCAGTTTACCAATTACCGTACCATCTATTATTCCACCTTTTTCTATCAATATCTCTGTTGGATTATTTTTAATAAGATATCAACTGATCATTATTTAACGGCAGGATTATTCTGTTGTATTTGGAATATTGAAGCTAGAGGAAGTGTCAAAATAGCTAGTGATCCAGGTGGAATTGATGAACAATTCAATAAGTGATTATGTCTTGATGTAATTGATGGGATCAGATCTGAATCATGAGACTGTTTTGGAGTTGATGTAGCATTGAGAGGTATGGATTGAAGAAAGACTAGTGTCAGCAAAGCTAAAGTTAGGAAATGATATATAAAAAATCATTGATAGCTATGGAGATGAATCATAGCGATAGAATTAGAATCACCCCACGTGCCCGTCTAAGGGTTAAATACAGATTTATAACAAATCTCAATCCCACTCGAATGAACCTAAATCTAAAGTTAAAACTCGAAGCTGCTGAGTAGAGTGAAGAGAGCAAGGAATTAACGATGCTGTAGTACCTATATCCTACTCTGAAAATTCTTTAGGGCTCCATTCAAGCATCACTTGTACTCTACACTTAACTCCACCTGACCTTTGTTCTACATCAGAATATTAGCATTTCAGAAATATTATCAAATGACTCAATCAATTATTGTACACTCGGTGTTGATAATTAATTACGAAAACTCCATACTCTCATGATCAGATTGTTCAATAATTAATTGAGTTACTGATTAACTGGGCAATTCATGTTGATGTTAATTGATATTTATCTTAAAACATCTAATTAAATATAATTAGCGAACCCTAGATGATGATAGCAATGATGATATTCTTGCAAGTAGTTAGTGATGGAATTGATGGATTTGAAGCTATCTATTATTAATTAAAGATCAACAGTAACAGTGCACGGTAGATAAATAATAAATAAGCAATTTATAGTCAACCATCAACCATCATTTAATTACATAGTTTAATCAGAGAAGTGGATTTATTATTTGTTATTCAATGTGAATAAAAAGACTTGAGTAGTAATCAAATGTATTCACATATGGATCTGATCACGTTTCCTAAAGGTATACAGTAATGTTACTACTAGTCTGATTTTCAAAAAATCATTTCCAGGCAAAAAATGGCGTAAAATTCGAACATATTTCATAGGACATAATTTGTTCTCTAGAGTATAAGGAAAATTTTGGTCGCCTCACTTTTTCAAATTTCGATTTAGTTTTCGAGATATTTGATCTCGAACATCATTGTTCATTATTTTAACCCACAATAGAGGATTACCATAAGAGTTTGTCAGTATTACAGTTTACCAATCAATGAATGTGTAATGCTGCTACCTTATTACTACTTCATTACAGTTTTCTATGATATATCGTAATGCTACTACCACAGAACTACCCTATTACTACCTAATTATTACCATACTAAATGATCTATACACAAATGTTTAAAAATAAAATTGTATCTAAGCAAGTATTCAACATTTTTTTATACTTCTTTCTATATCATTATTTGAATCTATTCTACAAGAAGTCTGTAGTTAATTCAACTAATTACATAATATCATAACATCCATGAAACATTTCCAATCCCAGTATAGAATTAGTTTGAGTTGAATCCATGGTTTAACTGTTCCAAAAGTTCATTACAATTTTAATTCACATTTATTCCAGATTTAACTTATTATTAAATTAGAATAGTAAATTAATTATAAAGGTAATAAATGATAAAAATAGAAAATAATAATAATTTTAAAATAGTAATGTAGATGAAGCACACACCTTGGGTATTGTATTTTTCTCGTTAATTCTCGTAATAGTACGAATAAATTAATTAGCGTGGTCTAGTGAATTAATCGAAGGCATTACTTAAATATACAGCGGTAAGTTTGGAAAGCTGTCGTTGTCAGGAAACCTCTTGTTCAGGACTTTAAACAAGTAAGAAGAGGGCGTAAAGGGTGAAGGGTGAGGAACGTTTATCACTTCTTGAGGTAAGATTTCATTTGGTGTGGACGACCAAGCATGAAGTTTAATACTCACTGTACGTGCACGGCAATTACGTTGCTATTTTCTACGACTATTATATGTTTTATAGATCGTTATACCACTATTTGTTCTCTCTCTCATAACTCACTCAGTTTATAACGACATCTTCATTTTACCTATTCAAGTTTGTTGAACTCATATTCATTAATAAAACTTTGTCCACTTTTATTGTTTATTTTTCATTATGAAACTCTTTATTTACAATTGTTTGTTTAGCTTATTTATTATTAACATTTATTAATAAACATCAGGCCATTAATATTCATCATTTCCATATTGTTTTTATTTTATTTTACATAATTAGTCTGGTTATATTCATTCACAAAATGATGTTTAATATTTTTTATTTTAATTATTAATGTCAAGTTGTAAATCATTTTGGTTTAATTTTAGTGATAAATGATCTCAACAAGATCGTTATAAAAACACTTCATTTTAAATCTAGGTAATTAATTGGTACAAACTAGTGATAAAAAATCATTCTTCATTGCTTGGGTAATTAACTTCTAGTTCATTTTATGACTTACATCTCTACTTTCACATTACATTGGATATAAAAAAATTTTATAATATTTTTTATGTGGAAATTGATCAGGATAAAATGTATTATAAATGATCACCATTACCAGTGAAGATGATTAGTAGATTTAGGATATTACTGATCAAAAACTTCCAAGCTTATTGATGAATTATTGATCAGCATTGCCTGGAGTTGGGAAAAAATACCAACATTGCAGCTACAAGATAGCTTCAGAGTTTTTAATTGATAATATTTCATGTGCTGGTTATTCATTTGCTAGTAGAAAGCAAGACTGACTCATTGCTGGACCAGCACCAGAGTCATCTGGCCAAGCTTAATTCAATGTTGGACCAAAAGTGAACCAGTCTTGCTTTCTGCTAGGACAATGCTGCTGGACCAGTTGTAGAAAATAACTGGATCATGACACCAATCCAACATCTCCAGCATGCGATCCAATATTTTAATCCAACTGCTAGAAATTACCAGGACTGAATCTCCTGATGATTGATCGTATTTTACATCTGTTAGATCATTAATTTGATTAATCATTCATGATCAGTCTCAACAGGAAGCAAGACTGGTTCATTCCTGGTCCACCACTAGAATAAGCTACCTTATCTTGATCCAATGCTAGACCAGAATTAGAACAACTTTGCTTTCCACTGGGAACCTGGCAATGGTGATCATCTAGAGCACTGTATCTTAAAGTATATCAGGAAGTTTCAAAAAATCTTTTCAATGAATAATTCATTTGATAACTCCATGATAATAAATGTTCCAGCAATAACATAAAGCTAAGTTGCAATAATATTTAGCAATAAATGACCTAGAATATTGACGAGCACCAAAAAAAAATTTTAGGGAGTGTTAATATGGTGTTTCTGTTAGCACGTTTTGGCATCACCTTACTAGGGAATATCATTCCACATTGTGCTATTTATTGCCCACGCAGTCTGATGAATTATTCATGAAGATAAACTCGACGCGTTGGAATTATACACTACCATTCCTCTTTTTCTCTCTCTATATATCTTTACGATGGTCCCGATATTGTTTACCCTGTGTTGCGCTCGTTATCACGATTACAATTACGCAAAGATACATCTTCAGTAATGTTTTATTTTTTGCTCCTACCATTTTTATAATTACTTTTGAGATTTGATGTGAAGATTGCAAACAAATTAGAATACTTTAATAATAACTTTACGTTGTTAAAAAATTTTTTTAACGAAGGGATTAAGAGATTTATGAAGATTTACTGTGTTAAATAAATTTAATTCCTTTTTTATTAATTAAATTTTCTGAAATTCCATTTACAATCGTTTTTTTATCTTCTTGTTTATTTACAGTTGTGATATCTTTAGTATTTTTATAATGATGATGATTATTATTCATTAAATATTTTTTTAGCAATGTCATAACCTATATGGAACATCTCCAGCATGATGGCGATCATCTAGCAATGATCCAGCATTGATGTCAATGATACTCCAGTCTTTGGAACATAGCTGGATGATGGTGTCATGCTAGAAATACCTTGTATAGGATCCATCAAAAAAGTTAGGTTGGGTTAAGTCTAAATACACAGAAATATGGATGATGGAGTGTCAGCAAGCCCTCCTTTCCTCAGCTTTTTTCAACAGATCTCCAAGATCATTTAGGTTAGCTTACCTCGATACTGCTTTTTTAGAGTTATACAATCTCCGATTCAATTAGTTTTTGGTCGATTAATGATTTTTTAAATTAAAAAGCAATAAAGTCTCACGTTTCTGTGTATTTAGATACTTCATGAAAATTATGGAGTATTATTGTATGAATAATAGTGACGTCCTGTCAACTCTAGTCTCAGTCACAAACTCAACATCACCAAACAAGTCAAGAGTTGCTGTATAACAACAAATTCAATCGATAGCCGAGTAGATACGTTAAAATATTTTACAAAATCTTTGGCTAAATGGATATTTGATCTCTCTCAGAGAGTTCATCACTAATAAAGTGTGTAAAATAACACCGCTTAAAGTGTGGTCAATACTAAGTGGCGATAAACAAATTGTAGATTTTAGGACGCTGCAGAAGAGCTTAAATATGGCTGCCAGGTGGTATAGTTTGTATATGGCAGTTCAGCATTGAACACACTATAGGTACATTGTTTTAATATTCTTTGGATTGAAAACTAAAATAAGTAATTATAACTGATAATAATAATACTGAAAAACTTAATTTTTAAATCCGATATGACAGTCATTTTTTGAAGCTCATGGAATGATTAAAAAAAGATCTTCAAACACAAAATATTAATTCTTGCATAAATTTCAACATTTGTACGTAAATGGTTTCCTTAAACCGTTTACATATTAAATTCTCTTATGCAAGTGGAATTACAATAATACTATAGCAGAGCTTTACTATTATATACTAGAGATTCATTCACCCACTTAAAGTCCTCTGGGTATATCATTGCATTTCCTTTGAGTTTCTCTCATTGAATCCGATGGTTCATGTTATATTTTAGTCTACATATTTCATGCAACATCATTCTTATTTTATTTATTTTACTTTTTACGATATGATTTAATATTTTATATATATTTATATATTTATATTATTAATTTTTCTTAAAAAAATGAAAGAAGTCTATTTATCACTTAATCTTACATTGATTCACTTATGTACTAAAATACTAAAAAAGACTTTTCACTAATTCTCTCATGTTAGAAATATTCTATTCGATCAAAATAACAGTGGTAAATGATTAAGGAATATTATTCGTTCTCCAAAATTGTTTTTTTTTTTTTTTTTAAATTAATCATTTAATAATTTTTTGCTCTTAGAAGGAAGCAAGTTTATTTCTAGAATAATACTAGAGTAACTTGGGAATGGCCTGATCTAGTTAGATTTTCACAGATGTGATTTAATCTGATCGTATCTAATAATCAGACACAGTCAGATCAAACAAAATTCCATCAAATCTATGTAGATCTAATTGAAGTAGACCTAATGAGACCTTGCCATCATAAAGATCTGGCTGAATCCAATTAAATCTATCCATTACATAGATTTATTTGAATTTGGTTAGATTTGATAATTAGGTCAATAAGATTGAACAAAATATCATCAAATCTATGCATACCTAATTCATCACATCTAGTTAGATCTAGTCAATATGCAGATCTAATTAGATTCAATCATTTTTTTTTGGATTAGGTCATCAATAAATGTTAGATCAGATATGGTCTTGCTTCCTTCTAGATCTAATGATTAGTAAAAAAAAATTTATCATATAATTTTATCATTCAATATATTGAAATAAATTTATCACCATTTTTCGTTGTCTATTTTTGATAAAAATAAATCCAAAAGATATTTAATATCAACAAATTAGCATCACTTATAACACGATATCATATCC
>CM054000.1:6813983-6922951 GCA_028641665.1 Chelonus formosanus
CACGGTTTCGGAATTTGATGGTATCGATTTTTCATGAATACTTCGCAGATTCTCAATCTGATGATATCGATATTTCATGAATACTTCACGGATTCGGAATCTGATGATATCGATTTTTCATGACTACTTCACGGATTCGGAATCGGATGATATCGATTTTTCATGAATACTTCGCAGATTTCGGAATCTGATGATATCGATATTTCATGAATACTTCACGGATTCGGAATCTGATGATATCGATATTTCATGAATACTTCACGGATTCAGAATCTGATGATATCGATATTTCATGAATACTTCACGGATTCAGAATCTGATGATATCGATATTTCATGAATACTTCACGGATTCGGAATCTGACGATATCGATATTTCATGAATACTTCACGGATTCGGAATCTGATGATATCGATATTTCATGAATACTTCACGGATTCAGAATCTGATGATATCGATTTTTCATGAATACCATCCAGATATTCATTTGATGATCTAGATGATTCATGTATACTCTCCAGATAATTTATCTGATGTTCTAGATAATTCATGTATATCATCCAGATAATTTATCTGATGTTCTAGATAATTCATGAATTCCGTCTAGATAATTTATTTGATAACATCGATTTTTCATAAATACTTCACAGATTCGGAATCTGATGATATCGATATTTCATGAATACTTCACGGATTCGGAATCTGACGATATCGATATTTCATGAATACTTCACGGTTTCGGAATCTGATGATATCGATATTTCATGAATACTTCACGGATTCGGAATCTGATGATATCGATATTTCATGACTACTTCACGGTTTCGGAATCTGATGATATCGATATTTCATGAATACTTCACGGATTCAGAATCTGACGATATCGATTTTTCATGAATACTTCACGGATTCAGAATCTGATGATATCGATTTTTCATGAATACTTCACGGATTCGGAATCTGACGATATCGATATTTCATGAATACTTCACGGATTCAGAATCTGATGATATCGATTTTTCATAAATACCATCCAGATAATTCATTTGATGATCTAGATGATTCATGTATACTCTCCAGATAATTTATCTGACGTTCTAGATAATTTATGTATACTTCACAGATAATTTATCTGATGTTCTAGATAATTCATGAATTCCGTCTAGATGATTTATTTGATAACATCGATATTTCATGAATACTTCACAGATTCGGAATCTGATGATATCGATTTTTCATGAATACTTCACGGATTCGGAATCTGACGACATCGATATTTCATGAATACTTCACGGATTCGGAATCTGACGATATCGATTTTTCATGAATACTTCACAGATTCGGAATCTGATGATATCGATATTTCATGAATACTTCACAGATTCAGAATCTGATGATATCGATTTTTCATGACTACTTCACGGATTCGGAATCTGATGATATCGATTTTTCATGAATACTTCACGGATTCGGAATCTGACGATATCGATATTTCATGAATACTTCACGGATTCGGAATCTGAGGATATCAATTTTTCATGAATACTTCACGGATTCGGAATCTGACGATATCGATATTTCATGAATACTTCACGGATTCGAAATCTGACGATATCGATATTTCATAAATACCATCCAGATAATTCATTTGATGATCTAGATGATTTGTGTATACTCTCCAGATAATTTATCTGATGTTCTAGATAATTCATGTATATCATCGAGATAATTTATCTGATGTTCTAGATAATTCATGAATTCCGTCTAGATAATTTATTTGATAACATCGATTTTTCATGAATACTTCACAGATTCGGAATCTGATAATATCGATTTTTCATGAATACTTCACGGATTCGGAATCGGACGATATCGATTTTTCATGAATACTTCACGGATTCAGAATCTGATGATATCAATATTTCATGAATACTTCACGGATTCGGAATCGGACGATATCGATTTTTCATGAATACTTCACGGATTCAGAATCTGATGATATCGATTTTTCATGAATACTTCACGGATTCGGAATCTTACGATATCGATATTTCATGACTACTTCACGGTTTCGGAATCTGATGATATCGATATTTCATGAATACTTCACGGATTCGGAATCTGATGATATCGATTTTTCATGAATACCTCACGGATTCAGAATCTGACGATATCGATATTTCATGAATACTTCACGGATTCGGAATCGGACGATATCGATATTTCATGAATACTTCACGATTTCGGAATTTGATGGTATCGATTTTTCATGAATACTTCACGGATTCGGAATCTGATGATATCGATATTTCATGAATACTTCACGGATTCGGAATCCGATGATATCGATTTTTCATGAATACTTCACGGATTCGGAATCTGATGATATCGATATTTCATGAATACTTCACGATTTCGGAATCTGACGATATCGATTTTTCATGAATACTTCACGGATTCGGAATCTGATGATATCGATATTTCATGAATACTTCACGGATTCAGAATCTGATGATATCGATATTTCATGAATACTTCACGATTTCGGAATCTGACGATATCGATATTTCATGAATACTTCACGGATTCGGAATCTGATGATATCGATTTTTCATGAATACTTCACGGATTCGGAATCTGATGATATCGATATTTCATGAATACTTCACGATTTCGGAATCTGACGATATCGATATTTCATGAATACTTCACGGTTTCGGAATTTGATGGTATCGATTTTTCATGAATACTTCACGGATTCGGAATCTGATGATATCGATATTTCATGAATACTTCACAGTATCGGAATCTGATGATATCGATATTTCATGAATACTTCACGGATTCGGAATCTGATGATATCGATTTTTCATGAATACTTCACGGATTCGGAATCGGATGATATCGATTTTTCATGAATACTTCACGGATTCAGAATCTGATGATATCGATTTTTCATGAATACTTCACGGATTCGGTATCTGATGATATCGATATTTCATGAATACTTCACGATTTCGGAATCTGACGATATCGATATTTCATGAATACTTCACGGTTTCGGAATTTGATGGTATCGATTTTTCATGAATACTTCACGGATTCGGAATCTGATGATATCGATATTTCATGAATACTTCACGGATTCGGAATCTGATGATATCGATTTTTCATGAATACTTCACGGATTCGGAATCTGATGATATCGATATTTCATGAATACTTCACGATTTCGGAATCTGACGATATCGATATTTCATGAATACTTCACGGTTTCGGAATTTGATGGTATCGATTTTTCATGAATACTTCACGATTTCGGAATCTGACGATATCGATATTTCATGAATACTTCACGGTTTCGGAATTTGATGGTATCGATTTTTCATGAATACTTCACGGATTCGGAATCTGATGATATCGATATTTCATGAATACTTCACAGTATCGGAATCTGATGATATCGATATTTCATGAATACTTCACGGATTCGAAATCTGATGATATCGATATTTCATGAATACTTCACGGATTCGGAATCTGACGATATCGATATTTCATGAATACTTCACGGTTTCGGAATTTGATGGTATCGATTTTTCATGAATACTTCACGGATTCGGAATCTGATGATATCGATATTTCATGAATACTTCACGGTTTCGGAATTTGATGGTATCGATTTTTCATGAATACTTCACGGATTCGGAATCTGATGATATCGATATTTCATGAATACTTCACAGTATCGGAATCTGATGATATCGATATTTCATGAATACTTCACGGATTCGAAATCTGATGATATCGATTTTTCATGTATACTTCACGGATTCGGAATCTGATGATATCGATATTTCATGAATACTTCACGGTTTCGGAATTTGATGGTATCGATTTTTCATGAATACTTCACGGTTTCGGAATTTGATGGTATCGATTTTTCATGAATACTTCGCAGATTCTCAATCTGATGATATCGATATTTCATGAATACTTCACGGATTCGGAATCTGATGATATCGATTTTTCATGACTACTTCACGGATTCGGAGTCTCAAGATATGGATATTTCTTGAATACTTCGCAGATTCTCAATCTGATGATATCGATATTTCATGAATACTTCACGGATTCGGAATCTGATGATATCGATATTTCATGAATACTTCACGGATTCAGAATCTGATGATATCGATATTTCATGAATACTTCACGGATTCAGAATCTGATGATATCGATATTTCATGAATACTTCACGGATTCGGAATCTGACGATATCGATATTTCATGAATACTTCACGGATTCGGAATCTGATGATATCGATATTTCATGAATGCTTCACGGATTCAAAATCTGACGATATCGATATTTCATAAATACCATCCAGATAATTCATTTGATGATCTAGATGATTCATGTATACTCTCCAGATAATTTATCTGATGTTCTAGATAATTCATGTATATCATCCAGATAATTTATCTGATGTTCTAGATAATTCATGAATTCCGTCTAGATAATTTATTTGATAACATCGATTTTTCATGAATACTTCACAGATTCGGAATCTGATGATATCGATTTTTCATGAATACTTCACGGATTCGGAATCTGACGATATCGATATTTCATGAATACTTCACGGATTCGGAATCTGACGATATCGATTTTTCATGAATACTTCACAGATTCGGAATCTGATGATATCGATATTTCATGAATACTTCACGGATTCGGAATCTGATGATATCGATTTTTCATGAATACTTCACGGATTCGGAATCTGATGATATCGATTTTTCATGAATACTTCACGGATTCGGAATCTGACGATATCGATATTTCATGAATACTTCACGGATTCGGAATCTGATGATATCGATTTTTCATGAATACTTCACGGATTCGGAATCTGACGATATCGATATTTCATGAATACTTCACGGATTCGAAATCTGACGATATCGATATTTCATAAATACCATCCAGATAATTCATTTGATGATCTAGATGATTTGTGTATACTCTCCAGATAATTTATCTGATGTTCTAGATAATTCATGTATATCATCCAGATAATTTATCTGATGTTCTAGATAATTCATGAATTCCGTCTAGATAATTTATTTGATAACATCGATTTTTCATGAATACTTCACAGATTCGGAATCTGATAATATCGATTTTTCATGAATACTTCACGGATTCGGAATCGGACGATATCGATTTTTCATGAATACTTCACAGTTTCGGAATCTGATGATATCAATATTTCATGAATACTTCACGGATTCGGAATCGGACGATATCGATTTTTCATGAATACTTCACGGATTCAGAATCTGATGATATCGATTTTTCATGAATACTTCACGGATTCGGAATCTGACGATATCGATATTTCATGAATACTTCACGGATTCGGAATCTGATGATATCGATATTTCATGAATACTTCACGGATTCGGAATCTGATGATATCGATATTTCATGAATACATCACGGATTCGGAATCTGATGATATCGATATTTCATGAATACTTCACGGATTCGGAATCTGATGATATCAATTTTTCATGAATACTTCACGGATTCGGAATCTGATGATATCGATTTTTCATGAATACTTCACGGATTCGGAATCTGACGATATCGATATTTCATGAATACTTCACGGATTCGGAATCTGATGATATCGATATTTCATGAATACTTCACGGATTCGGAATCTGATGATATCGATATTTCATGAATACTTCACGGTTTCGGAATCTGATGATATCGATTTTTCATGAATACTTCACGGATTCGGAATCTGATGATATCGATATTTCATGAATACTTCACGGATTCGGAATCTGACGATATCGATATTTCATGAATACTTCACGGATTCGGAATCTGATGATATCGATTTTTCATGAATACTTCACGGATTCGGAATCTGACGATATCGATATTTCATGAATACTTCACGGATTCGGAATCTGATGATATCGATATTTCATGAATACTTCACGGATTCGGAATCTGATGATATCGATTTTTCATGAATACTTCACGGATTCGGAATCTGATGATATCGATTTTTCATGAATACTTCACGGATTCGGAATCTGATGATATCGATTTTTCATGAATACTTCACGGATTCGGAATCTGATGATATCGATATTTCATGAATACTTCACGGATTCGGAATCTGATGATATCGATATTTCATGAATACTTCACGGATTCGGAATCTGACGATATCGATATTTCATGAATACTTCACGGATTCGGAATCTGATGATATCGATTTTTCATGAATACTTCACGGATTCGGAATCTGATGATATCGATTTTTCATGAATACTTCACGGATTCGGAATCTGATGATATCGATATTTCATGAATACTTCACGGATTCGGAATCTGATGATATCGATATTTCATGAATACTTCACGGATTCGGAATCTGACGATAGCGATATTTCATGAATACTTCACGGATTCGGAATCTGACGATATCGATATTTCATGAATACTTCACGGATTCGGAATCTGATAATATCGATTTTTCATGAATACTTCACGGATTCGGAATCGGACGATATCGATTTTTCATGAATACTTCACAGTTTCGGAATCTGATGATATCAATATTTCATGAATACTTCACGGATTCGGAATCGGACGATATCGATTTTTCATGAATACTTCACGGATTCAGAATCTGATGATATCGATTTTTCATGAATACTTCACGGATTCGGAATCTTACGATATCGATATTTCATGACTACTTCACGGTTTCGGAATCTGATGATATCGATATTTCATGAATACTTCACGGATTCGGAATCTGATGATATCGATTTTTCATGAATACCTCACGGATTCAGAATCTGACGATATCGATATTTCATGAATACTTCACGGATTCGGAATCGGATGATATCGATATTTCATGAATACTTCACGATTTCGGAATCTGACGATATCGATATTTCATGAATACTTCACGGTTTCGGAATCTGATGATATCGATATTTCATGAATACTTCACGGATTCGGAATCTGATGATATCGATATTTCATGAATACTTCACGGATTCAGAATCTGATGATATCGATATTTCATGAATACTTCACGGATTCGGAATCTGATGATATCGATATTTCATGAATACTTCACGGATTCGGAATCTGATGATATCGATATTTCATGAATACTTCACGGATTCGGAATCTGATGATATCGATATTTCATGAATACTTCACGGATTCGGAATCTGATGATATCGATTTTTCATGAATACTTCACGGATTCGGAATCTGATGATATCGATATTTCATGAATACTTCACGGATTCAGAATCTGATGATATCGATATTTCATGAATACTTCACGGATTCGGAATCGGATGATATCGATATTTCATGAATACTTCACGATTTCGGAATCTGACGATATCGATATTTCATGAATACTTCACGGTTTCGGAATTTGATGGTATCGATTTTTCATGAATACTTCACGGATTCGGAATCTGATGATATCGATATTTCATGAATACTTCACGATTTCGGAATCTGACGATATCGATATTTCATGAATACTTCACGGTTTCGGAATTTGATGGTATCGATTTTTCATGAATACTTCACGGATTCGGAATCTGATGATATCGATATTTCATGAATACTTCACAGTATCGGAATCTGATGATATCGATATTTCATGAATACTTCACGGATTCGGAATCTGATGATATCGATTTTTCATGTATACTTCACGGATTCGGAATCTGATGATATCGATATTTCATGAATACTTCACGATTTCGGAATCTGACGATATCGATATTTCATGAATACTTCACGGTTTCGGAATTTGATGGTATCGATTTTTCATGAATACTTCACGGTTTCGGAATTTGATGGTATCGATTTTTCATGAATACTTCGCAGATTCTCAATCTGATGATATCGATATTTCATGAATACTTCACGGATTCGGAATCTGATGATATCGATTTTTCATGACTACTTCACGGATTCGGAGTCTCAAGATATGGATATTTCTTGAATACTTCGCAGATTCTCAATCTGATGATATCGATATTTCATGAATACTTCACGGATTCGGAATCTGATGATATCGATATTTCATGAATACTTCACGGATTCAGAATCTGATGATATCGATATTTCATGAATACTTCACGGATTCAGAATCTGATGATATCGATATTTCATGAATACTTCACGGATTCGGAATCTGACGATATCGATATTTCATGAATACTTCACGGATTCGGAATCTGATGATATCGATATTTCATGAATGCTTCACGGATTCAAAATCTGACGATATCGATATTTCATAAATACCATCCAGATAATTCATTTGATGATCTAGATGATTCATGTATACTCTCCAGATAATTTATCTGATGTTCTAGATAATTCATGTATATCATCCAGATAATTTATCTGATGTTCTAGATAATTCATGAATTCCGTCTAGATAATTTATTTGATAACATCGATTTTTCATAAATACTTCACAGTATCGGAATCTGATGATATCGATATTTCATGAATACTTCACGGATTCGGAATCTGATGATATCAATTTTTCATGAATACTTCACGGATTCGGAATCGGATGATATCGATTTTTCATGAATACTTCACGGATTCAGAATCTGACGATATCGATATTTCATGAATACTTCACGGATTCGGAATCGGATGATATCGATATTTCATGAATACTTCACGATTTCGGAATCTGACGATATCGATATTTCATGAATACTTCACGGTTTCGGAATTTGATGGTATCGATTTTTCATGAATACTTCACAGTATCGGAATCTGATGATATCGATATTTCATGAATACTTCACGGATTCGGAATCTGATGATATCGATATTTCATGAATACTTCACGGATTCGGAATCTGATGATATCGATATTTCATGAATACTTCACGGATTCGGAATCTGATGATATCGATATTTCATGAATACTTCACGGATTCGGAATCTGATGATATCGATATTTCATGAATACTTCACGGATTCGGAATCTGATGATATCGATATTTCATGAATACTTCACAGTATCGGAATCTGATGATATCGATATTTCATGAATACTTCACGGATTCAGAATCTGACGATATCGATATTTCATGAATACTTCACGGATTCGGAATCGGATGATATCGATATTTCATGAATACTTCACGATTTCGGAATCTGACGATATCGATATTTCATGAATACTTCACGGTTTCGGAATTTGATGGTATCGATTTTTCATGAATACTTCACGGATTCGGAATCTGATGATATCGATATTTCATGAATACTTCACGATTTCGGAATCTGACGATATCGATATTTCATGAATACTTCACGGTTTCGGAATTTGATGGTATCGATTTTTCATGAATACTTCACGGATTCGGAATCTGATGATATCGATATTTCATGAATACTTCACAGTATCGGAATCTGATGATATCGATATTTCATGAATACTTCACGGATTCGGAATCTGATGATATCGATTTTTCATGTATACTTCACGGATTCGGAATCTGATGATATCGATATTTCATGAATACTTCACGATTTCGGAATCTGACGATATCGATATTTCATGAATACTTCACGGTTTCGGAATTTGATGGTATCGATTTTTCATGAATACTTCACGGTTTCGGAATTTGATGGCATCGATTTTTCATGAATACTTCGCAGATTCTCAATCTGATGATATCGATATTTCATGAATACTTCACGGATTCGGAATCTGATGATATCGATTTTTCATGAATACTTCACGGATTCGGAATCTGATGATATCGATATTTCATGAATACTTCACAGTATCGGAATCTGATGATATCGATATTTCATGAATACTTCACGGATTCGGAATCTGATGATATCGATTTTTCATGAATACTTCACGGATTCGGAATCTGATGATATCGATATTTCATGAATACTTCACGATTTCGGAATCTGACGATATCGATATTTCATGAATACTTCACGGTTTCGGAATCTGATGATATCGATTTTTCATGAATACTTCACGGTTTCGGAATTTGATGGTATCGATTTTTCATGAATACTTCGCAGATTCTCAATCTGATGATATCGATATTTCATGAATACTTCACGGATTCGGAATCTGATGATATCGATTTTTCATGACTACTTCACGGATTCGGAGTCTCAAGATATGGATATTTCTTGAATACTTCGCAGATTCTCAATCTGATGATATCGATATTTCATGAATACTTCACGGATTCGGAATCTGATGATATCGATATTTCATGAATACTTCACGGATTCAGAATCTGATGATATCGATATTTCATGAATACTTCACGGATTCAGAATCTGATGATATCGATATTTCATGAATACTTCACGGATTCGGAATCTGACGATATCGATATTTCATGAATACTTCACGGATTCGGAATCTGATGATATCGATATTTCATGAATACTTCACGGATTCGGAATCTGACGATATCGATATTTCATAAATACCATCCAGATAATTCATTTGATGATCTAGATGATTTATGTATACTCTCCAGATAATTTATCTGATGTTCTAGATAATTCATGTATATCATCCAGATAATTTATCTGATGTTCTAGATAATTCATGAATTCCGTCTAGATAATTTATTTAATAACATCGATTTTTCATAAATACTTCACAGATTCGGAATCTGATGATATCGATTTTTCATGAATACTTCACGGATTCGGAATCTGACGATATCGATATTTCATGAATACTTCACGGATTCGGAATCTGATGATATCGATATTTCATGAATACTTCACAGTATCGGAATCTGATGATATCGATATTTCATGAATACTTCACGATTACGGAATTTGATGATATCGATTTTTCATGAATACTTCACGGATTCGGAATCGGACGATATCGATTTTTCATGAATACTTCACGGATTCAGAATCTGATGATATCGATTTTTCATGAATACTTCACGGATTCGGAATCTGACGATATCGATATTTCATGAATACTTCACGGATTCAGAATCTGATGATATCGATTTTTCATAAATACCATCCAGATAATTCATTTGATGATCTAGATGATTCATGTATACTCTCCAGATAATTTATCTGACGTTCTAGATAATTTATGTATATCATCCAGATAATTTATCTGATGTTCTAGATAATTCATGAATTCCGTCTAGATGATTTATTTGATAACATCGATATTTCATGAATACTTCACAGATTCGGAATCTGATGATATCGATTTTTCATGAATACTTCACGGATTCGGAATCTGACGACATCGATATTTCATGAATACTTCACGGATTCGGAATCTGACGATATCGATTTTTCATGAATACTTCACAGATTCGGAATCTGATGATATCGATATTTCATGAATACTTCACAGATTCAAAATCTGATGATATCGATTTTTCATGACTACTTCACGGATTCGGAATCTGATGATATCGATTTTTCATGAATACTTCACGGATTCGGAATCTGACGATATCGATATTTCATGAATACTTCACGGATTCGGAATCTGAGGATATCAATTTTTCATGAATACTTCACGGATTCGGAATCTGACGATATCGATATTTCATGAATACTTCACGGATTCGAAATCTGACGATATCGATATTTCATAAATACCATCCAGATAATTCATTTGATGATCTAGATGATTTGTGTATACTCTCCAGATAATTTATCTGATGTTCTAGATAATTCATGTATATCATCGAGATAATTTATCTGATGTTCTAGATAATTCATGAATTCCGTCTAGATAATTTATTTGATAACATCGATTTTTCATGAATACTTCACAGATTCGGAATCTGATAATATCGATTTTTCATGAATACTTCACGGATTCGGAATCGGACGATATCGATTTTTCATGAATACTTCACGGATTCAGAATCTGATGATATCAATATTTCATGAATACTTCACGGATTCGGAATCGGACGATATCGATTTTTCATGAATACTTCACGGATTCAGAATCTGATGATATCGATTTTTCATGAATACTTCACGGATTCGGAATCTTACGATATCGATATTTCATGACTACTTCACGGTTTCGGAATCTGATGATATCGATATTTCATGAATACTTCACGGATTCGGAATCTGATGATATCGATTTTTCATGAATACCTCACGGATTCAGAATCTGACGATATCGATATTTCATGAATACTTCACGGATTCGGAATCGGACGATATCGATATTTCATGAATACTTCACGATTTCGGAATTTGATGGTATCGATTTTTCATGAATACTTCACGGATTCGGAATCTGATGATATCGATATTTCATGAATACTTCACGGATTCGGAATCCGATGATATCGATTTTTCATGAATACTTCACGGATTCGGAATCTGATGATATCGATATTTCATGAATACTTCACGATTTCGGAATCTGACGATATCGATTTTTCATGAATACTTCACGGATTCGGAATCTGATGATATCGATATTTCATGAATACTTCACGGATTCAGAATCTGATGATATCGATATTTCATGAATACTTCACGATTTCGGAATCTGACGATATCGATATTTCATGAATACTTCACGGATTCGGAATCTGATGATATCGATTTTTCATGAATACTTCACGGATTCGGAATCTGATGATATCGATATTTCATGAATACTTCACGATTTCGGAATCTGACGATATCGATATTTCATGAATACTTCACGGTTTCGGAATTTGATGGTATCGATTTTTCATGAATACTTCACGGATTCGGAATCTGATGATATCGATATTTCATGAATACTTCACAGTATCGGAATCTGATGATATCGATATTTCATGAATACTTCACGGATTCGGAATCTGATGATATCGATTTTTCATGAATACTTCACGGATTCGGAATCGGATGATATCGATTTTTCATGAATACTTCACGGATTCAGAATCTGATGATATCGATTTTTCATGAATACTTCACGGATTCGGTATCTGATGATATCGATATTTCATGAATACTTCACGATTTCGGAATCTGACGATATCGATATTTCATGAATACTTCACGGTTTCGGAATTTGATGGTATCGATTTTTCATGAATACTTCACGGATTCGGAATCTGATGATATCGATATTTCATGAATACTTCACGGATTCGGAATCTGATGATATCGATTTTTCATGAATACTTCACGGATTCGGAATCTGATGATATCGATATTTCATGAATACTTCACGATTTCGGAATCTGACGATATCGATATTTCATGAATACTTCACGGTTTCGGAATTTGATGGTATCGATTTTTCATGAATACTTCACGATTTCGGAATCTGACGATATCGATATTTCATGAATACTTCACGGTTTCGGAATTTGATGGTATCGATTTTTCATGAATACTTCACGGATTCGGAATCTGATGATATCGATATTTCATGAATACTTCACAGTATCGGAATCTGATGATATCGATATTTCATGAATACTTCACGGATTCGAAATCTGATGATATCGATATTTCATGAATACTTCACGATTTCGGAATCTGACGATATCGATATTTCATGAATACTTCACGGTTTCGGAATTTGATGGTATCGATTTTTCATGAATACTTCACGGATTCGGAATCTGATGATATCGATATTTCATGAATACTTCACGGTTTCGGAATTTGATGGTATCGATTTTTCATGAATACTTCACGGATTCGGAATCTGATGATATCGATATTTCATGAATACTTCACAGTATCGGAATCTGATGATATCGATATTTCATGAATACTTCACGGATTCGAAATCTGATGATATCGATTTTTCATGTATACTTCACGGATTCGGAATCTGATGATATCGATATTTCATGAATACTTCACGGTTTCGGAATTTGATGGTATCGATTTTTCATGAATACTTCACGGTTTCGGAATTTGATGGTATCGATTTTTCATGAATACTTCGCAGATTCTCAATCTGATGATATCGATATTTCATGAATACTTCACGGATTCGGAATCTGATGATATCGATTTTTCATGACTACTTCACGGATTCGGAGTCTCAAGATATGGATATTTCTTGAATACTTCGCAGATTCTCAATCTGATGATATCGATATTTCATGAATACTTCACGGATTCGGAATCTGATGATATCGATATTTCATGAATACTTCACGGATTCAGAATCTGATGATATCGATATTTCATGAATACTTCACGGATTCAGAATCTGATGATATCGATATTTCATGAATACTTCACGGATTCGGAATCTGACGATATCGATATTTCATGAATACTTCACGGATTCGGAATCTGATGATATCGATATTTCATGAATGCTTCACGGATTCAAAATCTGACGATATCGATATTTCATAAATACCATCCAGATAATTCATTTGATGATCTAGATGATTCATGTATACTCTCCAGATAATTTATCTGATGTTCTAGATAATTCATGTATATCATCCAGATAATTTATCTGATGTTCTAGATAATTCATGAATTCCGTCTAGATAATTTATTTAATAACATCGATTTTTCATAAATACTTCACAGATTCGGAATCTGATGATATCGATTTTTCATGAATACTTCACGGATTCGGAATCTGACGATATCGATATTTCATGAATACTTCACGGATTTGGAATCTGATGATATCAATATTTCATTAATACTTCACAGATTCGGAATCTGATGATATCAATATTTCATGAATACTTCACGATTACGGAATTTGATGATATCGATTTTTCATGAATACTTCACGGATTCGGAATCTGACGATATCGATATTTCATGAATACTTCACGGATTCGGAATCTGACGATATCGATATTTCATGAATACTTCACGGATTCGGAATCTGATGATATCGATTTTTCATGAATACTTCACGGATTCGGAATCTGACGATATCGATATTTCATGAATACTTCACGGATTCGAAATCTGACGATATCGATATTTCATAAATACCATCCAGATAATTCATTTGATGATCTAGATGATTTATGTATACTCTCCAGATAATTTATCTGATGTTCTAGATAATTCATGTATATCATCCAGATAATTTATCTGATGTTCTAGATAATTCATGGATTCCGTCTAGATAATTTATTTGATAACATCGATTTTTCATGAATACTTCACAGATTCGGAATCTGATAATATCGATTTTTCATGAATACTTCACGGATTCGGAATCGGACGATATCGATTTTTCATGAATACTTCACAGTTTCGGAATCTGATGATATCAATATTTCATGAATACTTCACGGATTCGGAATCGGACGATATCGATTTTTCATGAATACTTCACGGATTCGGAATCTGATGATATCGATATTTCATGAATGCTTCACGGATTCAAAATCTGACGATATCGATATTTCATAAATACCATCCAGATAATTCATTTGATGATCTAGATGATTCATGTATACTCTCCAGATAATTTATCTGATGTTCTAGATAATTCATGTATATCATCCAGATAATTTATCTGATGTTCTAGATAATTCATGAATTCCGTCTAGATAATTTATTTGATAACATCGATTTTTCATAAATACTTCACAGATTCGGAATCTGATGATATCGATTTTTCATGAATACTTCACGGATTCGGAATCTGACGATATCGATATTTCATGAATACTTCACGGATTTGGAATCTGATGATATCAATATTTCATGAATACTTCACAGATTCGGAATCTGATGATATCAATATTTCATGAATACTTCACGATTTCGGAATTTGATGATATCGATTTTTCATGAATACTTCACGGATTCGGAATCTGAAGATATCGATTTTTCATGAATACTTCACGGATTCGGAATCTGACGATATCGATATTTCATGAATACTTCACGGATTCGGAATCTGAAGATATCGATTTTTCATGAATACTTCACGGATTCGGAATCTGACGATATCGATATTTCATGAATACTTCACGGATTCGGAATCTGACGATATCGATATTTCATGAATACTTCACGGATTCGGAATCTGATGATATCGATTTTTCATGAATACTTCACGGATTCAGAATCTGATGATATCGATTTTTCATGAATACTTCACGGATTCGGTATCTGATGATATCGATATTTCATGAATACTTCACAGTATCGGAATCTGATGATATCGATATTTCATGAATACTTCACGGATTCGGAATCTGATGATATCGATATTTCATGAATACTTCACGGATTCGGAATCTGACGATATCGATATTTCATGAATACTTCACGGATTCGGAATCTGATGATATCGATTTTTCATGAATACTTCACGGATTCAGAATCTGATGATATCGATTTTTCATGAATACTTCACGGATTCGGTATCTGATGATATCGATATTTCATGAATACTTCACAGTATCGGAATCTGATGATATCGATATTTCATGAATACTTCACGGATTCGGAATCTGACGATAGCGATATTTCATGAATACTTCACGGATTCGGAATCTGACGATATCGATATTTCATGAATACTTCACGGATTCGGAATCTGATAATATCGATTTTTCATGAATACTTCACGGATTCGGAATCGGACGATATCGATTTTTCATGAATACTTCACAGTTTCGGAATCTGATGATATCAATATTTCATGAATACTTCACGGATTCGGAATCGGACGATATCGATTTTTCATGAATACTTCACGGATTCGGAGTCTGATGATATCGATTTTTCATGAATACTTCACGGATTCGGAATCTTACGATATCGATATTTCATGACTACTTCACGGTTTCGGAATCTGATGATATCGATATTTCATGAATACTTCACGGATTCGGAATCTGATGATATCGATTTTTCATGAATACCTCACGGATTCAGAATCTGACGATATCGATATTTCATGAATACTTCACGGATTCGGAATCGGATGATATCGATATTTCATGAATACTTCACGATTTCGGAATCGGACGATATCGATATTTCATGAATACTTCACGGTTTCGGAATTTGATGGTATCGATTTTCCATGAATACTTCACGGATTCGGAATCTGATGATATCGATATTTCATGAATACTTCACGGATTCAGAATCTGATGATATCGATATTTCATGAATACTTCACGATTTCGGAATCTGACGATATCGATATTTCATGAATACTTCACGGATTCGGAATCTGATGATATCGATTTTTCATGAATACTTCACGGATTCGGAATCTGATGATATCGATATTTCATGAATACTTCACGATTTCGGAATCTGACGATATCGATATTTCATGAATACTTCACGGTTTCGGAATTTGATGGTATCGATTTTTCATGAATACTTCACGGATTCAGAATCTGATGATATCGATATTTCATGAATACTTCACGGATTCGGAATCGGATGATATCGATATTTCATGAATACTTCACGGATTCGGAATCTGACGATATCGATATTTCATGAATACTTCACGGATTCGGAATCTGATGATATCGATTTTTCATGAATACTTCACGGATTCGGAATCTGATGATATCGATATTTCATGAATACTTCACGGATTCGGAATCTGATGATATCGATATTTCATGAATACTTCACGGTTTCGGAATCTGATGATATCGATATTTCATGAATACTTCACGGATTCGGAATCTGATGATATCGATTTTTCATGAATACTTCACGGATTCGGAATCTGATGATATCGATATTTCATGAATACTTCACGGATTCGGAATCTGATGATATCGATATTTCATGAATACTTCACGGATTCGGAATCTGATGATATCGATATTTCATGAATACTTCACGGATTCGGAATCTGATGATATCGATATTTCATGAATACTTCACGGATTCGGAATCTGATGATATCGATTTTTCATGAATACTTCACGGATTCGGAATCTGATGATATCGATATTTCATGAATACTTCACGATTTCGGAATCTGATGATATCGATATTCCATGAATACTTCACGGATTCGGAATCTGATGATATCGATTTTTCATGAATACTTCACGGATTCGGAATCTGATGATATCGATATTTCATGAATACTTCACGATTTCGGAATCTGATGATATCGATATTTCATGAATACTTCACGGATTCGGAATCTGATGATATCGATATTTCATGAATACTTCACGGATTCGGAATCTGATGATATCGATATTTCATGAATACTTCACGGATTCGGAATCTGATGATATCGATATTTCATGAATACTTCACGGATTCGGAATCTGATGATATCGATATTTCATGAATACTTCACGGATTCGGAATCTGATGATATCGATATTTCATGAATACTTCACGGATTCGGAATCTGATGATATCGATTTTTCATGAATACTTCACGGATTCAGAATCTGACGATATCGATATTTCATGAATACTTCACGGATTCGGAATCGGATGATATCGATATTTCATGAATACTTCACGATTTCGGAATCTGACGATATCGATATTTCATGAATACTTCACGGTTTCGGAATTTGATGGTATCGATTTTTCATGAATACTTCACAGTATCGGAATCTGATGATATCGATATTTCATGAATACTTCACGGATTCGGAATCCGATGATATCGATTTTTCATGAATACTTCACGGATTCGGAATCTGATGATATCGATATTTCATGAATACTTCACGGATTCGGAATCTGACGATATCGATATTTCATGAATACTTCACGGATTCGGAATCTGATGATATCGATATTTCATGAATACTTCACGGATTCGGAATCTGATGATATCGATATTTCATGAATACTTCACAGTATCGGAATTTGATGATATCGATATTTCATGAATACTTCACGGATTCGGAATCTGATGATATCAATTTTTCATGAATACTTCACGGATTCGGAATCGGATGATATCGATTTTTCATGAATACTTCACGGATTCGGAATCTGATGATATCGATATTTCATGAATACTTCACGGATTCGGAATCGGATGATATCGATATTTCATGAATACTTCACGATTTCGGAATCTGATGATATCGATTTTTCATGAATACTTCACGGATTCGGAATCTGATGATATCGATATTTCATGAATACTTCACAGTATCGGAATCTGATGATATCGATATTTCATGAATACTTCACGGATTCGGAATCTGATGATATCGATATTTCATGAATACTTCACGGATTCGGAATCTGATGATATCGATATTTCATGAATACTTCACGGATTCGGAATCTGACGATATCGATATTTCATGAATACTTCACGGATTCGGAATCGGATGATATCGATTTTTCATGAATACTTCACGGATTCAGAATCTGACGATATCGATATTTCATGAATACTTCACGGATTCGGAATCGGATGATATCGATATTTCATGAATACTTCACGATTTCGGAATCTGACGATATCGATATTTCATGAATACTTCACGGATTCGGAATCTGATGATATCGATTTTTCATGAATACTTCACGGATTCGGAATCTGATGATATCGATATTTCATGAATACTTCACGGATTCGGAATCTGATGATATCGATTTTTCATGACTACTTCACGGATTCGGAATCTGATGATATCGATATTTCATGAATACTTCACAGTATCGGAATCTGATGATATCGATATTTCATGAATACTTCACGGATTCGGAATCTGATGATATCAATTTTTCATGAATACTTCACGGATTCGGAATCGGATGATATCGATTTTTCATGAATACTTCACGGATTCAGAATCTGACGATATCGATATTTCATGAATACTTCACGGATTCGGAATCGGATGATATCGATATTTCATGAATACTTCACGATTTCGGAATCTGATGATATCGATATTTCATGAATGCTTCACGGATTCAAAATCTGACGATATCGATATTTCATAAATACCATCCAGATAATTCATTTGATGATCTAGATGATTCATGTATACTCTCCAGATAATTTATCTGATGTTCTAGATAATTCATGTATATCATCCAGATAATTTATCTGATGTTCTAGATAATTCATGAATTCCGTCTAGATAATTTATTTGATAACATCGATTTTTCATAAATACTTCACAGATTCGGAATCTGATGATATCGATTTTTCATGAATACTTCACGGATTCGGAATCTGACGATATCGATATTTCATGAATACTTCACGGATTCGGAATCTGATGATATCGATATTTCATGAATACTTCACGGATTCGGAATCTGATGATATCGATTTTTCATGAATACTTCACGGATTCGGAATCTGATGATATCGATATTTCATGAATACTTCACGGATTCGGAATCTGACGATATCGATATTTCATAAATACCATCCAGATAATTCATTTGATGATCTAGATGATTCATGTATACTCTCCAGATAATTTATCTGATGTTCTAGATAATTCATGTATATCATCCAGATAATTATCTGATGTTCTAGATAATTCATGGATTCCGTCTAGATAATTTATTTGATAACATCGATTTTTCATGAATACTTCACAGATTCGGAATCTGATAATATCGATTTTTCATGAATACTTCACGGATTCGGAATCGGACGATATCGATATTTCATGACTACTTCACGGTTTCGGAATCTGATGATATCGATATTTCATGAATACTTCACGGATTCGGAATCTGACGATATCGATATTTCATGAATACTTCACGGATTCAGAATCTGATGATATCGATTTTTCATGAATACTTCACGGATTCGGAATCTGACGATATCGATATTTCATGAATCCTTCACGGGTTCGGAATCTGACGATATCGATATTTCATGACTACTTCACGGATTCGGAATCTGATGATATCGATATTTCATAAATACCATCCAGATAATTCATTTGATGATCTAGATGATTTATGTATACTCTCCAGATAATTTATCTGATGTTCTAGATAATTCATGTATATCATCCAGATAATTTATCTGATGTTCTAGATAATTCATGAATTCCGTCTAGATAATTTATTTGATAACATCGATTTTTCATGAATACTTCACAGATTCGGAATCTGATGATATCGATTTTTCATGAATACTTCACGGATTCGGAATCTGACGATATCGATATTTCATGAATACTTCACGGATTCGGAATCTGATGATATCGATATTTCATGAATACTTCACAGATTCGGAATCTGATGATATCGATATTTCATGAATACTTCACCGATTCGGAATCTGATGATATCGATTTTTCATGAATACTTCACGGATTCGGAATCTGATGATATCGATATTTCATGAATACTTCACGGATTCGGAATCTGACGATATCGATATTTCATGAATACTTCACGGATTCGGAATCTGATGATATCGATATTTCATGAATACTTCACGGATTCGGAATCTGACGATATCGATATTTCATGAATACTTCACGGATTCGGAATCTGACGATATCGATATTTCATGAATACTTCACGGATTCGGAATCTGATGATATCGATATTTCATGAATACTTCACGGATTCGTAATCTGACGATATCGATATTTCATGAATACTTCGCAGATTCAGAATCTGATGATATCGATATTTCATGAATACTTCACAGTATCGGAATCTGATGATATCGATATTTCATGAATACTTCACGGATTCGGAATCTGATGATATCGATATTTCATGAATACTTCACGGATTCGGAATCTGATGATATCGATTTTTCATGAATACTTCACGGATTCGGAATCTGATGATATCGATATTTCATGAATACTTCACGATTTCGGAATCTGACGATATCGATATTTCATGAATACTTCACGGATTCGGAATCTGATGATATCGATTTTTCATGAATACTTCACGGTTTCGGAATCTGATGATATCAATATTTCATGAATACTTCACAGATTCGGAATCTGATGATATCGATATTTCATGAATACTTCACGGATTCGGAATCTGATGATATCGATTTTTCATGAATACTTCACGGATTCGGAATCTGATGATATCGATATTTCATGAATACTTCACAGTATCGGAATCTGATGATATCGATATTTCATGAATACTTCACGGATTCGGAATCTGATGATATCGATATTTCATGAATACTTCACGGATTCGGAATCTGACGATATCGATATTTCATGAATACTTCACGGATTCGGAATCTGATGATATCGATATTTCATGAATACTTCACGGATTCGGAATCTGATGATATCGATATTTCATGAATACTTCACGGATTCGGAATCTGATGATATCGATATTTCATGAATACTTCACGGATTCAGAATCTGATGATATCGATATTTCATGAATACTTCACGGATTCAGAATCTGATGATATCGATATTTCATGAATACTTCACGGATTCAGAATCTGATGATACCGATATTTCATGAATACTTCACGGATTCGGAATCTGATGATATCGATATTTCATGAATACTTCACGGATTCGGAATCTGATGATATCGATTTTTCATGAATACTTCACGGATTCGGAATCTGATGATATCGATATTTCATGAATACTTCACGGATTCGGAATCTGATGATATCGATTTTTCATGACTACTTCACGGTTTCGGAATCTGATGATATCGATATTTAATGAATACTTTACGGATTCAGAATCTGATGATATCGATATTTCATGGATACTTCACAGTATCGGAATCTGATGATATCGATATTTCATGAATACTTCACGGATTCGGAATCGGACGATATCGATTTTTCATGAATACTTCACGGATTCAGAATCTGATGATATCGATTTTTCATGAATACTTCACGGATTCGGAATCTGACGATATCGATATTTCATGAATACTTCACGGATTCAGAATCTGATGATATCGATTTTTCATAAATACCATCCAGATAATTCATTTGATGATCTAGATGATTCATGTATACTCTCCAGATAATTTATCTGACGTTCTAGATAATTTATGTATATCATCCAGATAATTTATCTGATGTTCTAGATAATTCATGAATTCCGTCTAGATGATTTATTTGATAACATCGATATTTCATGAATACTTCACAGATTCGGAATCTGATGATATCGATTTTTCATGAATACTTCACGGATTCGGAATCTGACGACATCGATATTTCATGAATACTTCACGGATTCGGAATCTGACGATATCGATTTTTCATGAATACTTCACAGATTCGGAATCTGATGATATCGATATTTCATGAATACTTCACAGATTCAGAATCTGATGATATCGATTTTTCATGACTACTTCACGGATTCGGAATCTGATGATATCGATTTTTCATGAATACTTCACGGATTCGGAATCTGACGATATCGATATTTCATGAATACTTCACGGATTCGGAATCTGAGGATATCAATTTTTCATGAATACTTCACGGATTCGGAATCTGACGATATCGATATTTCATGAATACTTCACGGATTCGAAATCTGACGATATCGATATTTCATAAATACCATCCAGATAATTCATTTGATGATCTAGATGATTTGTGTATACTCTCCAGATAATTTATCTGATGTTCTAGATAATTCATGTATATCATCGAGATAATTTATCTGATGTTCTAGATAATTCATGAATTCCGTCTAGATAATTTATTTGATAACATCGATTTTTCATGAATACTTCACAGATTCGGAATCTGATAATATCGATTTTTCATGAATACTTCACGGATTCGGAATCGGACGATATCGATTTTTCATGAATACTTCACGGATTCAGAATCTGATGATATCAATATTTCATGAATACTTCACGGATTCGGAATCGGACGATATCGATTTTTCATGAATACTTCACGGATTCAGAATCTGATGATATCGATTTTTCATGAATACTTCACGGATTCGGAATCTTACGATATCGATATTTCATGACTACTTCACGGTTTCGGAATCTGATGATATCGATATTTCATGAATACTTCACGGATTCGGAATCTGATGATATCGATTTTTCATGAATACCTCACGGATTCAGAATCTGACGATATCGATATTTCATAAATACTTCACGGATTCGGAATCGGACGATATCGATATTTCATGAATACTTCACGATTTCGGAATTTGATGGTATCGATTTTTCATGAATACTTCACGGATTCGGAATCTGATGATATCGATATTTCATGAATACTTCACGGATTCGGAATCCGATGATATCGATTTTTCATGAATACTTCACGGATTCGGAATCTGATGATATCGATATTTCATGAATACTTCACGATTTCGGAATCTGACGATATCGATTTTTCATGAATACTTCACGGATTCGGAATCTGATGATATCGATATTTCATGAATACTTCACGGATTCAGAATCTGATGATATCGATATTTCATGAATACTTCACGATTTCGGAATCTGACGATATCGATATTTCATGAATACTTCACGGATTCGGAATCTGATGATATCGATTTTTCATGAATACTTCACGGATTCGGAATCTGATGATATCGATATTTCATGAATACTTCACGATTTCGGAATCTGACGATATCGATATTTCATGAATACTTCACGGTTTCGGAATTTGATGGTATCGATTTTTCATGAATACTTCACGGATTCGGAATCTGATGATATCGATATTTCATGAATACTTCACAGTATCGGAATCTGATGATATCGATATTTCATGAATACTTCACGGATTCGGAATCTGATGATATCGATTTTTCATGAATACTTCACGGATTCGGAATCGGATGATATCGATTTTTCATGAATACTTCACGGATTCAGAATCTGATGATATCGATTTTTCATGAATACTTCACGGATTCGGTATCTGATGATATCGATATTTCATGAATACTTCACGATTTCGGAATCTGACGATATCGATATTTCATGAATACTTCACGGTTTCGGAATTTGATGGTATCGATTTTTCATGAATACTTCACGGATTCGGAATCTGATGATATCGATATTTCATGAATACTTCACGGATTCGGAATCTGATGATATCGATTTTTCATGAATACTTCACGGATTCGGAATCTGATGATATCGATATTTCATGAATACTTCACGATTTCGGAATCTGACGATATCGATATTTCATGAATACTTCACGGTTTCGGAATTTGATGGTATCGATTTTTCATGAATACTTCACGATTTCGGAATCTGACGATATCGATATTTCATGAATACTTCACGGTTTCGGAATTTGATGGTATCGATTTTTCATGAATACTTCACGGATTCGGAATCTGATGATATCGATATTTCATGAATACTTCACAGTATCGGAATCTGATGATATCGATATTTCATGAATACTTCACGGATTCGAAATCTGATGATATCGATATTTCATGAATACTTCACGATTTCGGAATCTGACGATATCGATATTTCATGAATACTTCACGGTTTCGGAATCTGATGATATCGATATTTCATGAATACTTCACGGATTCGGAATCTGATGATATCGATATTTCATGAATACTTCACGGTTTCGGAATTTGATGGTATCGATTTTTCATGAATACTTCACGGATTCGGAATCTGATGATATCGATATTTCATGAATACTTCACAGTATCGGAATCTGATGATATCGATATTTCATGAATACTTCACGGATTCGGAATCTGATGATATCGATTTTTCATGTATACTTCACGGATTCGGAATCTGATGATATCGATATTTCATGAATACTTCACGGTTTCGGAATTTGATGGTATCGATTTTTCATGAATACTTCACGGTTTCGGAATTTGATGGTATCGATTTTTCATGAATACTTCGCAGATTCTCAATCTGATGATATCGATATTTCATGAATACTTCACGGATTCGGAATCTGATGATATCGATTTTTCATGACTACTTCACGGATTCGGAGTCTCAAGATATGGATATTTCTTGAATACTTCGCAGATTCTCAATCTGATGATATCGATATTTCATGAATACTTCACGGATTCGGAATCTGATGATATCGATATTTCATGAATACTTCACGGATTCAGAATCTGATGATATCGATATTTCATGAATACTTCACGGATTCAGAATCTGATGATATCGATATTTCATGAATACTTCACGGATTCGGAATCTGACGATATCGATATTTCATGAATACTTCACGGATTCGGAATCTGATGATATCGATATTTCATGAATGCTTCACGGATTCAAAATCTGACGATATCGATATTTCATAAATACCATCCAGATAATTCATTTGATGATCTAGATGATTCATGTATACTCTCCAGATAATTTATCTGATGTTCTAGATAATTCATGTATATCATCCAGATAATTTATCTGATGTTCTAGATAATTCATGAATTCCGTCTAGATAATTTATTTAATAACATCGATTTTTCATAAATACTTCACAGATTCGGAATCTGATGATATCGATTTTTCATGAATACTTCACGGATTCGGAATCTGACGATATCGATATTTCATGAATACTTCACGGATTTGGAATCTGATGATATCAATATTTCATGAATACTTCACAGATTCGGAATCTGATGATATCAATATTTCATGAATACTTCACGATTACGGAATTTGATGATATCGATTTTTCATGAATACTTCACGGATTCGGAATCTGACGATATCGATATTTCATGAATACTTCACGGATTCGGAATCTGACGATATCGATATTTCATGAATACTTCACGGATTCGGAATCTGATGATATCGATTTTTCATGAATACTTCACGGATTCGGAATCTGACGATATCGATATTTCATGAATACTTCACGGATTCGAAATCTGACGATATCGATATTTCATAAATACCATCCAGATAATTCATTTGATGATCTAGATGATTTATGTATACTCTCCAGATAATTTATCTGATGTTCTAGATAATTCATGTATATCATCCAGATAATTTATCTGATGTTCTAGATAATTCATGGATTCCGTCTAGATAATTTATTTGATAACATCGATTTTTCATGAATACTTCACAGATTCGGAATCTGATAATATCGATTTTTCATGAATACTTCACGGATTCGGAATCGGACGATATCGATTTTTCATGAATACTTCACAGTTTCGGAATCTGATGATATCAATATTTCATGAATACTTCACGGATTCGGAATCGGACGATATCGATTTTTCATGAATACTTCACGGATTCGGAATCTGATGATATCGATATTTCATGAATGCTTCACGGATTCAAAATCTGACGATATCGATATTTCATAAATACCATCCAGATAATTCATTTGATGATCTAGATGATTCATGTATACTCTCCAGATAATTTATCTGATGTTCTAGATAATTCATGTATATCATCCAGATAATTTATCTGATGTTCTAGATAATTCATGAATTCCGTCTAGATAATTTATTTGATAACATCGATTTTTCATAAATACTTCACAGATTCGGAATCTGATGATATCGATTTTTCATGAATACTTCACGGATTCGGAATCTGACGATATCGATATTTCATGAATACTTCACGGATTTGGAATCTGATGATATCAATATTTCATGAATACTTCACAGATTCGGAATCTGATGATATCAATATTTCATGAATACTTCACGATTTCGGAATTTGATGATATCGATTTTTCATGAATACTTCACGGATTCGGAATCTGAAGATATCGATTTTTCATGAATACTTCACGGATTCGGAATCTGACGATATCGATATTTCATGAATACTTCACGGATTCGGAATCTGAAGATATCGATTTTTCATGAATACTTCACGGATTCGGAATCTGACGATATCGATATTTCATGAATACTTCACGGATTCGGAATCTGACGATATCGATATTTCATGAATACTTCACGGATTCGGAATCTGATGATATCGATTTTTCATGAATACTTCACGGATTCAGAATCTGATGATATCGATTTTTCATGAATACTTCACGGATTCGGTATCTGATGATATCGATATTTCATGAATACTTCACAGTATCGGAATCTGATGATATCGATATTTCATGAATACTTCACGGATTCGGAATCTGATGATATCGATATTTCATGAATACTTCACGGATTCGGAATCTGACGATATCGATATTTCATGAATACTTCACGGATTCGGAATCTGATGATATCGATTTTTCATGAATACTTCACGGATTCAGAATCTGATGATATCGATTTTTCATGAATACTTCACGGATTCGGTATCTGATGATATCGATATTTCATGAATACTTCACAGTATCGGAATCTGATGATATCGATATTTCATGAATACTTCACGGATTCGGAATCTGACGATAGCGATATTTCATGAATACTTCACGGATTCGGAATCTGACGATATCGATATTTCATGAATACTTCACGGATTCGGAATCTGATAATATCGATTTTTCATGAATACTTCACGGATTCGGAATCGGACGATATCGATTTTTCATGAATACTTCACAGTTTCGGAATCTGATGATATCAATATTTCATGAATACTTCACGGATTCGGAATCGGACGATATCGATTTTTCATGAATACTTCACGGATTCGGAGTCTGATGATATCGATTTTTCATGAATACTTCACGGATTCGGAATCTTACGATATCGATATTTCATGACTACTTCACGGTTTCGGAATCTGATGATATCGATATTTCATGAATACTTCACGGATTCGGAATCTGATGATATCGATTTTTCATGAATACCTCACGGATTCAGAATCTGACGATATCGATATTTCATGAATACTTCACGGATTCGGAATCGGATGATATCGATATTTCATGAATACTTCACGATTTCGGAATCGGACGATATCGATATTTCATGAATACTTCACGGTTTCGGAATTTGATGGTATCGATTTTCCATGAATACTTCACGGATTCGGAATCTGATGATATCGATATTTCATGAATACTTCACGGATTCAGAATCTGATGATATCGATATTTCATGAATACTTCACGATTTCGGAATCTGACGATATCGATATTTCATGAATACTTCACGGATTCGGAATCTGATGATATCGATTTTTCATGAATACTTCACGGATTCGGAATCTGATGATATCGATATTTCATGAATACTTCACGATTTCGGAATCTGACGATATCGATATTTCATGAATACTTCACGGTTTCGGAATTTGATGGTATCGATTTTTCATGAATACTTCACGGATTCAGAATCTGATGATATCGATATTTCATGAATACTTCACAGATTCGGAATCTGATGATATCGATATTTCATGAATACTTCACGGATTCGGAATCTGATGATATCGATTTTTCATGAATACTTCACGGATTCGGAATCGGATGATATCGATTTTTCATGAATACTTCACGGATTCGGAATCTGATGATATCGATATTTCATGAATACTTCACGGATTCGGAATCTGATGATATCGATATTTCATGAATACTTCACAGTATCGGAATCTGATGATATCGATATTTCATGAATACTTCACGGATTCGGAATCTGATGATATCGATTTTTCATGAATACTTCACGGATTCGGAATCTGACGATATCGATATTTCATGAATACTTCACGGATTCGGAATCTGACGATATCGATATTTCATGAATACTTCACGGTTTCGGAATTTGATGGTATCGATTTTTCATGAATACTTCACGGATTCGGAATCTGATGATATCGATATTTCATGAATACTTCACGGATTCGGAATCTGATGATATCGATTTTTCATGAATACTTCACGGATTCGGAATCTGATGATATCGATATTTCATGAATACTTCACGATTTCGGAATCTGACGATATCGATATTTCATGAATACTTCACGGATTCGGAATCTGATGATATCGATTTTTCATGTATACTTCACGGATTCGGAATCTGATGATATCGATATTTCATGAATACTTCACGGATTCGGAATCGGATGATATCGATTTTTCATGAATACTTCACGGATTCAGAATCTGACGATATCGATATTTCATGAATACTTCACGGATTCGGAATCGGATGATATCGATATTTCATGAATACTTCACGATTTCGGAATCTGACGATATCGATATTTCATGAATACTTCACGGATTCGGAATCTGATGATATCGATATTTCATGAATACTTCACGGATTCGGAATCTGATGATATCAATTTTTCATGAATACTTCACGGATTCGGAATCGGATGATATCGATTTTTCATGAATACTTCACGGATTCAGAATCTGACGATATCGATATTTCATGAATACTTCACGGATTCGGAATCGGATGATATCGATATTTCATGAATACTTCACGATTTCGGAATCTGACGATATCGATATTTCATGAATACTTCACGGATTCGGAATCTGATGATATCGATTTTTCATGAATACTTCACGGATTCGGAATCTGATGATATCGATATTTCATGAATACTTCACGGATTCGGAATCTGATGATATCGATTTTTCATGAATACTTCACGGATTCGGAATCTGATGATATCGATATTTCATGAATACTTCACGATTTCGGAATCTGACGATATCGATATTTCATGAATACTTCACGGTTTCGGAATTTGATGGTATCGATTTTTCATGAATACTTCACGGATTCGGAATCTGATGATATCGATATTTCATGAATACTTCACAGTATCGGAATCTGATGATATCGATATTTCATGAATACTTCACGGATTCGGAATCTGATGATATCGATTTTTCATGAATACTTCACGGATTCGGAATCTGATGATATCGATATTTCATGAATACTTCACGATTTCGGAATCTGACGATATCGATATTTCATGAATACTTCACGGATTCGGAATCTGATGATATCGATATTTCATGAATACTTCACGATTTCGGAATCTGATGATATCGATATTTCATGAATACTTCACGGATTCGGAATCTGACGATATCGATATTTCATGAATACTTCACGGTTTCGGAATTTGATGGTATCGATTTTTCATGAATACTTCACGGATTCGGAATCTGATGATATCGATATTTCATGAATACTTCACAGATTCGGAATCTGATGATATCGATATTTCATGAATACTTCACGGATTCGGAATCTGATGATATCGATTTTTCATGAATACTTCACGGATTCGGAATCTGATGATATCGATTTTTCATGAATACTTCACGGATTCAGAATCTGACGATATCGATATTTCATGAATACTTCACGGATTCGGAATCTGATGATATCGATATTTCATGAATACTTCACGGATTCGGAATCTGATGATATCGATATTTCATGAATACTTCACGGATTCGGAATCTGATGATATCGATATTTCATGAATACTTCACGGATTCGGAATCTGATGATATCGATATTTCATGAATACTTCACGGATTCGGAATCTGACGATATCGATTTTTCATGAATACTTCACGGTTTCGGAATTTGATGGTATCGATTTTTCATGAATACTTCACGGATTCGGAATCTGATGATATCGATATTTCATGAATACTTCACGGATTCGGAATCTGATGATATCGATTTTTCATGAATACTTCACGGATTCGGAATCTGATGATATCGATATTTCATGAATACTTCACGGATTCAGAATCTGATGATATCGATATTTCATGAATACTTCACGGATTCGGAATCTGATGATATCGATATTTCATGAATACTTCACGGATTCGGAATCTGATGATATCGATATTTCATGAATACTTCACGGATTCGGAATCTGACGATATCGATATTTCATAAATACCATCCAGATAATTCATTTGATGATCTAGATGATTTATGTATACTCTCCAGATAATTTATCTGATGTTCTAGATAATTCATGTATATCATCCAGATAATTTATCTGATGTTCTAGATAATTCATGAATTCCGTCTAGATAATTTATTTGATAACATCGATTTTTCATGAATACTTCACAGATTCGGAATCTGATGATATCGATTTTTCATGAATACTTCACGGATTCGGAATCTGACGATATCGATATTTCATGAATACTTCACGGATTCGGAATCTGACGATATCGATATTTCATGAATACTTCACGGATTCGGAATCTGATGATATCGATATTTCATGAATACTTCACGGATTCGGAATCTGACGATATCGATATTTCATGAATACTTCACGGATTCGAAATCTGACGATATCGATATTTCATAAATACCATCCAGATAATTCATTTGATGATCTAGATGATTCATGTATACTCTCCAGATAATTTATCTGATGTTCTAGATAATTCATGTATATCATCCAGATAATTTATCTGATGTTCTAGATAATTCATGAATTCCGTCTAGATAATTTATTTGATAACATCGATTTTTCATGAATACTTCACAGATTCGGAATCTGATGATATCGATTTTTCATGAATACTTCACGGATTCGGAATCTGACGATATCGATTTTTCATGAATACTTCACAGTTTCGGAATCTGATGATATCAATATTTCATGAATACTTCACGGATTCGGAATCGGACGATATCGATTTTTCATGAATACTTCACGGATTCAGAATCTGATGATATCGATTTTTCATGAATACTTCACGGATTCGGAATCTTACGATATCGATATTTCATGAATCCTTCACGGGTTCGGAATCTGACGATATCGATATTTCATGACTACTTCACGGATTCGGAATCTGATGATATCGATATTTCATAAATACCATCCAGATAATTCATTTGATGATCTAGATGATTTATGTATACTCTCCAGATAATTTATCTGATGTTCTAGATAATTCATGTATATCATCCAGATAATTTATCTGATGTTCTAGATAATTCATGAATTCCGTCTAGATAATTTATTTGATAACATCGATTTTTCATAAATACTTCACAGATTCGGAATCTGATGATATCGATTTTTCATGAATACTTCACGGATTCGGAATCTGACGATATCGATATTTCATGAATACTTCACGGATTTGGAATCTGATGATATCAATATTTCATGAATACTTCACAGATTCGGAATCTGATGATATCAATATTTCATGAATACTTCACGATTTCGGAATTTGATGATATCGATTTTTCATGAATACTTCACGGATTCGGAATCTGACGATATCGATATTTCATGAATACTTCACGGATTCGGAATCTGACGATATCGATATTTCATGAATACTTCACGGATTCGGAATCTGAAGATATCGATTTTTCATGAATACTTCACGGATTCGGAATCTGACGATATCGATATTTCATGAATACTTCACGGATTCGGAATCTGACGATATCGATATTTCATGAATACTTCACGGATTCGGAATCTGATGATATCGATTTTTCATGAATACTTCACGGATTCAGAATCTGATGATATCGATTTTTCATGAATACTTCACGGATTCAGTATCTGATGATATCGATATTTCATGAATACTTCACAGTATCGGAATCTGATGATATCGATATTTCATGAATACTTCACGGATTCAGAATCTGATGATATCGATATTTCATGAATACTTCACGGATTCGGAATCTGATGATATCGACATTTCATGAATACTTCACGGATTCAGAATCTGATGATATCGATATTTCATGAATACTTCACGATTCCGGAATCTGACGATATCGATATTTCATGAATACTTCACGGATTCGGAATCTGATGATATCGATTTTTCATGAATACTTCACGGATTCGGAATCTGATGATATCGATATTTCATGAATACTTCACGATTTCGGAATCTGACGATATCGATATTTCATGAATACTTCACGGATTCGGAATCTGATGATATCGATTTTTCATGAATACTTCACGGATTCGGAATCTGATGATATCGATATTTCATGAATACTTCACAGTATCGGAATCTGATGATATCGATATTTCATGAATACTTCACGGATTCGGAATCTGATGATATCGATTTTTCATGAATACTTCACGGATTCGGAATCGGATGATATCGATTTTTCATGAATACTTCACGGATTCAGAATCTGACGATATCGATATTTCATGAATACTTCACGGATTCGGAATCTGATGATATCGATATTTCATGAATACTTCACGGATTCGGAATCTGATGATATCGATATTTCATGAATACTTCACGGATTCGGAATCTGATGATATCGATTTTTCATGAATACTTCACGGATTCGGAATCTGATGATATCGATATTTCATGAATACTTCACGATTTCGGAATCTGACGATATCGATATTTCATGAATACTTCACGGTTTCGGAATTTGATGGTATCGATTTTTCATGAATACTTCACGGATTCGGAATCTGATGATATCGATATTTCATGAATACTTCACGGATTCGGAATCTGATGATATCGATTTTTCATGAATACTTCACGGATTCGGAATCTGATGATATCGATATTTCATGAATACTTCACGGATTCGGAATCTGACGATATCGATATTTCATGAATACTTCACGGATTCGGAATCTGATGATATCGATTTTTCATGAATACTTCACGGATTCGGAATCTGACGATATCGATATTTCATGAATACTTCACGGATTCGGAATCTGATGATATCGATTTTTCATGAATACTTCACGGATTCAGAATCTGATGATATCGATATTTCATGAATACTTCACGGATTCGGAATCTGATGATATCGATATTTCATGAATACTTCACGGATTCGGAATCTGACGATATCGATATTTCATGAATACTTCACGGATTCGGAATCTGATGATATCGATTTTTCATGAATACTTCACGGATTCGGAATCTGATGATATCGATATTTCATGAATACTTCACGATTTCGGAATCTGACGATATCGATATTTCATGAATACTTCACGGATTCGGAATCTGATGATATCGATTTTTCATGAATACTTCACGGATTCGGAATCTGATGATATCGATATTTCATGAATACTTCACGGATTCGGAATCTGATGATATCGATTTTTCATGAATACTTCACGGATTCGGAATCTGATGATATCGATATTTCATGAATACTTCACGATTTCGGAATCTGACGATATCGATATTTCATGAATACTTCACGGATTCGGAATCTGATGATATCGATATTTCATGAATACTTCACGGATTCGGAATCTGATGATATCGATATTTCATGAATACTTCACGGATTCGGAATCTGATGATATCGATATTTCATGAATACTTCACGGATTCGGAATCTGATGATATCGATATTTCATGAATACTTCACGGATTCGGAATCTGATGATATCGATATTTCATGAATACTTCACGGATTCGAATCTGATGATATCGATATTTCATGAATACTTCACGGATTCGGAATCTGATGATATCGATATTTCATGAATACTTCACGATTCGGAATCTGATGATATCGATATTTCATGAATACTTCACGGATTCGGAATCTGATGATATCGATATTTCATGAATACTTCACGGATTCGGAATCTGATGATATCGATATTTCATGAATACTTCACGGATTCGGAATCTGATGATATCGATATTTCATGAATACTTCACGGATTCGGAATCTGATGATATCGATTTTTCATGAATACTTCACGGATTCGGAATCTGATGATATCGATATTTTATGAATACTTCACGGATTCAGAATCTGATGATATCGATATTTCATGAATACTTCACGGATTCGGAATCTGATGATATCGATATTTCATGAATACTTCACGGATTCGGAATCTGATGATATCGATATTTCATGAATACTTCACGGATTCGGAATCTGATGATATCGATTTTTCATGAATACTTCACGGATTCGGAATCTGACGATATCGATATTTCATGAATACTTCACGGATTCGGAATCTGATGATATCGATATTTCATGAATACTTCACGGATTCGGAATCGGACGATATCGATATTTCATGAATACTTCACGGATTCGGAATCCGATACTATCGATTTTTCATGAATACTTCACAGTATCGGAATCTGATGATATCGATATTTCATGAATACTTCACGGATTCGGAATCTGATGATATCGATTTTTCATGAATACTTCACGGATTCGGAATCTGAGGATATCGATATTTCATGAATACTTCGCAGATTCGGAATCTGATGATATCGATATTTCATGAATACTTCACGGATTCGGAATCTGATGATATCGATTTTTCATGAATACTTCACGGATTCGGAATCTGATGATATCGATATTTCATGAATACTTCACGGATTCAGAATCTGATGATATCGATATTTCATGAATACTTCACGGATTCGGAATCTGACGATATCGATATTTCATGAATACTTCACGGATTCGGAATCTGATGATATCGATATTTCATGAATGCTTCACGGATTCGAAATCTGACGATATCGATATTTCATAAATACCATCCAGATAATTCATTTGATGATCTAGATGATTTATGTATACTCTCCAGATAATTTATCTGATGTTCTAGATAATTCATGTATATCATCCAGATAATTTATCTGATGTTCTAGATAATTCATGAATTCCGTCTAGATAATTTATTTGATAACATCGATTTTTCATAAATACTTCACAGATTCGGAATCTGATGATATCGATATTTCATGAATACTTCACGGATTCGGAATCTGACGATATCGATATTTCATGAATACTTCACGGATTCGGAATCTGATGATATCGATATTTCATGAATACTTCACGGATTCGGAATCTGATGATATCGATATTTCATGAATACTTCACGGATTCGGAATCTGACGATATCGATATTTCATGAATACTTCACGGATTCGAAATCTGACGATATCGATATTTCATAAATACCATCCAGATAATTCATTTGATGATCTAGATGATTTATGTATACTCTCCAGATAATTTATCTGATGTTCTAGATAATTCATGTATATCATCCAGATAATTTATCTGATGTTCTAGATAATTCATGAATTCCGTCTAGATAATTTATTTGATAACATCGATTTTTCATGAATACTTCACGGATTCGGAATCGGACGATATCGATATTTCATGAATACTTCACGGATTCGGAATCGGACGATATCGATATTTCATGACTACTTCACAGTTTCGGAATCTGATGATATCGATATTTCATGAATACTTCACGGATTCGGAATCGGACGATATCGATTTTTCATGAATACTTCACGGATTCAGAATCTGATGATATCGATTTTTCATGAATACTTCACGGATTCGGAATCTGACGATATCGATATTTCATGAATACTTCACGGATTCGGAATCTGACGATATCGATATTTCATAAATACCATCCAGATAATTCATTTGATGATCTAGATGATTTATGTATACTCTCCAGATAATTTATCTGATGTTCTAGATAATTCATGTATATCATCCAGATAATTTATCTGATGTTCTAGATAATTCATGAATTCCGTCTAGATAATTTATTTGATAACATCGATTTTTCATAAATACTTCACAGATTCGGAATCTGATGATATCGATTTTTCATGAATACTTCACGGATTCGGAATCTGACGATATCGATATTTCATGAATACTTCACGGATTCGGAATCTGATGATATCGATATTTCATGAATACTTCACAGTTTCGGAATCTGATGATATCGATATTTCATGAATACTTCACGGATTCGGAATCTGATGATATCGATTTTTCATGAATACTTCACGGATTCGGAATCTGACGATATCGATATTTCATGAATACTTCACGGATTCGGAATCTGACGATATCGATATTTCATGAATACTTCACGGATTCGGAATCTGAAGATATCGATTTTTCATGAATACTTCACGGATTCGGAATCTGACGATATCGATATTTCATGAATACTTCACGGATTCGGAATCTGACGATATCGATATTTCATGAATACTTCACGGATTCGGAATCTGATGATATCGATTTTTCATGAATACTTCACGGATTCAGAATCTGATGATATCGATTTTTCATGAATACTTCACGGATTCAGAATCTGATGATATCGATATTTCATGAATACTTCACGGATTCGGAATCTGATGATATCGATATTTCATGAATACTTCACGGATTCGGAATCTGATGATATCGATATTTCATGAATACTTCACGGATTCGGAATCTGACGATATCGATATTTCATGAATACTTCACGGATTCGGAATCTGATGATATCGATATTTCATGAATACTTCACGGATTCGGAATCTGATGATATCGATATTTCATGAATACTTCACGATTTCGGAATCTGATGATATCGATATTCCATGAATACTTCACGGATTCGGAATCTGATGATATCGATTTTTCATGAATACTTCACGGATTCGGAATCTGATGATATCGATATTTCATGAATACTTCACGATTTCGGAATCTGACGATATCGATATTTCATGAATACTTCACGGATTCGGAATCTGATGATATCGATTTTTCATGAATACTTCACGGTTTCGGAATTTGATGGTATCGATTTTTCATGAATACTTCGCAGATTCTCAATCTGATGATATCAATATTTCATGAATACTTCACAGATTCGGAATCTGATGATATCAATATTTCATGAATACTTCACGGATTCGGATTCTGATGATATCGATATTTCATGAATACTTCACGGATTCGAAATCTGACGATATCGATATTTCATGAATACTTCGCGGATTCGGAATCTGATGATATCGATATTTCATGAATACTTCACAGATTCGGAATCTGATGATATCAATATTTCATGAATACTTCACGGATTCGGATTCTGATGATATCGATATTTCATGAATACTTCACGGATTCGAAATCTGACGATATCGATATTTCATAAATACCATCCAGATAATTCATTTGATGATCTAGATGATTTATGTATACTCTCCAGATAATTTATCTGTTGTTCTAGATAATTCATGAATTCCGTCTAGATAATTTATTTGATAACTCCGATTTTTCATAAATACTTCACAGATTCGGAATCTGATGATATCGATTTTTCATGAATACTTCACGGATTCGGAATCTGACGATATCGATATTTCATGAATACTTCACGGATTCGGAATCTGATGATATCAATATTTCATGAATACTTCACAGATTCGGAATCTGATGATATCAATATTTCATGAATACTTCACGATTTCGGAATTTGATGATATCGATTTTTCATGAATACTTCACGGATTCCGAATCTGACGATATCAATATTTCATGAATACTTCACGGATTCGGAATCTGATGATATCGATTTTTCATGAATACTTTACGGATTCGGAATCTGACGATATCGATATTTCATGAATACTTCACGGATTCGAAATCTGACGATATCGATATTTCATAAATACCATCCAGATAATTCATTTGATGATCTAGATGATTTATGTATACTCTCCAGATAATTTATCTGATATTCTAGATAATTTATGTATATCATCCAGATAATTTATCTGATGTTCTAGATAATTCATGAATTCCGTCTAGATGATTTATTTGACAACATCGATTTTTTATGAATACTTCACGGATTCAGAATCTGACGATATCGATTATTCAAGAATACTTCACAGTTTCGGAATCTGATGATATCGATATTTCATGAATATCTCACGGATTCAGAATCTGACGATATCGATATTTAATGAATACATCATGGATTCAGAATTTGATGATATCGATTTTTCATGAATACTTCACGGATTCGGAATCTGACGATATCGATATTTCATGAATACTTCACGGTTTCGGAATTTGATGGTATCGATTTTTCATGAATACTTCACGGATTCGGAATCTGACAATATCGATATTTCATGAATACTTCACGGATTCAGAATCTGATGATATCGATTTTTCATGAATACTTCACGGATTCAGAATCTGACGATATCGATATTTCATGAATACTTCACGGATTCAGAATCTGATGATATCGATATTTCATGAATACTTCACGGATTCGGAATCTGACGATATCGATATTTCATGAATACTTCACGGATTCAGAATCTGATGATATCGATATTTCATGAATACTTCACGGATTCGGAATCTGACGATATCGATTTTTCATGAATACTTCACAGATTCGGAATCTGATGATATCGATATTTCATGAATACTTCACAGATTCAGAATCTGATGATATCGATTTTTCATGAATACTTGACGATTTCGGAATCTGATGATATCGATATTTCATGAATACTTCACAGATTCAGAATCTGATGATATCGATTTTTCATGAATACTTGACGATTTCGGAATCTGATGATATCGATATTTCATGAATACTTCACGATTTCGGAATTTGATGATATCGATTTTCCATGAATACTTCACGGATTCGGAATCTGACGACATCGATATTTCATGAATACTTCACGGTTACGGAATCTGACGATATCGATATTTCATGAATACTTCGCAGATTCAGAATCTGATGATATCGATTTTTCAAGAATACTTCACAGTTTCGGAATCTGATGATATCGATATTTCATGAATATCTCACGGATTCAGAATCTGACGATATCGATATTTAATGAATACTTAACGGATTCGGAGTCTGATGATATCGATTTTTCATGAATACTTCACAGATTCGGAATCTGATGATATCGATATTTCATGAATACTTCACGGATTCAGAATCTGATGATATCGATTTTTCATGAATACTTCGCGGATTCGGAATCTGACGATATCGATATTCCATGAATCCTTCACGGATTCGGAATCTGATGATATCGATATTTCATGAATACTTCGGAGATTCGGAATCTGATGATATCGATTTTTCATTAATACTTCAAGGATTCGAAATCTGACGATATCGATATTTCATAAATACCATCCAGATAATTCATTTGATGATCTAGATGATTTATGTATACTCTCCAGATAATTTATCTGACGTTCTAGATAATTCATGTATATCATCTAGATAATTTATCTGTTGTTCTAGATAATTCATGAATTCCGTCTAGATAATTTATTTGATAACATCGATTTTTCATGAATACTTCACAGATTCGGAATCTGACGATATCGATATTCCATGAATACTTCACGGTTTCGGAATTTGATGATATCGATTATCCATGAATACTTCACGGATTCGGAGTCTCAAGATATGGATATTTCTTGAATACTTCGCAGATTCTCAATCTGATGATATCGAGATTTCATGAATACTTCACAGATTCGGAATCTGATGATATCGATATTTCATGAATACTTCACGATTTCGGAATTTGATGATATCGATTTTTCATGAATACTTCACGGATTCGGAATCTGATGATATCGATATTTAATGAATACTTCACGGATTCGGAATCAGATGATATCGATTTTTCATGAATACTTGACGGATTCGGAATCTGATGATATCGATTTTTTATGAATACTTTACAGATTCGGAATCTGATGATATCGATATTTCATGAATACTCCACGGATTCAGAATCTGATGATATCGATTTTTCATGAATACTTCACGGATTCGGAATCTGATGATATCGATATTTCATGAATACCATCCAGATAATTCATTTGATGATCTAGATGATTCATGTATACTCTCCAGATAATTTATCTGATGTTCTAGATAATTCATGAATTCCGTCTAGATGATTTTTTTGATAACATCGATTTTGCATGAATACTTCACGGATTCAGAATCTGACGATATCGATTATTCAAGAATACTTCACAGTTTCGGAATCTGATGATATCGATATTTCATGAATATCTCACGGATTCAGAATCTGACGATATCGATATTTAATGAATACATCATGGATTCAGAATCTGATGATATCGATTTTTCATGAATACTTCACAGATTCGGAATCTGATGATATCGATATTTCATGAATACTTCGCAGATTCAGAATCTGATGATATCGATATTTCATGAACATCTCACGGATTCAGAATCTGACGATATCGATATTTAATGAATACTTCGCAGATTCGGAATCTGACGATATCGATATTTGATGAATACTTCACGGATTCAGAATCTGATGAGATCGATATTTCATGAACATCTCACGGATTCAGAATCTGACGATATCGATATTTAATGAATACTTCACGGATTCGGAATCTGACGATATCGATATTTGATGAATACTTCACGGATTCAGAATCTGATGATATCGATATTTCATGAACATCTCACGGATTCAGAATCTGACGATATCGATATTTAATGAATACTTCGCAGATTTGGAATCTGACGATATCGATATTTGATGAATACTTCACGGATTCAGAATCTGATGATATCGATATTTCATGAACATCTCACGGATTCAGAATCTGACGATATCGATATTTAATGAATACTTCACGGATTCAGAATCTGATGATATCGATTTTTCATGAATACTTCACGGATTCAGAATCTGACGATATCGATATTTCATGAATACTTCGCAGATTCAGAATCTGATGATATCGATTTTTCATGAATACTTCACGGATTTAGAATCTGATGATTTCGATTTTTCATGAATACTTCACGGATTCGGAATCTGACGATATCGATATTTCATGAATACTTCGCAGATTCGGAATCTGATGATATCGATTTTTCATGAATACTTCACGGATTTAGAATCTGATGATTTCGATTTTTCATGAATACTTCACGGTTTCGGAATCTGACGATTTCGATATATCATGCATACTTCGCAGAATCAGAATCTGATGACATCGATTTTTCATGAATACTTCACGGATTTGGAATCTGATGATTTCGATTTTTCATGAATACTTCACGGTTTTGGAATCTGACGATTCCGATATATCATGCATACTTCGCAGATTCGGAATCTGATGATATCGATTTTCCATGAATACTTCACGGTTTCGGAATCTGACGATATCGATATTTCATGAATACTTCGCAGATTCAGAATCTGATGATATCGATTTTTGATGAATACTTCACGGATTTAGAATCTGATGATTTCGATTTTTCATGAATACTTCACGGTTTCGGAATCTGACGATTTCGATATATCATGCATACTTCGCAGATTCGGAATCTGATGATATCGATATTTCATGAATACTTCGCAGATTCAGAATCTGATGATATCGATTTTCCATGAATACTTCACGGTTTCGGAATTTGATGATATCGATTTTTCATGAATACTTCACGGATTCGGAATCTGACGATATCGATATTTCATGAATACTTCGCAGATTCGGAATCTGATGATATCGATATTTCATGAATACTTCGCAGATTCGGAATCTGATGATATCGATTTTTCATGAATACTTTACGGATTCGGAATCTGATGATATCGATATTTAATGAATACTTCACGGATTCGGAATCAGATGATATCGATTTTTCATGAATACTTGACGGATTCGGAATCTGATGATATCGATTTTTTATGAATACTTCACAGATTCGGAATCTGATGATATCGATATTTCATGAATACTCCACGGATTCAGAATCTGATGACATCGATATTTCATGAATACTTCGCAGATTCAGAACCTGATGATATCGATATTTCATGAATACCATCCAGATAATTCATTTGATGATCTAGATGATTCATGTATACTCTCCAGATAATTTATCTGATGTTCTAGATAATTTATGTATATCATCCAGATAATTTATCTGATGTTCTAGATAATTCATGAATTCCGTCTAGATGATTTATTTGATAACATCGTTTTTTCATGAATACTTCACGGATTCAGAATCTGACGATATCGATTTTTCAAGAATACTTCACAGTTTCGGAATCTGATGATATCAATATTTAATGAATACTTCACGGATTCGGAATCAGATGATATCGATTTTTCATGAATACTTGACGGATTCGGAATCTGATGATATCGATTTTTCATGAATACTTCACGGATTCGGAATCTGATGATATCGATTTTTCATGAATACTTCACGGATTCGGAATCTGACGATATCGATTTTTCATGAATACTTCACAGATTTGGAATCTGATGATATCGATATTTCATGAATACTTCACGGATTCAGAATCTGATGATATCGATATTTCATGAATACTTCACGGATTCAGAATCTGATGATATCGATTTTTCATGAGTACTTCACAGTTTCGGAATCTGAAGATATCGATATTTCATGAATATCTCACGGATTCAGAATCTGACGATATCGATATTTAATGAATACTTCGCAGATTCAGAATCTGATGATATCGATTTTTCATGAATACTTCACGGATTCGGAATCTGATGATATCGATTTTTCATGAATACTTCACGGATTCGGAATCTGACGATATCGATTTTTCATGAATACTTCACGGATTCGGAATCTGACGATATCGATTTTTCATGAATACTTCACAGATTTGGAATCTGATGATATCGATATTTCATGAATACTTCACGGATTCAGAATCTGATGATATCGATTTTTCATGAGTACTTCACAGTTTCGGAATCTGAAGATATCGATATTTCATGAATATCTCACGGATTCAGAATCTGACGATATCGATATTTAATGAATACTTCGCAGATTCAGAATCTGATGATTTCGATTTTTCATGAATACTTCACGGTTTCGGAATCTGACGATTTCGATATATCATGCATACTTCGCAGATTCGGAATCTGATGATATCGATTTTCCATGAATACTTCACGGTTTCGGAATTTGATGATATCGATATTTCATGAATACTTGACGGATTCAGAATCTGACGATATCGATATTTAATGAATACTTCGCAGATTCAGAATCTGATGATATCGATTTTTCATGAATACTTCACAGATTCGGAATCTGATGATATCGATTTTTCATGAATACTTCACGGTTACGGAATCTGACGATATCGATATTTCATGAATACCATCCAGATAATTCATTTGATGATCTAGATGATTCATGTATACTCTCCAGATAATTTATCTGATGTTCTAGATAATTTATGTATATCATCCAGATAATTTATCTGATGTTCTAGATAATTCATGAATTCCGTCTAGATGATTTATTTGATAACATCGATTTTTCATGAATACTTGACGGATTCGGAATCTGACGATATCGATATTTCATGAATACTTCGCAGATTCAGAATCTGATGATATCGATTTTTCATGAATACTTCACGGATTTGGAATCTGATGATTTCGATTTTTCATGAATACCTCACGGATTCAGAATCTGACAATATCGATATTTCATGCATACTTCGCAGATTCGGAATCTGATGATATCGATTTTCCATGAATACTTCGCAGATTCAGAATCTGATGATATCGATTTTTCATGAATACTTCACGGATTTGGAATCTGATGATTTCGATTTTTCATGAATACTTCACGGTTTTGGAATCTGACGATTCCGATATATCATGCATACTTCGCAGATTCGGAATCTGATGATATCGATTTTCCATGAATACTTCACGGTTTCGGAATCTGACGATATCGATATTTCATGAATACTTCGCAGATTCAGAATCTGATGATATCGATTTTTGATGAATACTTCACGGATTTAGAATCTGATGATTTCGATTTTTCATGCATACTTCGCAGATTCGGAATCTGATGATATCGATATTTCATGAATACTTCGCAGATTCAGAATCTGATGATATCGATTTTCCATGAATACTTCACGGTTTCGGAATTTGATGATATCGATTTTTCATGAATACTTCACGGATTCGGAATCTGACGATATCGATATTTCATGAATACTTCGCAGATTCGGAATCTGATGATATCGATATTTCATGAATACTTCGCAGATTCGGAATCTGATGATATCGATTTTTCATGAATACTTTACGGATTCGGAATCTGATGATATCGATATTTAATGAATACTTCACGGATTCGGAATCAGATGATATCGATTTTTCATGAATACTTGACGGATTCGAAATCTGATGATATCGATTTTTTATGAATACTTCACAGATTCGGAATCTGATGATATCGATATTTCATGAATACTCCACGGATTCAGAATCTGATGACATCGATATTTCATGAATACTTCGCAGATTCAGAACCTGATGATATCGATATTTCATGAATACCATCCAGATAATTCATTTGATGATCTAGATGATTCATGTATACTCTCCAGATAATTTATCTGATGTTCTAGATAATTTATGTATATCATCCAGATAATTTATCTGATGTTCTAGATAATTCATGAATTCCGTCTAGATGATTTATTTGATAACATCGTTTTTTCATGAATACTTCACGGATTCAGAATCTGACGATATCGATTTTTCAAGAATACTTCACAGTTTCGGAATCTGATGATATCAATATTTAATGAATACTTCACGGATTTGGAATCAGATGATATCGATTTTTCATGAATACTTGACGGATTCGGAATCTGATGATATCGATTTTTCATGAATACTTCACGATTTCGGAATTTGATGATATCGATTTTCCATGAATACTTCACGGATTCGGAATCTGATGATATCGATTTTTCATGAATACTTCACGGATTCGGAATCTGACGATATCGATTTTTCATGAATACTTCACAGATTTGGAATCTGATGATATCGATATTTCATGAATACTTCACGGATTCAGAATCTGATGATATCGATTTTTCATGAATACTTCACAGTTTCGGAATCTGAAGATATCGATATTTCATGAATACTTCACGGATTCAGAATCTGATGATATCGATTTTTCATGAATACTTCACAGATTCGGAATCTGATGATATCGATTTTTCATGAATACTTCACGGTTACGGAATCTGACGATATCGATATTTCATGAATACTTCGCAGATTCAGAATCTGATGATATCGATTTTTCAAGAATACTTCACAGTTTCGGAATCTGATGATATCGATATTTCATGAATATCTCACGGATTCAGAATCTGACGATATCGATATTTAATGAATACTTAACGGATTCGGAGTCTGATGATATCGATTTTTCATGAATACTTCACAGATTCGGAATCTGATGATATCGATATTTCATGAATACTTCACGGATTCAGAATCTGATGATATCGATTTTTCATGAATACTTCGCGGATTCGGAATCTGACGATATCGATATTTCATGAATCCTTCACGGATTCGGAATCTGACGATATCGATATTTCATGAATACTTCACGGATTCAGAATCTGATGATATCGATTTTTCATGAATACTTCACGGATTTAGAATCTGATGATTTCGATTTTTTATGAATACTTCACGGATTCGGAATCTGACGATATCGATTTTTCATGAATACTTCGCGGATTCGGAATCTGACGATATCGATATTTCATGAATCCTTCACGGATTCGGAATCTGACGATATCGATATTTCATGAATACTTCACGGATTCAGAATCTGATGATATCGATTTTTCATGAATACTTCGCAGATTCGGAATCTGATGATATCGATATTTCATGAATACTTCACGGTTTCGGAATCTGACGATATCGATATTTCATGAATACTTCGCAGATTCGGAATCTGATGATATCGATATTTCATGAATACTTCACAGATTCGGAATCTGATGATATCGATATTTCATGAATACTTCGCGGATTTAGAATCTGATGATATCGATTTTTCATGAATACTTCACTGTTTCGGAATCCGATGTTATCGATATTTCTTCAATTCAGAAGGGCATGAACTTGCTCATTAAGGACCTAAATCAAAATTCGTGCTCTGGGTACTTAATGAGCAAGTTCATGCTCTTCTAAATTGCCCCTCGACTGTAAATAAGAAGTTTGAACAAAAAAATGTTTTTATATTGTTTTAAATGTCTTTTTTTGTATCTCCGTGAATTGTCATCCCCTAATTATGAGAAATAAAAAAGCTGTGAATTTTCATATTCCCAGATATCATGCCCGGGTCCTCAATGGGCAAGTTGATGCTTTTCTAAATTGCCCTACGATTTTTAAATGCTGATGGAAATAAGTTACATTGAGAGGAGACGATTGTCATACCATATAATAATTATTGCTAAATAATTTTTTAATTGTACGCGTATTCTCCCGGTTTACTTAAATCTATTGCGGCCATATACTTATATGTTTCAGGTATGCAAGACAAGCCAATGTGTGTGCATTATGAACTTTAGTATTTTATCCAGCCGTGAATGGCGCTCTGTTAGACTTTCACTAACATCGATATTACATCGTTTTTTATATATCCGAGGTAAAATTGATGTTAAAAGAATTTTGCATCGATTTTACTTCGTTTTTTTTATTTTCAGGCAAAATCGATGTTAAAAAAAATCTACGTCGATTTTGCATCGAATTTTTTATTTTCGAGGCTAATTCGATATGTTAAAAAAGTTTTACATCGATTCTACATCGATTTTTCTATTTTCGAGGCGATTTCGATGTCGGTAATATTTCACATCGATTCAACATCGATTTATAAAAAAGTTGATGAATTAATCGACCACAATTTCTCATCGATTTTAAAAAAAACGATGTCATATTGACCTCAAAAATAAAATCGATTAAGCATCGAATTTCTGAAATATTCGTCGTCGATGCGATCCGCTAGGGCATGAGAATGATAATAAGCATATCATACATGCTAGATATAGAGCCAAAGGTCGATACAAGCAACGCCACTCTACTATATTTACACGCACACACACACATACGCTATACACACATATTTCTCAGTATCGCCGGCTCCCTCGAGCCGTGAACGTGTTAATTTACGTGCCGATAAACACGTGCTTATCAATCGAAATATTACCCAAGTATTTATTTGAATAACCTGTTAGACTCCAACTACTATTTGTGATACTATTAATATTTATCATTGTTCCTTGTGATAAAAATACCAAGACAATAATAATTGCCTTGATTCATTTCACATCTGATATTGCTATTATTTCCCATTTATTACTTTTTATCATCATCTAAGTAGTTCTTTCATTGTCGTTATTGAGTCAATAAATTCTCGAGTGTTTTTTATTTAATTTAACGAGTGTGATTTAATTGAAATTTTATTCAAAATGTTTGAGAGTGATCATGAAGCAAAAGTGAGGTTAAGACGGACTAAAAGTGTTACTCGTGCCGAGGAGATTCAGAGGTTGGATTATATGACGAGAAGATCACAGCCAGATAAACCGTAAGTGTTAAATATTCCTTTTTTTATCCATTTATTCATTCATTTATTTTTTGCTTTAAAATTAACCTGTCTTTATATTTAGTAAACATCAGTGGTTAGTTGGTAGATTCTCTGCAGCGGGTATTCGTAGCACCAGGGCCGTACAGCCAAATACTTGAGACATAGTTGGAATTTTTGGAGCTTTAAATAAAAACGATTGGATTAATTTTCATAAGGTTATTAAGACATTGGACTATGCACTAGCAATTAAATTTTACTTTCTAACAACCTTGATGTGTCATTCTTGGATTGGAATTTTTTATTGGTTATGTAAACATTGAACTGATTTTTTTTTGGAGTTACCTCATCATCAATTGGATTGGCTGGTGTTATTGAAGAGATTTAAATGAATAAATTGATAATTACATTGCCAATAAATGTTAGAATATGAATATGAATTGTGTAAATATATTCCAATCAACTGTTTATTGATTAAACAATGAATAAAAATGGAAAATTTACACACACAAAATTGCTGATGTGATAGAGATGGAATGAAATAAATCAAAATGATTCAATATTTATTGATGAATGTGGAATGTGTGGAATTATTTGGTGGTTGAGGAAGAAATGATAAATGAAGTTGGTGATTGTTAATGAGTTTTAGTATAAAATGTTAGAAATATCATTGGTGGAATGTTAATAGCAGCATGGAACCTAAACCCTCAATCCTTAATTAACCATCCAAATACGGAAGATCCGTGTGGAACACATATGGCTGACGCCGGCAAATCCACCCTTATGTAAATGAAGCTAAATGGGATTGTCGGAAAGGGCAAATATACTACTCCAAGTCCAGCTTATGGTGCTTCTTATGACTTGGTAATTTATTCAGAATTATTATCATCAAGTGGTTTGGTTACTTTCTTTAATATCTTTATGGAGAATAGATTTCTTAATTAATTTATTGAATTCACTATTATGGTTTAATTTATTCTCAAGTATTTTTCAATTAGAGATCACAAGTTATAATTGAATATTTGATTAGTTGAATTAACACTTTTATTTCTTTTTTGGAAATAACGATTGTTGATGCTTCACTAGGAACCTAGACTGGCTGATAAAATATTTATAAAATATCTAAATTGCATTACCATCATTAGAATCATTTCATTTATTTTATTTCTGTTTCAATTATTTGTTAAGACTTGGTGCAGACTGTAGTGAAGAATTGTACGTGAATAACTTTATATTTAATATTTATTTTATCCTAGTTTATACTTGCGATATTGAAATTAATATTATTTTCTCGAAGGTTTGAAAATATTTTAGAATTTTTTTAGAGACTTCTGACAACGTCTCATTTAATATAAATGATGAGTAAACATTGCATGGATGTAATTTATCTATATTAGACGCAACATTGATTTATTTCTGTAGATCGACATTTTTAATTAGTCTAAATGGGTTCTAATGATCATAGAATAGCTAATTAGTATGACGTATCGTATTTGGTAGTAAGATTTGAACTCTAATATAATTCTTGGTATATCTTGAAGAATATTTATTCCGTTCAATGTTAGTTGACATTTAGATGTGTGAAGCTATTCCCCTAGACGATTAAAAAGAGTGAGGAATGTTCTTGTGTTGTAGAGAACATCTATTCTCTTGTCTCGTCAGCGATAAGCTCGTGATTGGTCAGCTTTAAATTCTTATGTTCTTGAAAGTGCTCATCTTTCTTTAATGTTTGTAAAGGATCTTCATTTTCCATTTCATCTCCACAACATTCTGATGTATTTAAAAACATCAGAACTCTAATTTTAGTGTGATTTTAATACATAAATGGTGTAGGATAATTTAACTTCCATGGTTGGTCTATTCCTGCTGCAGTGGACCCTAGACTTGACCAGATCTATTCAGATAGGATTCTTTTATTAAATCTGAATGAGTTGGTAATGTCAGACAAAATTTAAACAGTCTTATAATTCATTTATGATCAGAGCTAAAGACTTCTCCAGTGGACCCAAGCTGAGCTGAGTACCCAAGTGTTGGAATGGTTGATCTCCAGCTTGATGTGCTTGATGTATCATCATAAACAAACTCTAAACATCGGTCATCTCTAGTATCACTTATTAAGCAAACCCAAAACTTTGCTTGATAAAAAAAATTCAAAAACTATTTTTACTAATGAGCTGCTGGATATGTTGGATCCAACGCTATCAAGACTTCTTAATCAACTCCAGTTGTATCTCCACAAATAATGGTCGTATCAAGATGAACCAAAGCTCAAATTAAAGCTTACACTCTTTACTTTATGAATACATCATGCTAAAATTTTTAAACTTTAAGGATGTCATGAAAAATCAGCTTAACAAGTTAGCAAGAATAATTTAGGTTCTTCCTATCTTGATGGTTGATAACTTTTCAAATATTTATCGACCCGAAATAGAAGGAAAACTTGGATAAAATAATTATTATGACAATCACACGTAAGAGGTGAAAAGTTGCTACTGAGTCAACAATCGTAATTACGTGGCTACTTTTGAGTTTTGAAACCAGTAAAAACTTTTACTTCACCACTAAAAACGTGCTTCTCTAACTTTTCTTGCAATCCACGAGATAAATTTTAACCTCGGATTATGTTAGATTGTGGATATTGCTCTTTTTTTATCTTCTCAAATAGACTACGATTCTTTTATTAAATGTTTTATATACTCCTTAATATTTCTGTTCAATTGAAATGATACTTATTCCGACCATGATGCTTTTGATGAATAATGATGAGCAAATGATTAAAAAAAATTGGAAAGAATGGTGGAATGGTGATGATAAGAAAAAAATTGGGAGATTGCGTGCTACGTGTAAATAGCATAAATGAGAAAACTGATGCAAGTTGCATGTCATCTAAGGAATATTAATAATAATGCTTGGATGATAAAGTAGTCATGTAGTCTTCTCTCTACTCATGTATGCAAATAGATCTATGCTTGTTGAAGTTTAACTTGTTCAATTTTATTCACCGTCTAACAGATATATATATATATGTATACATCTTCATTAATACGATGTTTATATTTTTTAGGATCAAAAGTTGAAATGTAAAATTTCGAATATTCATTAAATAAATAATGAAAATTACTAACAGAAAGTTGGAAGCAAGTAAAAAAGAATAATAATTAAAAACTTTCTTTGAAACTTAATTACAAGAACCATCATTATGGCAACGAATGCGTTATGAGTAAAGCAGCAAATTGAAGAATAAAATCTTGAAGCTACTTGTGCTTCTCGGATAAAAGATAATGACCTGCAAACATGAGCACTAGACCCTTCAGCTTAAGGTTGCATTTTACGCAATTTGAAATTCGCTAAAGTCTGCAGTGTACAAGAAGTGTTTTTTTTTCTCTCTAGATGATTTGTATAGTATCTTGCTACTAGCACCAATCTTTTTTTTTTCTCTTCTTTCCTTTTGATATCAAGACTTATTTTTTATTTTCATATTTATTCGTGAAAATGTACATTTGCAGTGAGTATTTCTATCAATGATTGATAATCCGTAACGTAACAAAGAATTTTTTAGAGTTAGAACACTCATTCATGGCTGCTTTTTTTTTTGCTGATCAACAAAGCTGGTGCTTGCTATCGTCAACGATGTACTGTAATCAATAGCTTTTTTTTTATATCTATCCAACGACTGAGAGAAGAAATATTAATTGATAAAAAATTTTCGTCTAGAATATGAACAAACGTACAGTACCCTTTGCAAGTTGGTTGAAATATTTAGGTAAAAATGGTTGAGTAAGGGAAAGTGGGGTAAAACAAGGTAATAAAATGAGATAGGAACCGTAACAAGATTGATGATGATAGTTTACTCCTTTCTTACACTTGTATAGAGTAAAAATGACTTTACACTAAAGTGAGAACATCTCTTCTAGTCATTGGTATTCCAAGGTTACTCTACTGTAGGGTAAATTTTAAACCACATTCTAGAATAATTTTTACCCCAAAGTTTACCCTTTATTTGTCATAGTTTTTTATTCAAATATTTATTTAAATATTTTTTCTAAACTCAAGCTGTTCGTATTTGTTCAATTTGTTAAAATAACGACGATTAAACATTTTTTACTTTATATCATCCGATTTAAAATTAAGAATTTTATCTGTAGAAAACCTTAAAATCCCTATTTTACCCCATTTTTCCCTATTCTTTCTTTCTTAATTGTTGACGTATTTTAAAGCACAGTGAGTTGAAATAAAACCTGTGCTGTTGATGTCAAATAAAAAGACATTATTAACGACAGTCTTTTTTTTATTTAGAATGAATCATAGCCTATTTAAACTAACTTTTGTAAGGGACTATACATATTTTCAAGATTATTTTTTAATTCATACGACTAGAGTAATTATTCTGAAATAATATCATGAATAATTTGAACAACTATTTAGCGATGGAAATCGTTGATGAATTTTGGATATTATATGTACAAGATAATACGACAGATCTAGGGCAAGATGAATGCATTTAAAAATTAATGTCTGAGTTTCAGGACTAGAGTTCATTACTCATCGTATCATTCTTACAAATGTTGGTACGTCTCTTTCTCTTCTTTGAGCTGATTATTCTGGCTGGCGGAATCTAGAGGAAGTGTTTGTAGAGAGAGAGAGAGTATACTGTTGGAGACAAAAGACAGCTTTCTACAGCATGTCTTTTGAATAAATTTAAATATGTTTTATTCACTAAAAAAAAGAGTATTTTTGTTCATTATAACTTGTAGTAAAAATAAAAAATATTTACTGCAATATTAATATTCACTTTGTCATCTTGTGATGATTTTATTTATGAAGAAATAAAAAAATGGTTATATTAATATAAAAAAATTCCTTTTTTTGCTTATTTTATTGAATTAGTAATTTATTAAAGTTTACTTTACTTATTTTTGTATTCTTATTTTGTTGTTACAGTTGCCATAGACCACGAGACAGCCTCTTCTCCTGGAGTTCCGGCTTTAACAACTTCACAGGATTCATCAACTGGGGCTTCCTTCTTCTTGGGCTCGGTGGTGTTCGATTATTGCTTGAAAACTTCATAAAGTAATTATACCAACTTTTTTATTTTTTTTTTATTCAATATCTTAATGTAATTTTTCTAATCTGTTCATTCTATTTTACAAGTAGAATATTAAATTTATTTTAAAGGGAATATTAAAGGATGTGAAGTTAAAAGAAAAGTTACTTCTAACTACACTTTTGTCTGTGTAAAATTTCTAAAAAGAAACCTATATAAATTAATAAGAGTTGGTTGGAGAGGTCACGAAATATTTGCGAAAAACTGCAAAACATAAAGAAATATGTATAACTTTTGTGCTAATTATGGTACAGGGTTCATTGAGAGCTTATTTGAAAGATCTAAATGAAAGAAAGAAAGTCGAATACTGTCATAAATCCCGTATCTCTCATAGTCTCCGAGTTATTATGAGCTTTTTGATGCTTCACTGTAGCATAACTTTGATTTCTGCTGATAACACTGCGTCTATGAAGCCTACATAGATTATAAGCATATCGATAGATTCGTGAGAATGAGACCTTTCCATTGCACTAGCTAAAATTATAATTTGTTTATAAATTACGCTAAAATTAGACCAACATGATTATCTAAGGGTCTAATGTCATAATTAATTCATCAACTCATCTTAATCATTAAATATCTCAAAAACCATGCATCTGAGATTAAAAATATATAAGACATAATTTTTAGAGCTTTTTATGAGAAATAAAATGAAACCAGTCTCGGATCACTACGATCAATAGTTCTTGAGATATTCAATTTTTAATTTAAAAAACTCCGCTTTTGTTTAAACAATTGACTGCAGTTCATTAACAAATAAACTTTTTATTTAGTAAATATTTAAAAAAAAAATCTTTCCTGACTCATACAGTCTCGTTTGTCAAACCCATTCGTCAATAAAAAAAAAGATCAATGAAAAACGAATATACAAAAAATTTGTTTTTCTTTTCATTACTTTTAGTCAGTATTTTTTATTTTGATGATATAAGAGTTAAAATTTTATCAAGAGAATAAATACTTGAATATTGCATTTAGATATGCCATCCGCAGTAATTTAAAGCCGAGCTTTAGACCAATATTTATTCAATTTAATTGACAGTATGAGCCTCAGGCGTACAATTCAAAGAGAACTTCTAGGACAACGATATAAACTTTATGGAAAATCTTTACTTGTTCCCCAAATACATTAGTAGTTACGATAATCTAAATTTGCATTATAGTCTACACATCTATATGTCCCTCATTAAAAACAATATTGAATATTAACTTTTATTATCATCACCACATCCTAGATGTTTAATTATCTCCAATACTTTTTTTTTATTTAAACAATAGTCAATAGAAAAAAATTCCTCACATTAGTATTTCTAGTTTTTTTTTTTTTTTCAGTTTTTAATAAATAGAAGTGTGAAAAAATAGATGTGTGCTTAATCAAAACATATTTATCTTCTGACTGGCTGGATTAAAATTTAAATTAAAAATTAAATTGAAAAAAAAAAAAAAAATTATGAAGACAAAAAAAGTGATATTCAACAAATATTTATTTTGATTGAAAAATTTTTTAATTTTGTTGGCAAATGAGCTGATATACCATCTGGTATATTCAACTATTCAATGTAATATAAAATATTTTTCGCTCTAATATTTTTCTTCAAGGATCCTTTTCTTTTTTCTTTTTAACGGAAAGCAATTACGATACTACGGTGCCACTGAGCTAAGATGACTTTTTTTTTTCATTTTCTGTACCTATACCTTCCGGTGGAGTATCGATGTAATCAAAGCCAATTCATCTTATCCAATATTAAAAAAATAATAACAATAGGAATACACAATACCTAAATTATTATTATTTCCTTCGACATGCCAGAGATTTATTACAAATCTGCCATTTTGTCATCTTTTAATTTTTTTTGTTCATTACAAATTGTTATTGTTATAAACCAAATACAATTGTTTAATTACATAAAGTTATTTATAATAATACTTTATTAATATTCATCGTATATAATTATAGTGATGATCATTCAATTAATTAAAACTATTTTAAATTGTTTATAACAAATGGAAATTTTTATAAACAAGATATAATTGTTTAGAGTGATGTGAAATCATTGACAACCATATTGCATTGACATTAAGCTCAATTTCCAACAATATTAATCACTTGATAAGTTGAATCTATTTCAAGTGTCTTTTTGACTCAACTTATTTTACAGTCTTTTTGTTATAAAAAAAAAACGGCTGGACCGAATTTGTTAAAAACTCCTTCCGGATCTTCTTCATTGTATTATCTTTCAAATGAAATTAGTCCGAAGTCGATATCTTTAGTAGTTCTCGAGATATTGAAAATGAAAAAGAACCGAACATACGTACGTACGCTTGATCGTACGGGCATATATTTTTAAACCTTCTAATATGCTTTTACATGTCTCAAATCGTAAAGATATGTACAAAAAATCGGACATACGTACGTTTATACGTACGTACGGTCAAATCTACATTTTTACGTATAATTATACATACGTACATTTGTCTTGAAACCTTTTATTATACTTTTGAATGTCCTAAAATATAAAGAAATGTTAAAATTCAATAAAAAAAATATCAAAGTTAAAATAAAAATGTGATAAGTCATTTATTTTCTACAGCATTTGTTATTTATTATTTTCAGAATAAATAACGGACATATTCCTATAGTAATTTTTATTTTATTTTCTGTTGCAGATATGGAATAAGAGTAGACCCGTGGGAATGGTATTCATTCCTCAGTGGAAAAAATGATGACAGTCACGAGCATCCATCTATTCTATTGATTTGCTGTATGTATTTTTTTATTCACTTCACTAAATAATATCGATTCATTCCTGACTAAATTCATCGGAGAGTTGGTTGATTTTATTAAGTTTATCTACAGTTGATAAAACAGAGGAAAAAATATAATAATGAAAAGCTAACATAACTTCTTTGATGATACGTTTCAATATGGTATTTTTTGTTGGTGTTCTTATTCCTAACTTCACATAGCTCTTCTCTCACCTTCAACCCTAGGGTCTTTTATCTTCTGCCATTTATCTCGATCGTAGGGAGTGTTGGAAGTACGTAAGAAATACCTAACAAAAACCCACGAGCTATGTTCCACGTGACTGTGTGGTGTCTAGGAAAAATTCCAATAACATTTGTTATTGCATCGGTTATAAGCTGTGTTGGGAAAGAAGGAAGCGATAAAGAATGCTCAGTGTGTTGAAATTTTATGAAGAAAATGTATTGTAATAATGATTCCACCAAAACAGGTATTATTGGATGTTAGTAAAACTTTGCACCAAGTACACATTTCCAATGACAAGGTCTCAATAGGTCATTGGAGTTGTTGATCATCTAAATGTATTTATTATTTGGAGATGAATCAATATCTAGGTTCCACTTCACACTGGATGTATTGGTTGATGAATACACTCAATGTCGTCTGCTTCTGAATCAGTTTCCTCCAGTTTCATCATCAAGAATATCCATCCATCTATCGACAACTGACTGTTCTTCTTCTGGATGTCCTAGTCATCACTGGAGTCGATCAGTCATGCGTGAACTTCTATTTATTTTCACTGCTACCTTTTCTGTTCAACTTCTCGTCTACTGGTACTTCTACCCCACTTACAGTGACTTTCCATCTCCCAACCATAGACTCGTTGATTATAATAACATTGTAACTGTTCATTCATTGTGTTGACAATCAGCTGTTCTAGTCTGTTAGTAGAAAAGCATTTAAAGCCAAAGAGATCTAGAAGGTCTATCACAAATTCATCACCACTGGAATGAAAAATATCATCAATTCTTCTGATTATTCTTTTAAATCTCTCTAGTGATATAAACAGAGTTCGTTCTAACATCCAATAATTATTTAATTCAATCTAAAACTTTACCTTCCATTGTGCTATTCAACAATCCTCCATCTCTAACTACAACTCCAATAAAATAAGAACTTGAGACTTGAATAAAAATCATCCTCTTGATTTTCAATATTCCCTATCATCATCAAGTCGTGTGTTAATTACTGACAATGAGAGATTTAGAGCTGTTAAGAGCTGGAATTGTTATGAATTGAAGAACAAAAGAGTCATGTAATGAATGGAAAGAGAAAAAAAAGAATCATTTTATTGGGGAAACATTTCGATGTAAGCCCGTGGCAATTGCATTGTTGGAATGTACTTGTTTCCCCCTATTTTCTTCTTTCAATACCATCCTATCTACTATATAACTCCCTCACTTCCTGCCTCAACTCATTCCTCCAACTATTTCTCTTTCTTTCCCACCTATCATCCATCTTCCTCTCACTCATATCTCGTTAAGCCGCGAAACGTCAAACCAACTAGTTGTTACCACAATTTTACTCGCATTGTTGCGAATAAAAATCAAACAGAAAATAATAATAATAATAATGAAAATAGCCTTTATCTCTTCAATAAAAATGGAAGGTTCATTTTTTTATTTTGCCTCCTTTCTCTGTTGGACTCTTTTTTTACATCGTTGTCTATTATTTTTCGTGTATATTTTCTTCAATCACTCGTGAATACTTTTAGGATGGAACGATTTCTCTCTTTGTGAATGTTGATGTCAATTATTTTATTGCTTTGTATTTATATACATTTCCCGACGCTGTGGAATTTTATGGAATGGAGTGTCAATGAGGAAGACCCTGCTGTGGTGCCGATAAATTAAACTTTTGTTTATAAAGTTATTTATTGTTTAATTTAGCGGTTGGATGAGATGGAATAGAGGGTTTTTAAGTACATCGTTTGGGAAGATTGAGGGAAGGGGATGATTTTGTGGGAAAAAGGGATTTTTGAAAGATTATAAGTCGTACACCCAAACGCATAAATGCCTGGTTCATAACTTAATAATAATTACCGACTGAAAGAGGTTTTTTTTTAAATAAAGTTTCCAATGATACGTATTTTAAACCTGGAAAGATATATAAAATTCCATCAAAAATTATAAATGATCGACTCCCTTTATATAGTTACTTGTAATTTCACTTCTGAGTAACTAAATTCGCATGATAAATTGCTGAAAAAAGAAACAAAAAATGCTGTTCATTGTGATGAGAAAAAATCTGGAAAGTCGTTTTTATATATATATATTGATTTTATACATTGTGCGTTTAATACCATATTCTAAAGCATTACTTTTGAAATAATTCCAATTGTACTCTTCGATGATTGCCGCTTAAACCACTTTATTGTGTTCACTAAATTGTTATGGATTTTCCATCCAACTGGTCATAAATTTATCAGCAACAATACTCGCAATAGCTCTGCAATAAAAAATAAATTGATGATAAAATAAGGAAAAATATTTTATTTTCATTATTTAACTATCAAAATGTTATTGGTAATCATAAAAAGTGTGGTTAGTTATAATTATTATTATTGCCAATAAATTTAAGTTAGAATTACTTTAAAAGTATAGAACAAAAAAAAGAATAAAAATAATCATTTTCTCATACAGATTCCATGATGCCTGTAACTATGTGCCTTCTTATAGAAAAGGGTCTTGCTTTGGTGAGTAATAAAAAGATAATATTGTCTTTAAATGATTTTCTGAAATGGAAACAGTTTTATTATTTTCTTTTTTTTTTTTCAATGTAATGGATTCCTTTTTGAATTAAGTTTTCATTCAATTTACCAGTTTTTTTTTATGTTATTAATTTTATAAAAATTTTTGTAAAATACTTTTGCTCTTTGCTTTCTATTCATTTTTTAAATCATAAAATAACTGTTGTATACAAATTTCATAAACTTTAATCAACATTCACGAGATTCTGAAAAAAAAAGAAATCAATTGAAATTTGTTTTATTAAAAATTTTTTATGATTTATTTTTTTACTATTTTTTTAACAGATTGATTAAGAATCTTAACATAAAAACTTTTTAATGTTTTTTTATCCTCAATAATTTGTTATTATGACGCATGTTTTTGATTAAAGAGACAAGATAATGGAAGTCAGAAATAATCATATTACTGTACGCTATGTAGTAATATTGACACTGATATTTAAAATAAAAACAAACGTTTAAATCGAAAAATAACACTAGAATGTTTAAATTGTAGTATAATTGTTGTATACAATTTTCTTAAATTTTAATTAACATTTCGTAAATTCCAAAATAAGAAAAAAATTCATGAAAACTTTGTTTTATGAAAAATTTCTCTCTTATGATAATTTGAAAAATGATTAAAAAAAAAATTAATTCGAATAAATAAAATTTCCTGTGAACATTTACTTTTATACATTGAAACCGTTTTGCTTCTGGAGAAGTCACAGCAAAAATATGGTAAAAATATGCAGAGTTAAGCAAATCAATGGAGGAATTGTGAGTTTGAAAGGATTTTTCACATGTTATAATTTAGCTCGGAGCGTTAATCTGAAAAAACAAAATACGCATGTTGTTGAGATAAAGAAAAAAATTTTTAAAAAATAAAAAAATAAAATACACGCTCTGCAAACCGGAAACCAACTAACCGGATTACATTTCGTTGATGAATATCCCGAAGTATGCCCTGAGGAAATCCACATAAATACCTTTACGCTTGTGTTCCTACTTTACAAAGAGAACTATATATACAATACATTCTATCTTGCAATCTTCTGTAATCTGAAGTTTAATGAGTAAATGTTTTGTTACACATAATGAGAAAATTCTATTATTAACAATACATGGGATCATTTTCTACAATATGTTCGAGTGATACTCATTGAGGATGCTGGAGTATTGATTAATAGTCGATAATTACTACTGACCCATCAGTCATAGTTATATTCATTTTAATGAAAGTAATTTTTAACAGATTATTGTATAGCACTGTACTGAGTTATGTTTTCTATCTTCCATGTGCTAGGAAACAGGACTGACTTAGTCCTGGTCCAACCCTAGACCTAGTTGATGCTTAGTCTAGTCCTGATCTAACATTGAACTTAGCTGATGCTTGTTCTAGTATTGGACCTAAACTGGATCAGTCTTGCTTCCATCTAGATCTTCGCTGATCACTATAATTAATATTCTTATCTCACTTCAGCAAACTTACTTTTCTTTTCTTTTCTCTCAGGACATAATTGAGCATGGTCCAGGAACAGCCTACCACGTAATCAATCTGGTGGTGATGGTGATGATGCCGATGGTAGTTATACACGTCAAGGGTTCCGGATTTAGTTTGAGTAAGCATTGCTGAAAGCTTTACGTATCGTTTCTCTAAACTGTCAGACAAGGTCGATAGAACTGAGGGAAAGGTAACAGACAGTTGAACGGTGACTATGTAAATGTAAACGGCCCTGTGGTCTACCATACTAGTCTCTACTTGCTTTCGTATTCCGGATATTCTAGCATGTTACGCGGAGTTGAAGCTTTTGCATCTAGGGTCAATCGTACCACGTCTATTGTATCAAGGAACTCGGAACTAATTTGCCTAAATTGTGCCTCCACCCTATTCTAGAGTACGTTCTCTTGACTCTAGTATTTTCCCACATTCCCATGTTTTAATTAACTAAACGAATCGAGTTTAAAAATCGACATTTCGATATAAATAAAAATTTAAAAAAGCATCTAGACCATACGTCTTTTTTACTCTTTTACTCCCAAATTCCTCGCGTGCTTTAAACTGTCTTTTAGGGAGTTTAATTAAAATCAGCTTTGTAAAGTTTTGTGATACGTTGATTGTTAAAGGTTTGATTGAATTTTTTTTTTTTTAAATGTTATTTTTTTGTTAACGTCAAACTTACTTATCACAATAAATAATAAAATTAAAAATGAAATCAATTTTTAATCTTACTTATTGATAGTTTCTTAATAGATGCATAAACTTCAACATGTATGTTTCTAGATGAAAAGTTTTTAACTACTAAAGTATTATTCTCTCATCATAGCGTATTCTCTCCATTTGACAGAGAATGTGTCATTCACGTTTACATGCAAATGCAATTATTTCGCGTATCCCGAGATAGTATCGTTGGACCCGTTGCAGCTGCTTCATCTACACGTCGTGGCGAATGATCATCGAGTGACATGCACATCCGTTTGAATTTCAATGCCTAGCGTAAGTGAACAGACAAACTAGCGTGCTGTCAATCATTAACTTTGTATTATGTTGATTTTAACGAATTTCTCATAAATTCTTTTCATCTTTTCTGACAGTTTATTGATTTTAATTTTTAAAAAAAACAGCTATTATCATCATTGTTTTAGAGTACATTATATAAGAATATCGATAGTAGAATAATTTTTAACTTCTTTTATTTTTTGTGATGTATGTAATTGATTAAAGAGTCGAGGCAATGAAGCCAGGAATGGTCGTATTACCGCACGAAAATATTAATAAATGTAAAAGTTTGTTTTAAATCAACACACACTAGCGTAAGCAGTACACTATTGATCTCTATTTGAATAAATTACCATCAAAACCGCGTGAAAAAAATTAGCTGATACATTCAAGAAGTCACAAAATTTCACTTATATACTTATCGAATTTATATCTAAGTATGTTTCAAACTCTTTGCTCATCTCCAGCTGTATACTCGACCTTTCAACGTTCAAAAAGAACTTGTGTATGCTTGCATGCACTCAGAAACATCCTTACTTACTTAAAGACTTGAAAGTCTTTTTTTTCATAAAACTAGGAAGTAAAGTCTCTTCTACATTACAGTCGAATGTTTGGATTTTTTTCTTTATGCTAAAAGATGACTTTAAGAAAGCAAAAAGGCTCAACAAGCTTAAGCCAAATATCAATAAAAGCTTCTTTTTTTTTTGTATATCATTCAAGCTGTTAGATGTTGGTGCTTATTTGAAACTAGTTCAGGATAAATAATTAAGAAGCATCTAATAAATAATAAATTGTGATGAGAGCGATAAATAGTGATGTCAATACAGATATGAATTTATCACTGTAATATTGCTGACAAACTCATTCTAGATACTGAAGCTTTCGAAAATTGAATAGCCTACGGGAACTTCTGGTATTCAAAGCTGTAATCAAGTTTGCAGTTGTACCACAAAAATCCCCCCATCATCAGAAGTAAATCTGAGATCCATTTAAGTGATTTGTTATATCTATTTTGTAATCAAAGAATGCTTTTTATCTTTTGATAAATGACGTTTATTCAATCATCAGCATTGGAAATGTAGCTTTACAAAATGATTTTATTAATGATTGGATAAAATAATTAGTAATACAGAGATTTTTTTATTGTTTTGATAATGTCAGCTTACTTAATTTAATTTCAAACCAGGTAATAAGGTAGAATTCAATTTCAGATAGAGATTTTTCTGCAGGGGACTTAGTGCTTCCAAACCTTTCTCATGAACAGTTGTGAGAATTTCTATCAGTAGTGGTAGTGATGGTATATCACTTGATTCACTTTTTTCTTTGGAACTTTTTGAATCTTTTGATCGTTCGACATCATCTGTTCCTTTGTTACTTGACAGAGAAACCGATTGCTTTTGACTTTGACCTCGGACTCCTGAATGTTGATCACCTTGATCACTTGATGATGATGATGATGATGATAAGATGTAGTTGGTACTGCTTGACTTCCTATTCTTTATAATTCCTGATTTTCTCATAGACTTATTCGACCCTCCTTCTTCCTCTTCTTCTTCTTCATTCAGTCCATTAAGAGCTAAACGTTGACCTTCCGAATCATTGTCATCATCTTGATCGCTTGATGACGACGAGCTGTAACTGGTTTTGATTGACTTCTTATGCTTTGTAACTCCTGATTTGACAACAGGCTTAATTAAATCAGATTCTTCTTCCTGTTCTTCTACTTCATTCTGCTCATCAAGAGCTGAGTCTTGATCTTCCGAATCATCATCCGATGATGATGAACTATAGCTAGTTTTACTACTAGCATGATGTGTATTTTTAGATACATTATCACCATTATGTCCATTGTTAATCCTAGAATGGACTGATTGTTTTAGTTTCTTGACTTCATGATCCTGATCATCATCTTGATCATTTGATGATGACGAGCTGTAACTGGTTTTGATTAACTTCTTATGCTTTGTAACTCCTGATTTGACAACAGGCTTAGTTAAATCAGATTCTTCTTCCTGTTCTTCTACTTCATTCTGCTCATCAAGAACTATGCCTTCATCTTCCGAATCATCGTCCGATGATGATGAAGTATAGCTAGTTTTACTACTAGCATGATGTGTATTTTTAGATAGATCATCACCATTATGTCCATTGTTAATCCTAGAATGGACTGATTGTTTTAGTTTTTTGACTTCATGATCCTGATCATCATCTTGATCATTTGATGATGACGAGCTGTAACTGGTTTTGATTAACTTCTTATGCTTTGTAACTCCTGATTTGACAACCGGCTTAATTAAATCAGATTCTTCTTCCTGTTCTTCTACTTCATTCTGCTCATCAAGAACTATGCCTTCATCTTCCGAATCATCGTCCGATGATGATGAACTATAGCTAGTTTTACTACTAGCATGATGTGTATTTTTAGATAGATCATCACCATTATGTCCATTGTTAATCCTAGAATGGACTGATTGTTTTAGTTTTTTGACTTCATGATCCTGATCATCATCTTGATCATTTGATGATGACGAGCTGTAACTGGTTTTGATTAACTTCTTATGCTTTGTAACTCCTGATTTGACAACAGGCTTAGTTAAATCAGATTCTTCTTCCTGTTCTTCTACTTCATTCTGCTCATCAAGAACTATGCCTTCATCTTCCGAATCATCGTCCGATGATGACGAAGTATAGCTAGAGCTACTCCTATTTTTGGTCAAAGGATTTTTATTCTCAGATACACCACTATTGTCTAATTCTACATCAGCTATTACGGGAATTGATAAATGTACACCATCGTCTACTTTTATGTCACCTATCGCAGGAACAGCTAGGTGTAATCCTGTGACTCCTGAATTTTGATCCTCTTCATCACTTGATGAAGATAAGCTATAACTGCTACCGCTGGATTTGTTAATGTTTTTACCTCCTGTCCTTTCAACAGGCTCACTCAAATCTTTTTCTTTAAGAATCGGATCTTGTACTTCTGAATTATCAATTGATGAAGAAGTATGACTAGAACTACTTGAATGTTTATTTGAACCATTGTCATGTTCATTTCGACGCAAAACTTCCTTATCACCTACATCTGGAACTGATTGTTTTAGGCCTGAATTCTGATCATCTAGATTATCTGATGAGCTAGAACTGCTCCAACTTGATCGTTTAATTGTTTTTATGCCTTGCTTATTAGTGTCAGTAGTCTTCTTATTTACGTCAGGAATTGATTGTTTGAAGCCTGAATTCTGATCATCTAGATTATCTGATGAGCTAGAACTGCTCCAACTTGATCGTTTAATTGTTTTTATGCCTTGCTTATTAGTATCAGTAGTCTTTTTATCCCCCACGACTGGAACTGGCTGTCCCAAAACTTGACTTCTCAAGTTATCATTATTACTATCTTTCCCTGGGTCATTGCTACTGCTTGACTGATGGCTTGAATACTCTCCGTGCTCATTATTTTTTGATGATGATGATGTGCTGTAGCTGTTACTAGACGATGTCGCACCTGTCAGTTCCTTATTTTTATCGTTACTTAGGCTTTTTCCACTGTCAGATGATCCATCTTTCTGTTTTGATACAATTTCTACAATTTTATTACTTACTTCCTTTTGTTCAACTTCTTTTTTTTGGCCACTGTTATCACCTGATTGCTTTAAACCTACTAAATCTAACCCATTCTCTGTTTGATGTTCAATTTCATTATGTGATGACACAGTACTTTTACTCTTATCATCTGAAATCAATCCTTGATTATTTTTATCTTTGTAACTCGCATTAGATTTCATTGCTACAAGTTTCCCTGACTCTCCAAGTTCTCTATCTTTCAAATATTTATTTACATTTAAACCATTATTTGATGGCGATAAGCTACTTAATTTGCTTACAGACTGTTTATTGTTTCCGTTTTGTGGACTTTTATGATCGGTTGATTTTTCTCTATGTTGATTCGAATTCTTTTCTACTTCTTCCGTTGACCCTTTATTATCTTGATGATTTACATTGCTTTGATATGGACTTTCGCCGAAAATCTCCTTCAATGCTTTTTCATCAACTTTTGGAGATTGTGTCACTGCTTCCTTAGGTCCAAATATGTCTTCCAATATCTTTGGATCGATATCAGCATCTGAATTATTACCGACTGACGTTTTAACATCTGTGTCTGGTGTGTTTGATTCACTCACTGTTGTTGATGTTCTTGAATTCAAATCTAGCACCTGTGGCGCCCGGCCAACACCTGAACTCTCATCAACCGATTGCTCCTTATATTGAGCGTAACCGGGTTGGGTTTTATCAATATCTGAAGTTCCATCGTCGATGATCTCAATATCATTATCTATCTCATTCACAAGCGGAGCGAACTGTGGGTTTGATTCTAAATTACTGTATCCATTTTGTTGCGTCCACGATAATAACCGAGCCATTTTGTCCCTAAGAAATCCAGTCTCTTTTTGACCAAGACCACGTTTCGAGTGGAGACGGTTTTTGAGATGATGTAATTTTCTAAAGACTTTGTACAGTAAACAACGTCGGTCATTAAGTCTTTCTGGACCAACTAATACATTAAATTGACGGATCCATGAATCGATTTGAGCAAGCAAATCTTCATTAGTGTGAACTAAATTATATCCCCCACCAACTGCTTGTCCAACTGATGATACTCCTCTAAATTGACTATTTCCCATTATCAAGTCGCAATTAGTATTGATATCTTCGAATAGCTGGTTGCATCTTTGGGGATTCTTTTCGTAAAACTGGTCACCATATGTTCTTCTCAATGCCAGCAATTCAGCTATACATCTTATAACTATTCCAAACTCTTTCGTGTGACGACCATCTTTAAAGAGTACATCGGAACCATCGCAAATTTGATTTAATTTATTCATTAATTCATTGTGATTACCCTGACCCAGCAATCCCAAGAATTGATTTTTGATATAACCCAATTGCCCCTTTAGATCCAGATTTAAGAGACTTTCACCAAAAATCTCCTTCATTGGCTTTTCATCCAATTCTGGAGATTGCATCACTGCTTCCTTAGATCCAAATTTTTTTTCCAATATCTTTGGATCAATATCAGCATCTGAATTCTCATTAACAGATTGCATCTTATATTGAGCGTAACCGGGTTGGGTTCTATCAATATCTGAAGTTCCATCGTCGATGATCTCAATATTGTTATCTATCTCATTTACAAGCGGAGCGAACTGTGGGTCTGATTCTAAATTACTGTATCCTTTTTGTTGCGTCCACGATAATAACCGAGCCATTTTGTCCCTAAGAAATCCAGTCTCTTTTTGACCAAGACCACGTTTCGAGTGGAGACGGTTTTTGAGATGATGTAATTTTCTAAAGACTTTGTACAGTAAACAACGTCGGTCATTAAGTCTTCCTGGACCAACTAATACATTAAATTGACGGATCCATGAATCGATTTGAGCAAGCAAATCTTCATTAGTGTGAACTAAATTATATCCCCCACCAACTGCTTGTCCAACTGATGATACTCCTTTAAATTGACTATTTCCCATTATCAAGTCGCAATTAGTATTGATATCTCCGAATAGCTGGTTGCATCTTTGGGGATTCTTTTCGTAAAACTGGTCACCATATGTTCTTCTCAATGCCAGCAATTCAGCTATACATCTTATAACTATTCCAAACTCTTTCGTGTGACGACTATCTTTAAAGAGTACATCGGAACCATCGCAAATTTGATTTAATTTATTCATTAATTCATTGTGATTACCCTGACCCAGCAATCCCAAGAATTGATTTTTGATATAACCCAATTGCCCCTTTAGATCCAGATTTAAGAGACTTTCACCAAAAATCTCCTTCATTGGCTTTTCATCCAATTCTGGAGATTGCATCACTGCTTCCTTAGATCCAAATTTTTTTTCCAATATCTTTGGATCAATATCAGCATCTGAATTCTCATTAACAGATTGCATCTTATATTGAGCGTAACCGGGTTGGGTTCTATCAATATCTGAAGTTCCATCGTCGATGATCTCAATATTGTTATCTATCTCATTTACAAGCGGAGCGAACTGTGGGTCTGATTCTAAATTACTGTATCCTTTTTGTTGCGTCCACGATAATAACCGAGCCATTTTGTCCCTAAGAAATCCAGTCTCTTTTTGACCAAGACCACGTTTCGAGTGGAGACGGTTTTTGAGATGATGTAATTTTCTAAAGACTTTGTACAGTAAACAACGTCGGTCATTAAGTCTTCCTGGACCAACTAATACATTAAATTGACGGATCCATGAATCGATTTGAGCAAGCAAATCTTCATTAGTGTGAACTAAATTATATCCCCCACCAACTGCTTGTCCAACTGATGATACTCCTTTAAATTGACTATTTCCCATTATCAAGTCGCAATTAGTATTGATATCTCCGAATAGCTGGTTGCATCTTTGGGGATTCTTTTCGTAAAACTGGTCACCATATGTTCTTCTCAATGCCAGCAATTCAGCTATACATCTTATAACTATTCCAAACTCTTTCGTGTGACGACCATCCTTAAAGAGCACATCAGAGCCATCGCAAATTTGTTTCAATTTGCCTAAGCTTAACGATAGTAATTTATTGTTGGAACCTTGGCCAAACAATCCAACGAATTGATTCTTTAAGAAACTTAATTGCCCATTGAAATCTAAATTTAAGAGATTTGGATCAGCTATGCCACCAGCTGATATTTCTCCGGGTTGAGTGTTTCCCAATATCAAGTCGCAATTAGCATTAATATCTTCGAATAGCTGGTCACATTGTAGACGATTTTTTAGGTAAAATTGATCACCACTTGTTTGTTTCATTTTGATCAAGTCAGCTATGTCCTTTTTTAAAAGTCCGTACTCTTTTTCATGACGACCATTCGCCAAAAATTTATCAGAATACTGGCAAAAGTATCGCATTTTTGCTAAGACCAATGGTATTCGTTCATTATAGCGAGTATAATCTGATCCCTGACCAAACATTCCGAATAATAGATTCTGTATAATACTTCCTTGGCTGCGAAAATCCAAGTTCAAGAAATTTTCACTAAGTAATGATGAATCAGGTTGATCAATTTCTGGAGATGTGAACTTGGCCTTTACTCCTTGAATAATATTTTTAAGAGCATACCCAGGCTGTACCTCAAAGTTTGTGTTAAGCCCATTTGCTTTCATTTGTGACATATAATTCTGATTAGGTTGACCATATATGAACGATTGACTAGGATTTACGTAATAATTTACCTTAGCTCCGTTACCCTGATCGAATCTTTCTTGGCTTGAGTAGCCTCTACCATCACTTCTCATGGTTTGAAATGGTTGTTCATGTGGATCATAATTGAATAATGTTTTTACAACACCTAAAGGTTCAGCGAATATTGGGGACCTTTCAAGACCGCCTCCGTCACCACCTAGTAAATTTTGAAAGAGTGAACGTCTCTGTCTGCTATGACCTTCACTATGATTTTCATCTTCCTCCCAGTTAATAACAGCACCTTCGATGAGTATGAGTGTCATAAAGAATGAAACTAACCTAGACACATTCAAAAAACATTTCATTATTTTTCAATAAATCTTTTTGACAATAAATAATTCAATTATTTCAAAAAAAAATCCGTATCAATAGATATTTAAATAAAAAACTTACATTATGACTCCTCGTCTCTTTTGATCTATATTGTGAGTTTTCATTTTTTTCAACTCCAGTTGATTACAATCAGAATTGTAACACTTGATAGATTTTTATTTTCTCAATAATTTCTACCAAGTTTTCTTCCTTTTTATATGAATTGATAAGAAATATTTTACAATAAATTTTTTTATTATTACTGTCAATCATGTAGGAGCGATAGAAAAAAAGGTAATAATATTTTTTATTATTATTTTCATGTGAACGTTTTTCATTTTATTCTAGAAAATTCTTTACGATATTAATAAAAAAATGTAATAAATAAATCCGATAAGTATTGGTGAAAAATATTTGCTACAATTTTTTTTATATATTCATTTATATTTTAATTTAATATATTTTATACATTGTCTCTTTAAATACTCATACAATTTATAAAACTATAATAATTTATGAGGACTAATATACTGTAGTTTTAAGGTCATTTAATTAGTATAATTATAGGTTATAATCTAAATCTTATCGATGAATTTACATAGACATGTAAAGTTGGTCGACAATCGATATATGATGAAAAAGCGAGTGACTGATTCCTTCTTGGTTAGAACATTTAAATCATCATGTCATCATTAGCGCGCAATTTAATTTTTAGTGTATTATGAAGCTTAGTATGTTACTTTTGAGTGACATTATTCATAACATATGAATAAAATAAAAGTGTCTGTAATATTGCAATAATCGCCTTTTTATCGAGCTCCAAGGTCATGCACATGCTTCAATAAGAAAAAAATCAAAAATGTAAATACTTTGAAAAAAAAATTCCAATAAATTTTTCGTGATTTTTTTTATCATTTGCTTGAAACATTATTGAATTTATCTTCAAGCAAAAAAAATTCATATCATTTTAAGAACTATTTTATCAACTCCTCATCGTGACATAGAAAACAAATATATTTGAAGGCTAATTGAATATTGAACTGACGTAATTCTGCAAAAAGAAATAAATTATTTGCAATAGATTGCTAAAAAAAATGTAAAGTGGATAACGTGAACAGAAAAAAATAAAAGAGAGCGAGTGAGAGAGGAAGAGATAAGAAACAAATTAAAAAAAAAAAAAAAAATGTCAAAAAAAGACGAAACTAACTCTCCCCTGACTTCAAACGAGAACGGACTCGACGTACCGTGAAATTTTGCTAACGGAAAAGTGTAGATGTGCTTGAGTGTGGAAGTAGATGCTCGTATTACGTACGGACTGTCGGAGTAACTACGAATATAGTTTGCACTCTACGTCTAGACTACGCAAGTATTGCGTATAATTTTGTGCACACCAGTAAAATCACAGGTCTTGTGAATGTACAACTGAGATTAAAGATGTCATGGATAAGGGATTATGATATTTAATTCATTTGGGAGAAAACCAAGTAACAAAATATTCACTCATGATTGGAGTTTATTTTTAGCTTCATTAATAAACACTAGAGTGCGCACTAATGATTAATAACTAATTTGAATTTGTTAACCAATAAGAAATCAGTCACTCACTTTTTCGATATATATATATCGACTATTCGCTAACTTCACACGTCCATGAAAATCCATAAGTAGGATAAAAAATTGATACAATAACGGGTGTTTAAAATTATAATTCTTCGTTAATAAAGTATAGGAAAATTATTAATCAACAATTAGAAATTCCATTAATGAATTTATTAGGACGTGTGAAGTTAGCTAATAATCGAAATATATCCAAAAAGAGAGTGACTGATTTTTTATTGGTTAACAAATTCGCCTTGTCATCCAATCATCACACTTCTTTCCTGTAGTGTATTCTAGTAATAATAAAGAAGACTTTGAATGTGGTTTAGAGTTGTAGAAGAATCTAGAATTTTTTTTTCCCATTTTCAGTATTTCTTTTTAGTAGAATAGAGGTTAGGAAAAAATTTTTAGATGTTAAATAACTATCATAGAATTGTTTAAAAAAAATTCCAAGTGTAGGGATATATTTTTATTTGTATCGCATTAGAATTTTTATTCCAGTATAAAATAGCAATTGGATTGAAATCGTGTTAAACTTTAGTTTTGTGGTAATACCAGCAATATATTCAATGGAAGTATGTACACATATTTCGTGAGATAGAATCTATACTCCACGAGAAATCTACTAGAGGATAATGTACACATTATACCATTAAATTAGTAATGTAAATCGGCCTAAGCAGTGAATTATCATGGAAATGCGAGATAAGGAAAAGGAAATAGTTTGCAGAGACTGAAACAACTGAGATACCAAGCGGAAAATTCTCTAAGTTATCAATTGTTAAACTTAAATTGTTCATTAACTCATAAAAAAGTAAATAAAACAAAACAAAAATACTTAGTCAACGAGAATAAAACAAATTTTAATATCACAACTTATAATTCATTGAAAAATACCTTTTTTTGTAAGAAAAAATTTTTTTTTTGTTTTTCTTTGAATACAAAGTAATTTTAATTTTTTATAGTCGTACCATAATCTAGTGTAAACAAATAAATTCTCAAAATGATAGTTATAATCGTGAGCATGTATTTCTGGAATTGTAAGTGAAATTCCTGGTTAACCAGATTCACTCGAGAAACTTGAACAATTTCCACGTACAGCTGAAATTATTCCAATATTATTGATTTTGAATTCCCGAGATATTCGATAAAATAAAATACAAACGACTAATATACGTTATTCATAAGTCGATAAGAAATAACATGAATGTTTCATTAGAATGTATATTAGGTCATTTGAGAAAATCATCATCATCATCTAAATAATTTCATTTTTAACAAGCACATAATTAATACTGGACTATTTATTCTTCATTTATTTAATCATAAAATAGATTTAACAACAGAAAAAAAATATCCAAGGTCACCCATGGTTATGTAGCACTATAGAAAGTAATGAGAATGGAAAAAAGAAAATAAAAGTGATAGTGGTAAAATGGCGGGTAGTTAAGGAATTTAAAGTGGCAACGATGCATACTAGTGTAGCAGAATGTGTAAATAATACAGAAGTTGGAATGCATGTTAGAATTAAAGGTTAAATATAAAAGTAAAGGACTCTCTAATAACCAAATTCAAATAAAAGCTATTTACCGCCAATTAATTCAACGACCAATCAAATAACGAATAAAAAGGCGACGGATATGATGCAATTCTGATGTCAATCGATTTTCGTCAAAAGAATATCCCAAGATAGACTTAGTTATTAATTGCCAACTTGATTTTACAAGATCTCAATACTCTAAATAAATTCACTGACTATAATTTAGATTGTAGGGTGTAATTCGCTACTTATGTCGCGACAAATCCCTTGGCGAGAGCAACTGAGTTTCTCGCAAGAAACGTTTGCTACTTTCTGGCACAGAATCCAACTGGCAAGGAAACGTAATCACTAGCATGAGTTACTGTGCGTAAAACTACCATCTTGGCAAACCTCACGCATTTATTCTCAACTTTAATTTCTTGCTTTACCCTCTTTCTTTTTTTTTTTTATTGCTTTTTACCCTCTAAGTTAATATCAACCGTGTAAACTATTTTCTTGCTCTTTTGACAATTTTATATAACACTATAAACATCTGATTTATTGTTATCATCTTCTTTTATGATGCCATCCATTAAATGAGACTCTCTTTTTACCATGGAAATCAGTGGGTCAATTATAAAAGCTTGCAATAAAAGAACTTACCTTCTAACACACCTGTGCTAAAGTATCTTCCATCCAAGAAGAAGAAGAAAGAGTTTGCTCGAATAATTCCTCGAAAGAAATATTTTCCTTTTTCTCCGTATCGACAGAATCCAGCAAATAAATCGAATTCTAATACATGTGAGCAAATAAATATAAGACCAAAAAATGTAGAGAGTTGGAGCATGAAACGATGCGACGATTGCACGTATAAGAATAAGGCAACGGCTATTCCTCAGTTACGATGCAGGTATAAGGTTTATATGTATAGAAAGAAAATAACGGAAGGAACGAAACTATTTTCTTCGCTTGGGAAAGTTGCCGGTGTATATGTGTAAGTTGAACAACGTTGTATATAGGATCTTGATACACGTGCTAAAGTTATCGATAAAACATACTTCGCGACTTCTAGTTATTTTGTACTTCCGATCTTGGAGTAATATGGTAAAGAGTGGGTAAAAAATACCTAGTTGTATCTATTGAAATAAAATAGCTTGGGAATGATGTTAGGTTTGAATTATCCTAGCAATTCATAAATTTTAGTAAACTAAACCTAGACCAATCTCAGCTCAATAGTTCTCGCTTACTCTTATTCTATCATCACAAAACATCATTATTACTTATAATTGGGAAATTTTTAATCAATACACCTTTCAATACTAAGACGACTATTTACAAAAGGTAAATGTCGGCAATGTGATTTATCATCACTACGGGATATTAAAGTTCTATCTCTCTTCTTCCAGTTGGTGCTCTCTACGTCTCCATGCTCTACGCAGTGCTTTTTCTAAAACTCTGGTCTTACGTCCAAGTTAATATGTGGTGTCGTCTGAGCAAAAAAAATCAATCGTCCCAAAATAGAATACGAAGGCAATCTTTATCCTACAATGATTTACAATGTAAGTACATTAATTACTTTTTTTTTTTGTTTTTGCTTTTTAAATAAACCTGATTGCCTGATATATGTACACAAACGAAGAAATAACAAATTGTCGTTAGATTAAAAAAAAAAAAAAAGGAATGACTGAAATAAATTTTAAACGGTTGTACTATTGTAGGGGATTAAATGAGACAGATATAGAGTAATCATAAAGCTCTTGCACGTTATTGCGTGTCACCAAGTCATTTTATTCTGAATGAGTTTCTGAAAACGTTCACTCTATTTCAGAGAAAGTCAATCAGACCAAACGATCGTCGCGTGATGTTCCGATTCTCTGTATATCTTGCTATCTATTCTAAAAAACATATAGTTCCGTATTAAATATTTAGCAGAGGAACAAACTCTCCCAGCAATCAAAACCAACCTTCTATATTATTTCGTTGGATCTCCATGTCCATCAACAACATAGTTATTCTCCTGGTCATCACCATTGACAATTGTCTATAGTTCTTGTTCCAGTTTGTCTAGATCTCCAGATCAAAACAGCAGCAAACAAATCCTTTAATTAATTTACCTTTAAACCACTTCCAGTTGTTATCAAGTTAGATCTCCAATTCTATCAATGCATCTTGTAGTTGCAATTGAAGCCAATAGACAAAGAAACGAGGGAGAAAATAAAAAAATAAAACATCCTAGTAGGAAGAATGAAAGAAACGAAGGAATCTCGCAAATTAACTTGAAAGCTCCAGCTTTCGACAACGAGCTTTCTTGGTAAGAACAAGCGTCGGCAATTTTCGCCAGGCAATTGCGGATACCCTTAAATTGTGGAACGCCAAAGACACACCCATAGGTACACGAATAATCCCCAGATCTTTCAGTCTAATAGGTTTTAAAGGTATATATGTATGTATGTGTAGATGGAGAGAAAGAGAAAGAAAGATAAATTAGTGGCAGAAAGCCAAAATTGGATATTTCATCCACTCTAATTGTTATATAATAAAATGATGATATTAAAAGTATCTAAGATTGATGTCGACAAAAATTAAAAGATTGATCTTGGGTGGTTTAGACTCATCAAAACTAGGAGAAAAAGCAGCAAAAAAATTAGCAACATAGAGAAAAGATTTCGGGAAATTTTTTTAAAGAATTCTTTGATTTTTATTGGAATCAATGTGCTAAAGAACTCAACTATAAAATCGGGAAATAATATAGCATAATAAATCTAACTCTTTCGATTATCTTCAATGCATCAAAAATGTTAGTGTCTCCTTAGAGGTCATGTATGTATCTGGGCAATCGATCGTCAACTTGTGATTGCACAACCTTCTGTTTTCGAACCCAAGAAAACTTAATACATAGTGTGAATGAAATTTACTTACTCTTTAAAAATAAATTAATAACTATTTACTAATTCTAGCAGAAAGAAAAGAATGTAGATCAAATAGTTTTATGTTAAATTCCTTTTTTCCAACAAAGACTCGATGACATATTCTATCGAATTTTCGTGAGCTCGGAGATAAAGTTAAGTATTCTGTTAGACGTGTAAGACATGTCGAAGAATAGTGTGAGTTTGATCGAATATGCAGAAGGTGCTACTTTATACGTGCTGGTGTGAGTTAGAAGCTAAAATCTACTTTAATGTTGTTCTTTTCATATTAACCAAAAACTTTTTTTTCCTTCTAATTTTGTTTCACGAATATTCATTTCGTCTGGATACTTTCTCTATTTCATATATTCCATTAACCACTATTTAAAAATCCATTTATCAAACAACTGGAAAAAATAAAGCAACTCATTTATTAATTTATCAAACTAACGCTCATAGTATGTCCAATTTGAGCGTAAAAATATTTTTCAAGCTTTTAACATGCTAAATTCAGGCCCAGAAATATTTTTCAAGCCCTTAACATGCCCAAAACTTTTTTTTAAAACTTAGAAAAAAAATTATCATTCAAACTTATCAGTAAATTAACTTTCATGCTTTAAATTGATAGTTGTAATAATTTATTATTATGATTGTTAAATATGCTTGTAAAAAATAGAGTTTAACTGGGCCTACTATGGGCCTAAAAAAAAGTTTTAGGCTTAAATTGGGTGTCATTTGAATTCAGGTGTGTATTAAACTTGCTTTGGGCACTAAAAATATTTTCGAATTAAAGTTGAACTTCAATCAAATCTGTATTGGGTTTTTTGTTTGATTTTGGCGTCTTTTGGGCCTATTTAGTTTTACTCATGTGATTAAAAAAAAATGTTTTTGGGTAAATATTAAAAAAAAGGTATTTGTTAATAAAAATAAATATCTCTGTAAACGACAAGAATTCATGTTAAAATGTGAGCAATAAAGAAAATGTTGAGAATTTCATTGAAGGAAAATGCTTGGCGCTCGTTACATCGTTGGCACGAAAAGCAGGCGTCGAAAGCTCAAGCTTAAGAGTTGAAAAGCACTACTAACTATACAAGGATGATGGTAAGACGTCGACAACAACAAAAAGTAGCTAAGAGAGAGAAGAAGGAGGAAAAAAAAAATAATATAAAAAAGAAATGTAAAAGCAAAGGAAGAAGATTCCTGACCCCTTCCCCTTGAACCCAGGAGGTAAAGGATAGGCATCCTTGGCGCGTTGTTGCTGTAATCCCTTGCTATCTTGTCGTTCGAAGATATTCTTGGGTAGGAAGGTGAGGTATAAACTGGTGTAGAGATAAGAAGAAAGATGCGGGATATAAAGTAAGATAAGGGGGTAAAGAAGTGGGGGAGTAAAAGAGGTAAAATTTCTTAAAGTTTTTTGATCGAGATCAGGACTGGTAAAATGTGCATTGGATGCCCTCTATCCAATCTTGTCCTTATTTGAATTCCAGATTGAGATTATCTGACGGATTTGGATAATTGAAGAAATTCTATCAATAAGACAGGTGTGCACTTTGAGTTTGAATCAATCATTTTTCTACATTTTTCTTTTCTTTCATCGAAACTCGAAATAAGGGTTATTAAGTTAGGCAAATTCATTGAGAACAAAGAATCAATTTTTTTTTTTTTCATCTATAAATATTTAATCTTAACCGTTATGGATGTCTAATCTTTAATTTATCTATTCTGCTTTCCAAATAAAATAAACACCTTTAAAAGACTTTAATAATTTTAACATGAATTTTTGGTCAGCTGCTAGAGCATAGCTATCATAATTATTATGATATTTAAAACCATAATGTCGAAATAACAAATAACTGCCTGGTATTTTTTGTTATGTTCCATCAGTCAAAATGATAACAATAAATAACTAGAATATCTTGTTTTATTTCAGCATCATCTGTCCATCAGAATGACAATGATGAGGATATGCTTCATGATGGCACTGGTATCCCAGTTCTAGTTAAATATCCAAATAACCTCAATATCCGTGATCTCATATACTTTCTGTTGGCACCAACGTTGTGTTATGAATTAAATTTCCCTCGAACAGAGAGAATTCGTAAAAGGTATGTATTTAGTAATTTTCATTCCAATTGATCAAGAATTTTTTAAAAGTTTTTTTCAAGCTCAATTCATTCTCTATACCTTGACTTCTATCAGGTCTCTTTCAATTCTATCGCTTAATCTTCAAGTTTAAAAAAAATTTTCACCCCAAACTTTTGGTACTTTGAATGGACTTGAAACTGCTATCTCGTTTCTAGCCTATTCACAAGTCTTTTTACTTTGGCTTGTTCAGCTTTTTATTTTATTTTATATCATGGCTAAAAGTCAGAAGAAAATTTAACTACTGTGGGAGGTACCAAGTGAAGGCACTCGTTGAATTAGATTCGAGTGTAGTGAGGCCATTGTTGTGAAACGAAGGAGGTGGTAACCATTGCAATGGATCGGAGTGATGTATTCTCGTTGTACTTCCGACCCGTTTCAAACGATTCGTATTTCCACAATCTGGCAATACCAAGATTCACAGCGTTCCAGACAGTTTCATGTTTCCTCTTGCATAAGATACTTTTAGTGTTGGCATTTTATAAAAATAATACCTATGGTATTAATTACAATTATAGCGGATACTAGTGTGAGAAGACGAGAAATAAGACTATTAATAACGCTGAATGTTTTCACCCATATTCATATTTCCATGGCCAATAACTTCTAAAATAATAAAAATTATGTAAAGATGGTTGAAATAAAAATTGTTCCTTTTGATTTAAAGAATTTTTTTTGTTTGAACCATTTTTTTATATCTCTAATAGTTTAGCTAGAAAATGAATTCAAACAATTAGAATGGTGATTCTTGAATTATAGGTATCTCTGTCGGATGACTTTGAAATAAAACATGTCATAGAATTAATTATTACGACCAAAAATATACAGGAGTTTATGTTGGATCTAAAACTACATCTATGTTCTCTAATTTAGTTTACAAGTCCAACCTAGTTTAGAGCTAGCAAACATCTTCATATTTTTTTCTGTTTAAAAATAGTGTATTTCATCGAACACTAACATCTTGCTCGTGATATTGATTGTCGCGTGTTTATGATTCGTAGAAACTTTGTGCATTGTTTACATTTTTGGATTGTTCAGTAGTACATGCGTGTGCTTAACGCTTCTCCCATCATCATTTGATTTTCACTCCCTACACCTAGACTCTAGAGTATGTTGATCCATCAAAGTATCTATTAAAATAACTAAAGTCGTTGGATCGACATGGATTTATTTTATGAGTATAAATCATCTAGATTAATTTAAATTAGTTAATTAACCAAGCTGTGAGGAACTTAGCCATCAACAATCTTGACATCATGACTTGAGCTAATATTTAATTAATTTATTCCAGATTCCTGATGAAAAGAATCTTTGAAGTATTCGTGGGATGTCAAGTAGTAATGTCTCTTTGTCAGCAGTGGATGATCCCATCAGTTAAAAACTCTCTAATTCCCTTCACAGTAAGTAATAAAATAATAGTGATAAAACCATCTCTAGACATTGTCAGAAATATTACACTCTAGATGTTAGGGTGATTTATTCAAGTTCCATTAATATTCCTCACTACTTTTGGTTAATTTAAGAAGTTATTCAGTTAATTTTTGTTCTAATATAGAATTTAGAACGTGTTCAAAGTTAATAATGACCTAGCAGACGTAAAGCATCAGTCTTGAAGTAGAAAGCAACGCATCTAAGGTACATATAGGCAAGCAGATGGTTGTTTGAATGTCAAGCAAGTAGACTAGCTAGTTTCCACGAAAGTGGTTAATCGTAAATGCGAAAGTTAGAAGACACGGTGTGCTTCCAAACCACCATCGCCATTCTCTTCTACATTAACCTCAACGTATGCAACTTCCACCCTTTAACTTGAATCTCTTGTGTAACCTCATGTATGTATTTCCGAACGCCCTTTCCAACTTCTTGATAGACCGTCGAGCGTGCACGTACTATCAACCATTCCTAAATGTGCATCCCTCTTTACTTTATGCACGTCTGCTCATACCATCATTGCCGCCATTTTGTCTTAAGAGACCCAACGTATCCAAATATACCTTCAACATATTCTCCCTCAACAACTTCGAGCCACACAATTAATCTCAAAGTTTCTAAGACCAAGACCTGGAATTTGTTATGTCCTAATCGAACGACCTGCTGATGACAACTTGTGGATTATCTTCTTGATGAAGTAGTGGACTAATCGTGGAATGAATAAGTTGAAGTTAAGCATAAAAACAAAGCATTAAAATTTCCCATTATTAAACACCATCAATAACATCGAGTATAGACTAATCCAACAAATGAGATATATTTAAGACTTAAACTTTAACTGGACCTCGAAGCAGCGACATCTACATTTGGCGTCATTGAAGCTATCTTAGTTTGGTATAGGGAATCGCATGTATAACCTTCAAAAAATTGGACAGCATTAATGTCCAGTGCTATAGAATATATCGTTTTCAATCCATAGTATGCAATTAAAATATTTCATGAATTTCATAATTATACTCAAAAAAATTTTTACCGAATACACTGGTGGAAAGAATGTGTAATGAATTAGATGAGAATGGCGAAAAGCAAGGAATTGGAAGAGTTGGAGATAAAAAAAAAAAGAATGACTGTGAGACTTTTAATTTGATCTTAATTCTCTAAAGCTGGACATCCATCAAGCCCCAACAATGTCTTGTTAATTCAGTCATTTTAGAATTATTACAAGTTTCTCAAGTACTCTTATCTTTTTTTGAGCTTACATTTATTTTTGCTTTCAGTTGAAAATTGTATACCTTGACAAAGAAAATAATCAACTATAAATTTACGTAACATCTCATCAAGTTAATTATTCTGTTGAATAAATTGTTTCTATTTTCTCGAATTTCTACTTTACAATATTTTACCTGCATTCTTTTTTTCTTCTTTAGTTTAATGAGATTCTTCTCAAGTCTCTTACACATTTTTTTTCATTTTCTAATTTTACATTTACTATTTTTCTCGTTACACTTTTCAATCTATTCTCCTTTCACTGTTTACTTTTACTTCTTCATATTTAATTAATTGAAACATTTCATTAACTAAAGTAAATTTTTAGATAAAAACTGAATAAAAAAAAAAAACAGAAAGGGAAAAAACATAAAATGAATGAAATTGTTTACGTTTTGTTTTTACGTTGTGTTTTATTTTTTTTATTTATGAGAGATGATACTTTGAAACGCATTTTCGTTGGGATTTCAAGAAAATACGAGATATTTCATACGCGGTATTGCGCTCTTGGCTTTGAAATTCACAAGGATATTCCATGTTCCAAAGAGTCTCCTACCATTCCACCTGTGTGTTAAAGAACAAGAATGAAAGCAAAAGAGAGTTCAAAAGGCTTGTAAAAGGTTTTATACTATGATACAGTATATGTCAAAAGTTATTTAGTAGGAAAATTCATTTTCTCTACACAGTATTTCAAGAAAAAAAAATTATTTTTTTATCTGATTACATATCTGTCCTAATTTTATTAATGCTTTTTATTGTTTTCATTTTTTACAGAACATGGACGTCGCAAAGGCCGCAGAGAGACTTCTAAAATTAGCAGTAAGTGCAATTTTTAATTTTATTATATATTATCATAGATTTATAAGTAGCAATAATTTATTTATTTATTTAAGTAAATATTCTTACTCGATATAATAATAATCACAACACTGTGAATCGAAGGTATATTAAAATAACAAACCTTGAGTGTTCTCAATGTTAATTTGCTTATACAAACCATAGAGCCTCGTAGCCATTTTTAACACACTTCTAAGTGTGTTAATATCTCTTATTTGTTTACGGTGTTCAACATAACACACATAAGGGTATGTTAATTGTAACACACTTCGGATTGACAGTCAACACTTGATCAGTACTTATGGGAAATTAGGTTATGTTGACACTCAGGCGCTGATTGGGTGCTAAAAAAGAAGTGGGAGATATTACCAATTCGAAAATAATAATTCCTTCGGATATTAACGATTTGATACTGAACTTTTTTAGTGGATTATACTTTATTTTTACTGTTATACAATGACAGAATGGCTGCTAGAACAGAGAAATATTCTATTCCGTTGACAAACCACTGGAAATGATGGACATTAATAAAAATTGAGTTAAAAAATATTTGTTGAATAATGTGAAAAAATTTGAGTACTTACACTTTTATAACATCGAAGAGAAATAATAAAAAATCGACATCCGGTGATTTTCATTGGTTTATGAGATCTGTTAATCAGTACTATAAACATTTTTTTAATCTCATTATTTTTGTAATCATACCATGGTAAATTGTATAATGCATTTCCTACATCTTCACTCTAAAAAAAAATTTATTTGTTTGAATTTACTCGTCAATTTTAGATGTTTTTTTTTTTTCTTTAATTTAAAAAAAAAACCGACCTTTTCTAGAATTTCATTGCAGCCCCAACAGTAAGCGAAAAAGATAGGCATTATTGATGAAATATAAGCAAGATGATAGATGACAGAAAAAACATGTCCATTTTGGTAATGCTAAATCATAAAATGAATTTAAAATAAATTACAACATTTATTATTTTATTTATCTTTACCTTTATAAGTCCATAACTATTAAAACAAAAGCTGATTGTTCCTATTATTAAATGTAGGAACATGACGCCATTCAATACATTATCTATTAATTTGATACAACTATAATTAAAAGAGTAATTTTATTAATGGTAGTATTCAGAATAAAGACCATTAAATTTAATGAAGTTATAACATAAAAGTAAGTTCTATTATATTAATTTGAATTAATAATATCAAATGATGATTTTAAAAATTATTTCCTTCACTTACTCGATTAATTTATTGTGTTTATCAACAATACACTTGATGCAACAACAATTTATGTCTATTTGTTTTCCGTTCGTTATTTGATTATTAAATATTCCTGATTTCTGATGATTTATTTCCCCTCGGAATTTTTTTACTGTCTCAATTAGCACGTCTATTTGGCCAGAAAAATGATGTATGAACAGCAACACGTAGGAATCAATAGTGGCGCAGATGAATACATTTGTGATTAAGCATAGCGTTTGAAAGAAAAACACTATCTCAAAATATGGTGAATGATCCCATGAAAATGGATACCATGCATCAAAAAGTGGATATGATTTCTCGGAAATGATGTTCTTAACAAGAGGTTGTACGAACCAAGCTAAAAAATAATTATTGATTGATAAAAGATTGAAGAAATAACAATTTTAAATATGCAAAGAAAAATGGGGTAAAAATTTACCCCAGTTGTTTTCGATTTAGTACAATTTTATTATCACGTGGGGTAAACATTTTTTACATTGAGACCTAACCTAGGTAAGCTTTTGAATCCAGACCAATTCTGGAATACAATACTGGGCCCACTTAATTTTTGAGATGCCTGATATGGGACTTATAAATTTTTACCTGAAGGAAAAATAATGCTAAGGTCATTTAGTAATTATTAATGTAATGGGTAGTCCTATGGAAATATTAAAGTAGCTATAAGGTAGTAATATTCAGAATCTCACTGGCCGCTATATTGCATTGAGATTTTATTTTGTTTTGAGATTTCATCTGTTTGATGTTAGACTATTGACATTCCTTCCCTTCCCTCCCTCTGCATCGTAACACTACACTTATACAGGCTTACTTCTTTAGAAACAACAACCTAATGAGATCGAAAGTTAAACCCGGAACCTTCTAATTACGTGCTAAGATGCTCTACTACTCAAACTTTCCCACACTAGTGCATTATCTTGTACTTTCTAGACCTACAGCCGTAGTTTTTTGTATTCTCTCAGCCCTCTGACGATAATAATTATAATTACGATGTATTTATTTTCTGATAATGGAGTAATGGTAATTTTTTTTTTTTATTAATTGGATTCTAAAGTATACATTTTCGAGAATTTATTTTAATGTAAGAGTGAAAAAATATTTTTACCTATTTCTCCAGAGTGCAATATAAAAAATATTACAAATGTTGTTCTACAAGTTTTTATGGCATATTTTTGCATGAACTGTTGACTACTTGGAGTGAGATATTTAAAATGCTGCCAGTTTTCATTCATTTGGTAAAGTATTTCCCTCAAAATGGACTCTTTATATTTAAATAAAAATTGTTGTGCCAAACTGTGAACGTAAATTGAAGCCACGAATATTGAATAAATTTTCCTGTCATAATTGTCACTTTGTATTAAACAACCACTAACAGATGACAGAGTTGTGATAGTCGATAGAACAAAACAAATGGAAAATTTTAGTTGACTATTTTTATTATAATATGGCCAGTAACCAATTAATTTTAAACATCTCTCCAGAAATTTTAATTCATCATGAAATGATTTTATATCTGATGCTTTTTTCATTTTTTAACACAATCACTGTTATTCAAGCTATATTTTAAGTAAATTACAAATAATTTACAATGCATCGAGTTTTGTTACATATAACAAACACAATTTCATTCTAACTTTCAAGAAATTTTCAACTATCCCTCTAACAAAACTTTATCTGACTGCTACTCTTATTCTGACCAAACATCAAACTATCACGTTATTTATTTTTTAATTTAATTTTCTGTTTATTTACATATCTCTAGATGACAAGATATTGAATAAGCTGGATTAATAGATACAATGAAAATGAAAGACATTAAAAATTGATCAAAACATTGTCCCCTTGTTTATTTTAAGTATTTCCGATTCCGACAGGTGAACATTTTAAAATTGTAAATTAAATAACTATCTATTTTTTTATCTACTACAATATTGTTTATGGATATTTAAAACTGTACACGAGTAACACACTTGGATTTATAGTGCAGAAAACATTCGTTTCCTTAACTATTTATTTTTATGGAAGAGCAAATTATGGAGACTTTATCATCATGCTATTGTTCTTTTTTGAACAATCAATCAGATCATTAGATTTCATCCAATATGGTAGTCATATCATCTTTTTTTTATCTAAAGAATGTTCACGAGAATCATCATAACTGCTATTTTTAAGAATGACACAAAAATAATTTTTAAAACAAAAGGAAACATTACAAAAACATCCATGAATTTAATTTTTATTGTCATATCATAAAAGAGATATAAAGAAAACTACTAAAATATGTATGAAGAGTAGACAAATACATAAAATACAAATACTTTTTGACATTCGTTATAAAATAAATTCCAGATCAATATGGAGTAAAGGAAAATATGTACATAAAAGAAGTAAAGCAAATGAAATAAAAAATTTTAAAATAAAATAAAAAAAATAACAGTATAAATATAAATACGAGGATAGAATAGACAAACAAAGTCAGTTGACTGGCTAGAAAGAATTTAGAAAAGCTTCGGGCAGTTTGCGGACGTCAAAGGACACTCAGCGGTATATTTCACGTGACTTAGACTTTGATGCTTTGTGGCCATTTGTGACGCGTCACAAACAACCCTTGGCACGGCCACAAGTATCTTGTCTTGGTGACTGGTTGAGGGTTCATAAAGAGACATGGAGAAACGATGGAGGAGAAAAAAAGGTAAATTAAAAAAGAGTCTGATTATTTTCAGAAGGAAGTGTTGAGAGCTAAAAAAAAAAGACTGACTCAAACTTGTTAAGTCAAATATTCATCAGAGATTTATGTTTGAACTTTAAATTAACTTGGGAAGGTTCCTTGCCAAACATTATTTTTAGCACATTTTAATTTCCATGTTGATAAGTTAATGTTCAATTGTTGAGTGTTTGTTGACGAGTAAAAAAAAAATAAAATCACTGTACTAACTGTTATGTATACTTGAAATGGAGTGTAATAATTTTGCTTAACGTAACATAAAAGCTGGCAATTGAAATGAAACAAACTTCCAAATTCCTAGCATGAACTAGATAAACGGAAGCGTCTTACCAACTCTTTAGCTTTCTGCTTCTTCAAACTTGTTTATTTCCTTTTATATCTCTCGGGCTTTTTTTTATTACTCTACCGGGATCAAAGGATTCAACTTGAAATTGCGACCACGCCCGAGAATATTGTGCGGGTCAAATGGGTCACTTGGGACTCCAATAAGAATATAAAGACGAGAAGCAAAAGTGACAGTCTATTGTTGAAAATGTGATATCAAATACCGTTGAACTCAATACAATAACAAAATATGCAAACTATCATAAAATACATTTCTTTGACACTTTTAAAGAGACTAGAATATCAATGACAATATGCTAATAGATAATAAATTTGAAACTCGAAAAATACAGTCAATTTTAAATATGCACAGAATTTTAGCAAAACGCCCTCTTCTTTACATTCCTACAATCATAGATCTTGATGCTGTGTTAGTTGCGTATACAATGATAGAGGGACATTGCATGTCTAACCTTCAAAAAGTAAGATAGCATTGAAATCGTTATCGAATCGATAAAAACATCAGAATGAATATTAATATTACTATTAAACCTCTGTGAAGACATTGATATCATTCTTAGATTACCAATCCTCCTAAAAGGTTGAAGCTCACCATGCTTCTAACCGTTCTCATGATTACAGTGCTGCCCTCATTCATCGAGTGAGTGAATTAGATGAGAAAATGGCGCTAGTAGCAAAGAATTAGGAAAAATAAAATTTCTGCTTGATAAATAGATAATTAATTAATAGAATAAAATATATATGTTGTAATAAAAAATATTGCACTTGAAAGAAAAAAATGGTGGTACTCACTGATTTATCTTTGATTTACCTATTAAAGTGTCACCTGGGTACTGCATCTCTTTAATTGCGGTACTTCTAGGCCTAATCCGTTTAATTAAGTTACTCATCCTCAAAGACAATAATCATTATTACATTAAAATCTATTACAGACCATTATTTAACATCTAAGTTCCTATGCTCACCAAAATCCAGCAGTTTATTATCTAAAATAAGATGAATTCTTAACCTATAAATTTAAAACCGTTTAATAATGCATTATTTTCAGATACCTAATCATTTGATGTGGCTGTGTTTCTTTTACCTGGTGTTTCACTCGTGCTTTAACTTGATAGGAGAACTTTTACACTTTGCTGACAGAAACTTTTATGGTGATTGGTGGAATGCAAACAACATCGACATATTCTGGAGAACGTGGAACATGGCTGTACACCGTTGGGCTGTAAGGTAACTTAAATATTCCTGATAACAATCGTTGAAACCTCTAGCACACCCCATTCAATTTCCTTTATCCTCATTCGATATTCCCATTGTAGTCCAAAGTGGATAGGGAGTTTCTCCTTGCTATCTTCTCTTTCTCTCTGTACCTCATTTTCTCATTCTGAGGATCTCGGATGTAATCTCTACAGTGATGAAGTTTTGCTACAAAGACCTCGAAAATGTAGGGAAAGAGACAGAGTACGTAAAGTAAAGGATGTAGAAATTCCCCGTCGACGAATCTTTGATCGAAACCGTTTTTCACTAAATTTCATCAACATCTTTTATTGCTTCGATAGAGCTTAATTAAAGTCTCTTTTTTTTAATTAACTTGATCAATCAAATTCATTACTAAACTATTTTATTTATATTGAAGGTGTGCAAAAGTTCTCAGTATCTTTTTTATAAGAATCTCTATTTAGAAAATATTTTCGAGCGCTTTTTGCCCTCTGGTGAGCAACCGATGAAATTTTTTAGAAAAAATGCTTCTATTTAATAATTCCAAAATATTTTTATTGTTTCATATACATTAGCACGTAATATAGATCCATAAAAATGATGACATTTTCTCGTTTAATATTAATGATTCATCAATAAAACCCCATTAAAATGGCGGCATAATTTTTTTATCGACCGTCGGTATAAAATTTTGATGTGAAAGTTAGTTGAAGTAAGGCTATAAAAAGGAAACGAGATCATCAGTTATCTCGTTATTAGAATAATAATATAACACTTTAGATGAAAGGAAAAAAAATTCGTCATCTTTTTTCAATAAAATTTTAAAATATATAAAATGTTCAAGACTAAGAAAATTAGTTCTCATGCATACTGCATCTTTAACTCTGTTTACAATTTTATCTTTTACATTTCTTCTCGTTTTCTACGGTTCCTTTTGACCTTTTTTCTGCTCCCATTCATTTCTAACTAGAAATCTTTGCAATAGCTGCCTTATAAGATCCAAGTGCTAAGCAGTTCTAAGTGCAGAAATGCTATGTATATCGTCTTTTTCCATTATAAACCATCAAGACGGTGGAAGGAAAGGAGGAAGACTCTATAACATTTCACAAACTAACCACAACTTTCTCGTTTAACTTAAGAAGGCTTTATTCCTTTTTTTTTATCACATTTGGTCTCTTTACTATTTCCACATTTCGCCCTTTTTCATCCTCATTTTGACTTCATGGACTTGTGCCAGTTGCAGACTGAGATTCTTTTCGAGTGATAAAAGACGTTTTAAGGAGAGTAAAGTGTGAATAAAACGAATATTTAATACATACACTACTCTTATATACACATATAAATCAATACATAGAAAACTTTTCCAAGATTATTGATTACAAAAGTTAAATAATAGAAGCATCAATTTTTTTTATAATTTGACCATTCAACCTTCCGATTAATCACCTTGTATGGTTATAGCTATTCATACGGTTATGATTCATTGACCTGTACACCTAATCATTTTTTATTAAATGCGTCGATCGAAGTCTCAGTTATACACAAGCTACAAATGTAGTTCAAATTCATACATATGAATCAAATTAAGGATTATTTGTATGCAATTTTTAATCAAAGATTTTGTGTGTTTATTAGTTTAGTAACAAGCTTTGCACATCTTCTAGTACCTCTCGGTGAATATTAGTTGAGGACGCCACCGCTAGAAGTCGTCTCTTTTCCACAAGTGAATGAATGACGATGATATTAATATTTTCTCATGATTCATTCACTTGCGAACAAGAAACGATACCTAACGGTGGCGTCCTTAACTAATGTTTCACTAGATGGCGTGGGTGATTTTTATAAGCTTGTTACTTCTCCAAAAGCAAAGCGGCCAATTAATTGACATCACCAATTTTTTTTTAGACACCTCTACATACCAATTGTCGAGATGGGCTATTCGAAGACAGTAGCGAGTGTGACAGTTTTTTTCTTCAGTGCCTTTTTCCACGAGTACCTTGTTAGCATTCCTCTCCAAACATTTAAAATTTGGGCCTTCATGGGAATGATGTCTCAGGTAAAATGGGATCCAAGTGATTTATTGATTAATAAATAATAACAAAGACGAGTGGTAGAATGGTTTATTTGGTTATAGATACCATTGTCAATCTTCAGCAGACGTGTAGAGAATAGATTTGGTGCAAGGTGGGGCAACATAGTCGTCTGGTCGAGCTTGATAATCGGTCAGCCCCTCTGTATCATGGTCTATTATCATGACTATGTTGTCACACATTTCGGCGAGACACTCGTGGAAGATCACTCTGTTGTTTGAGGGCTGACATTCATAATATTATCGATAGTATCAACTGTTATAATTTACGTCGAATTGTAATCCTTTCATTGTCATCACTAAAATTATTATCATTGTTTTGTATTCAAAATACATAGATCATTTATATGTAAAGAATGTTATAGCATTGCCAGTTGTGTTATCGTGATGATAATAAAAGGATTAGATTTTACATTTAATAAAATGATTACATAGAAGGTAATGTAAATGTTTTAGCATTGATTAAATCAATAGTTTATTTTGACTACACTGCGAATCCTGAAATTTCATAAACGTGTTGAAATAACATGCATAAAGTGTATTCGATGTAAAATGCCTATAAACAAACTATATATGATTTGTAGACGCTTTCTACACGTTCTATAGTGTGTGAAAAATCTATAGTTTGTTTACGGCATTTAACGTTGAATAGACTTAGCGTGTTAAAGAGTTTCTACAAGAATAACATACTTAGATTTGCAGTGATAATTGATGCTAATTGGAATGATTATTTCATTCCAACTGATATGTACATAAAAATTATATTTAACCTATTTCGATTCTTACTTTTGCTCATTAAATCTTCCTACTACAATGCAGATGTTATATATTTTAAAAAATATTGTTGGAATATATTTAGAGCAATGAACATGATTGTAAATTTATTTTTGTACATTTCCCAAAATAAATTTATCCACACCGTGATGTTACAATAATTTTTTTTTTCATCATTTTAAAATTTAATATTATTCAACACATAAAAAAAAGTGGGATTTTAATTAATATTTAAAATTGTGCTGCTCTGTAGAAGTGAAGTATATATAGAATTACATTTATTTTTAAGGACTATTCAAAATTTAATTTCAAAATTTTTAATTCATACATTTATTCATCATTTTATCTAACGTACTTAAAATATTAATAACTTATTACTTGAACTCATTAGTAATGGATTTTAATTTATAGAAACCAAAAAGTTTGATTTTAGTGAGCAATGTGTTTGTCATGCCTGACATTCCTATTGGCTTCAACAAAATTCGACATATCCATGGAATTTCTCTATTTAAGTAACATGACATTACATAGTTGTATTATTTAATTAATTAATAGTAATGTTTGAATGGTTTATAATCAATTAAGAGACTCCACGACTTGCACAGGATGATTCTTCCAGAAAAAATACCCTGATGGAGTTGAAGATGGAGAACCTAGACCTTCTAGTTACGCGCTGAATGCTTCACCACTTAAATTATCCCATACTCGTATCAGTTCTCCTATCAGTTCTACCTACACTCGTCTTAGCGTCTCTCTACTTCCGAGAAAAGCCAGATCCGCGCGCGCTCTAGTCCCTCTTGCGGCAGTAAATTAAAGATTCATCAATTCAATGCTTCTTAGGAATCGTTTTTTATTTTTTTTTTTGTATTCTACAACACTTCAAAGACGTTACAAAAAATTTTATGCATTCTTTCAAGACTTTAGAAGGTTTTAATATTTTTTAAATAGTATATTTCACACCTAGGGAGGAAAAGTAGACTAACTAAAACCGCGTGTAAAACTACAACCCGAGCTAAAGGCGAGGGGGGTAAACACGTGGTTTAAGCTTGTCTAATTGTTCTCCTTAGGGCTGTATATAATTTTTCGTCATACCGGAGTGGAAAGTTCAACCCCTCTCCAATGGAAAAGTGAACTTTCCTCGCAGGTATAACGAAAAGTATTTTTAAGTCATGAGCATTTAAATAAAAAATAATTTCTAACCAAGACATCTAATTAGCGACGTTACGCTTATCGGACTACTAAGAGTGTTGGTTGATTATTTCCTACAACGTTGCCAATGTTTAACCCAGCTTCACTCGAGTGAATTCGGACTCTTTGTGTAACCAAAACCGTTAGATCGCATTTTATGAGCTATCTAGAGTATCCAATATATGACGACAACTATTGATAACTATAATTAATCAACGCCATGTTGACATTAGTTTTAGTGAAATGGCAGTTTTGTCAGTCAATTTAAAGTTTAAATAAAGAAAACGACATAAATAATTTAAATATTACTTGGCATACACTCCATTAACTTCGGCAAAATTTATTACTCAATTTTCTAACAACTCTAAAATCCACCAACGCTTTCTATGATACCCCGAAAAAAAAGTAAAGCCTGTGGCATCAGTTAGTACAGGCTTTAGTTTTCATTCTCCTTTAAAAGTTGCCGTAAAGTTGATATTCTAACAGGAAGTTAGTAAAACAGCATCACAACCAAAGTAATGTTGGTGTAGATGGTGGAACAGGAGAACGTTCTCTCCTACGCCAGTCCCTCGACTGTGACATGGTCATGCCAGCTTTCCTTCATCTCTCAATGCTCTCTCCAAGCCGGTTATATATCCCCTTCCCTAGGACGCTTGCGTGATTCATCCGACACGGCTGATACTCTAGAAGAACGGGGGTGAGGGAGTCATTGCCTGCCTATAAGGGCGGTTGCTCCGTAACGCCTCTGCAGTAAGCGCCGCGCAGCCTGACGTGCTTGGTGTCTATAGTTTAATACTTTCAGTGACTTCCACACGAGACTCGTGCGTTATTCATTTCATCTTCAAGTGGACGTTTAATTATATTGTTATATTCAAGTACTACTCCCTTCTTTGATGGTCTTCAAGTGACTTTGGTGCTGCTGTTCCGGATATTAGGTAAGTTTTTTTTTTTAATTCATTTTTTTTAGCTAAGTTTGGTGATCAGGTAAGCTTTTAAAAAGTAGAATATTTATTACTATAGTTTTTTTTTAATGTATGATAGTTTTAGTGAAGCATGTTTTTAAAAAATAGTACTGGAATGATCAAAATAAATTAATGCTTTTTAAGGTGTTGGTCTCCGAGGTTTTATTTAAATAGTCTGAATGATTTGATCAAGTAATTAATTTTAAAGTCTGATAGGCAGAGATTTGATGTAGACTTATTGAAGTAAGATTTAAAAGTGAGGTTAAAAATGAAAAAAAAAAAGGTCATTCAGGAAAATTAATGATGGAGTTTTAAATACAAACTTTTAATATAGATGTAGGTTTTAAGTAGGGTTTGAATTTAAACAGGTGAGTGATTATACAGTGCCCTCCAAAAGTTAGTTGAAATAAAAACTGTGTTGTTTATGTCGAATGAAAAGATACTATTGACGCCAGTCTATTTAAAAATTTGCACCAATGCTCTTTTCATTGACCTCTACAAGAATTTGTGATCAAAAATTAAACACCTCTATGTTATTTCATAAATCAAAATGCTATTAATAATAATCATTAATAATTAATGAATTTAATTGCAAGAATATTTAAGTTTATATATATTTCTTTAATTGGACAATTGGAAAACTAAATGAAACATAACGTTAATTATTCTACATCAGTAGAGATCAATTGGAACATGAATCGTTCCTGTAATTTGTTACATCTGTATGATAACAGATGAACAAGGAGATGAGAGAGAAAGAGAAAAGTTTCAAATCCATCTGGTGGAAATCACACTGATATGTATCCGCTTATTGTAGGATTACAAACAGTAACATACAATAATCCGGATCTCGTAATGTAACCCAAAAGAATGGACAGAAATGGTTATGAATTTTGTTATTATTTTTTATTCTTGATCATTTTTCTTACAGCATCAAGATGAAAGTAGTCCATGAACTGTTGTACTGCTGATGATGATGATGATGATGATGATGATGATAGAAAAAATGTTGACAAAATGGATGATTAATTAAATAAAATTTAGACTGGATGATATGATTTTTTCAATCACTTGATGCAGTAAAACTGTCAACATTTCATGTTTCCAGTGTTGATGTGTTTGAAGTGGTGAATAGACAATGTATACATAGAAACCGCTATCTCATGCTCGTTGAATATTGAAACATTAAAACATTTATTATTGAATAGCATGTGTTGTTAGATGATTAAAACTCTTGACCTATTGAATTTTCATATGTAATATTTTCATTTGGATCCAATTGTGTCGAACCCAAAAGAATTATTTATGTTTGTGTTTGATACTGGTGAAACCATTTGTGTCTTTGTGTCATGTTAAATACCTACAAATACTAATGAAACCTGTTGTATTCATAGAGGTGTACATGTGTGCATAGTTAAAGGCCCACAGTTAAAGTTTTAGGATTGAGTCCGACCACAAACTTCCTTAGTATCTCACTCAACACCTATAGTGTTACGCCCTCGGGCTGGAAATTCACGACACTGGAGAATTATTATTATCCATTGCATAGGCAAAAATTTACGAGATACACTGATGGGAGGATTTTTTTTTTCGTAATTATGTGATGTTTAATACAATTAGTTGCAAGAATGTATTTAAACTAAATCGAACGTGTAATTTTTTTTTTATTGAGCTTTTAAACTTCAGAAGAAAAATGAAAAAAATTTTTTTCTTATTCAATAATTAACCCTTTCACGAGTATTGGCTAAACATTTGCCAACGCGGTTTTTTTTAAATCCCGCCAAAAATGTTTTATGGATTGACACAACAATATTCGCATATTGCTATGCTCTATAAAAATAGAAGGAGGTGCTATAGATGGCTAAAATTGATCGTTAATATTTTAGAAATATTTTATCAAAACGTTTAAAATATTTAATATCAAAATCAACTGTAAAATGAATATTACCCGGAAGGGTTATAGTCTAGTAGCCGTGTGATTTTATCGTGCATCAATTATAGAATGAAAATATAATTTTTTTGATTGCAGATTTTTGTAGGGGGTGATGAGGAGAGCATTTGTGAAAATTTTTATTACTCAGAGATAATAATAATTGTTGCTTATCGAGTATCAAAGTTTGGCAAATTGCATTTCCTCCACCTTACTAACTAATTAATTCATCTGGAAATCACAATACTACTAGACTATTAAGGTATTTTATTATGTAGAAGGTTTACATGAGATTTTTTCAATTTTATTTTATACTAAAAAGTGTACGGCACTACCAAAAAGTTTGAAAGCACCTGTAGTACTTAATGTGTTTAAAATTTATAAATATTTAGATTCAAAGAGATGCTGTTAAACTTTCTGACGGTGGTGTACATTTTTATTAATGTGCAAAAAGAATAATAATAATTGTTCTCTAAATACTAGTAGAAATAGAATAGAAAAAATGGCGTAATAATAAACATTTGTTTTATTAATAATAAAATACTTTAAAATAGATCAATTAAAGAACAATTTCTTTTTTTTTTTTTTGCTTTAAAAAAATATTACTTTACTGTAGAACAAAATTTTTTAAATACAAAATAATTAATTGGCTAAATGCTGTCTACATTTAGATCGAATAAAAAACTTATCATCTTTGGCGTTAAAAAAAAAAAAAAAGAATTCTACTTTTAATACTTTGACATATCGACTATCGATAAATCGATTAATCATTTTTAACGAAATTCTTTTACGTGAAAAAAAGGGTCAATTATCGTATAAATGAATAAAAAGTGAGTGAGAAAAAGATCTTTTTTCTTTAAATTTTTATTGAAAATTTCTTGCTTGAATTAATGGCCACTGAGTTTGAATAAAGTGATTTGTGGCTCTGTATACAGAATATCCTATAGCGACTTTCAAAAGAAACCGCTTTGCCATCCTTTATTGGGAGTGAAGCTATTGAAAATGAATTTTCGTTCAAAGAAATCAAGTAAGGCAGTAGATGAATTGAGAAAGAAAGTACATATATTTAGCACATACACTCTTAATGTTGGGAATGTGTACATAATAAATATATTTACTAGAACGAAGTACACGTTAAAAAAATTAATTGAATAAAAAAAACTACATATAAAAGTTTGAAAGAGGTTTTGATCAGTTCTGTTCAATAGCTAGATACTTAAATGCCATCACACCGACTGATACTTCTTTTCAGCACCTTTTCAAGGTATTGGCAAAAGAGATTGGTTAAGTCAATACAAAATGAAAGATAGTCAAAAAGTATTTTTATTCATTAGAAATGAAAAAATTAAATGATGACAAAATGACGGATTTCAATGAATGGGCACAATAAGTGCGCCAAGACCCATTTTTTTACACTGTTTTACACTGGTACCTTAGCAACCATACCCTAGTATTGTGAATATTCTAACTTTACCTTATTTAAATAATCAAAAAAAAATACTGTTATATTCCCGAGGAAGTTTAGGATAATAATCCTCTTAGTAGTTATACATTATTGAAAATTGGTATTAGATCCAATTCAAAAAGTCACATTAACTCAACATACTATGATGTGTATATCAAAGCTGATTTCAAAAAGAGAATATTCACTTTTAATTATGTTACCAACTTTGAAACAAATTTACAAAATTTATTAACTAAAAAGTTTTCTATAGCAAGTGATCTTCTTTGCAATGCAATACAATAATGTTCAACCTCTAAAGTAATGTAGAAATTTTGAATAACACATCATTAATTACCACACCTTTTCGATCATGTTAAAAGGGAATTTATTTTTTAAGAAATTTTTTTAAAATTAAAACTAAACTCATCCTCTGTGATATAGTGAATGTTTTTTCATTTCACGTGAAAGTCGACGAGTCGGTGATATCGTCCATTGTTTATATTCGATCGTCGCATCCCTTTTCCGTGCCTGCAATTATTGAATAAAAATTAATGCCATCCGATATTTCCAGCCACAACAGGACGTGAGAGATATCTGTATAAGCTGCACGCTTGTGGCTTTGACGATATCGAGATATTGCCAACAGCTATCGACCAATTATTTTTTTCATACTCATTGTTTTTTTTTTTTTAATAAAATTCTATTCTTTAGAAACCGAGAGGAAAAGCTACTGGTATCTAGATTCATCAATATTTGCATCCGAGTTTTTGATATTGATCTTAATTATGATGAAATTTATTCAGTTGGTATTAAATGATGCACAATAGATGGCTAAAATAAATTTGGTAAATATGGACTATGATGGTATTCCAAGTGGTATCATGGCTAACATATTGAAGGAAATATGATTAAATCGGATTTAGTTAGATTTAACTTCGTTTGTATTGACATTCATAAAACCGATTAATTACATTGATCATCTTAAAAATTGTAAAAGTCATAACGCTTAACAGATTTGTTTATGTTTAGTCCAATTCCAGACATTGATGTTATTCAATTTTTGAAGGTTATACATGCGTTTTCTCTATACTTTCTTATATCAAATTAAGACAGCTTCAGTGACGCCAAGTATAGATGTCGCTGCTTCGAAGCCCAGTTAAAGCCCAAGCTTTATAACTATTTTATACATTGGACTAGTCTAAGAAATCACATAATCATAATTTATTATTCTTTAATAAACATTTTAATTTGTTTTACTAATCATTTAGATCTCATTCCATTACATTTTACCATTGGTAGGTAATAATTGTCTACAACCATCTCTTACAAAGAATAACTGATTTAACTTACTCATGTAGTAGCATTAACAATGTAATATTCAAAGGGATATAATTTTCTATCACCATTCCAAGCGTTAACATAATTACAACTGTGTATATCACTATGCTTGTTAATAGAGAAACATCAAAGAATTTTTTTATTCGTTATAAAACTCATACGTAAATAGATTCTACCAATATACTTTGAGACTATTTTTTCTTTAATATTGAAAACAAAAAATACATTAATGCTTTTTTTGTTCTAGAGAGTTTTTTTTTCTTTATTATTTAATGTTGTAAAAGATTTAAGATAGAACTGGAAAGTAGTAAAGTTCCGGTTCGATCAGACAATAACAAAACAGTGAAAATGAAAAAAAAAACATCTTTGATTTGTTTTGTTTCAATGTCGAAAACAGTTGTACCAAAAAGTGTACACAAGATACAGGAATTTAATTGTCGTGTTTTAAAATAAATAAAATGGTAGTTGTGAGAAGTAACTTCGATGTTGAAATTTAATAACTGCAAGAGAAAATGAAAATTCTTTTAGTGCTTATTGGATTTTTACTTACACAATATGAAACAGTTAAAATTCATTTACTAAACTTTTAAGTTTTACAATGGAGAAATAAATAATAGCTTGTTCTTGAAAGTCGTATTTCTCTGGAGATGGAATAAATTTTAATATAATATTGAGACGCATTGATAGAAAGATTTAGTTTGATAAAAAGACTTGACAATAAAAGAAAGCAAGGTTGGTCTAATTCTGGTCTAGCATTGAATCAAGAGGAGGTAGCTTATTTTAGTGGTGGGCCAGGAATAAACCAGTCTTGCTTCCTATTGAGACTGATCATGAATGATTAATCAAATTGATGATCTAATAGATGTAAAATACGATCAATCATCAGGAGATTCAGTCTTGGTAATTTCTAGCAGTTAGATTAAAATATTGGATCACATGCTGGAGATGCTGGATTGGTGTCATGATCCAGTCATTTCCTACAACTGGTCCAGCAGCATTGTCCTAGCAGAAAGCAAGACTGGTTCACTTTTGGTCCAACATTGAATTAAGCTTGGCCAGATGACTCTGGTGCTGGTCCAGCAATGAGTCAGTCTTGCTTTCTACTAGCAAATGAATAACCAGCACATGAAATATTATCAATTAAAAACTCTGAAGCTATCTTGTAGCTGCAATGTTGGTATTTTTTCCCAACTCCAGGCAATGCTGATCAATAATTCACCAATAAGCTTGGAAGTTTTTGATCAGTAATATCCTAAATGTGCTAGTAATCTTCAGTGGCGGTGGTGATGATTTAAAATACATTTTATCTATCAGTACATGAACCTCATTAATATAAAGTTTAAAAAAGCATCATCACATAAAAGAGAAATGCAAACACTCCTGATATGATCCTATTGAGAATTGAAAGGAAATGGAATGTCAATGAGTGTCAGTGTTCCCTAGATGATTCCTCACCGAGGCCACTGGAGATTTTCAAGTTGGTCGACAGATGCGAGCGAAATAAAAATGCACAAAAGCTCGAGCTTTCAAATAAGAGGAAAGAAGATGAGAGAGGACTGTTATATGCCATTGGCATCCGGTGTGTGTTCCAGAGATCATCTCTCTATCTCGCTTTCTCGAGAACTCGACCGACATCGAGATTTTTGAGAATCGAAAGGTCGCTCTTAAACGGATTGCTCGCTGAGGCGTCCAACCGTGATTTCACCTCAAGCTCTACTTCTCAGCCCCTTTCAATCCCTTCATCCTTGTAAAGGATGCACTAGTGATTCTCTTTCCTCTACATGGATTGCTGCAGTGAGAAACGTGTTGGCATACGAATTTCATCTTTCTCCTCACTTATTTTACTCCTTTTTATTTTTCATTTCTTGTATATTTTATTGTCTCTCTTTGCCATTCTCTCTTTTATGCTCCAACGAATGCAATAAATCCTCACAGTACTCGCGATTCATTCGTTCTGCCTTACAGACTTCGCTCTTATATACTTTTTCAAATATGGCCAAATGCCATGCTGAGTAAACTGCAAATCTTACTGGACAGTTACATTTTTCTTTCTCATATTCTATTGTGTATTTAGCTTGGTCATAATTTCGTTGAGACATAGAAATAATATTAGACATAATGTGCAGGGATATTGTAATTCTAAATCGAACCTAAAATTATTACATAATAGAAAATTCAAATCAGTGATGCCAAATAATTTGCGAAACAGCCGATTGAATATAAATAAGAGATAATATTATTATTTCTCTTCTCTGCCCCCTGTTTAGAATTAACTAGAAGCGACCTCTATTCCAAATTAAAATGCTGCGCCCTCTAGCCAGCGCGGGCTAATTTAAATCAATTAGTTTGGTCTAGAGTATACTACAGCTAATTTCTAGTTGAATATTTTTTTGCTTAGATCCAATTAAAATAAGGCAATGACAAAAGTTAACTTATTAAAATGTTCTTATTCATTTTTCCATGTAACTGAAAGTTGTTTTGAATCAAAGCCACTGATAGGAGACTATTTAGTTGTTAGAGATGTTAATAATCAGATTACTTACATCATTAAATGAAATTAGACTCGTTAAAATAGTTTTCTTTTTACTTAGTCTTGTTAGTGGAGATAAAACTAGTTATTACTACTCTAAGGGAATTCTTGAAACGTTAAGTTTTAGGAGGAATAAAATACAATACTTGTATTTAACTTTAACGATATCGATATTGCCTCGAAATATCACCACATAAAACTATAAATCGTGACTAAATGACTTTTAGCGGTCGCATCGAAGCTACCTTCCTCTATGGAATTACTCTATTTATTCATAGTTTCGAGCTACATGAGGGTAGAAAGGTCGCGAAATATATCTCTTTCTATCATTCGAGTTCTGCTTCTCATGGACTTCCAAGTGTTATATTGGCTGCTGGAGTAACTTCTATCGAGTCAGGTCTGATAAAGAGTCCCTGTCCACTACATTATCTTTGAATGGGAAAGTGAGAAAGAAATTATCTGATCAATTTTTTAAACTTACAGTTTTTGAAGTTTAAGCAAAATACTCTACAAACCCTTAAAAAAGTGACTCTGTATACACCCGCACCATCAGGCGTCTAAAATTATCTCAACTTATAACTAAACATTAGTCGTATCAAAATCAAGATGGGACCCCAATCCTGGTCCATCACTCAACTCATAAACTCATAAAAAATGATATTGAAGTGGAACAACTCTTCTGAAAAAATTCAAGTTCAATAAAACTCTTTTCAAACTTTAAAATTTTTTCCAAACAACTACTTTCATTTCGATAAAATAAAACTCATGACAAACAACCATTGGATGATGTTTTTTTTTCTATTTTTCTCTCACAAGCCACATCATTTCACACAGAGCAACTTTTACAATGCTCGTTGATTCCAGCAAATAAAAGCACCGATTAATCAAGCAATACGATTCAACGGTTTCAGTTTAATGCACCACTCAATAGGATACCGATCGACCGCAAAGAATCGAGTACTATGAGAACGAGAAAACGACGAACTGGTCGAAACATTTGGCTCATAAAATCTCACTAGTCTACACTAGGGATTAGATACACTTCTCTTTTTTGCCTTCTGACATTCCCACACTGTCCTATTCTCATTATTTGGTCTGGTGAAAATAGGAATGGCTAGCAAGATAGTGCTCGCCATTGGCTAAATGGCATCATGGGTGCCAACGCTACAGTGCGATTAACCGAGCTCGAAAATTTACTAGTTTCCCCGCGATATGCCACCAGGTGTACGTAAATGAAATTGCAGAAGCATCTGCCACACTCCAATGCTTCCTGGAGGTATGGATATTGGGTGGGTGATGATGACATTGGGGAGTAGAGTTTTTTTTTTTTTAAAGATGATGATATTTTTCTGAATTAATTTTTAGGTTAGGATGATTTTAATTAATTAAAGAAAACTACCCCTTTCCTTTAAACTATCACAGCCAAGCCATCCACTAACAGAATTCGTAATCACACGAGTGTTTGAAATCCGTCCCGACCTCAGCTACATGATAGAATCCTCAGATCCATCGTAAAAAAATTCTCTTCACCTTTAAAACAGCAAAAAACTCTACAAGCCTCCTAATAAATGTCATTATTCTTAACTTCAACCAGTGTCACCCACCCTTAAAAATGTTCAATCCTCACAAAACGATGTCATTCATCCTCAAAAAAATCTTTCAACCCCAAATCACTCAGCAGAGATATCCCAATGAAGCTCTGATGCTTCCTTCCATCATGTAGAACCTCTTTTAATTGCTAAAAAAAATTTCAAAATCCAAATTAGGGTAGCTACTTTCCCTAAATTACCATAAATAAATCTCACGATGCTTCCGAAATAAAAAAAAGTAACAAAAAGCTTAATATTTTAAATAACTCGTCACTCTAGATATTTTAAAAAATGCGTTAAAGAATGAAGGTAAATCAGGTGTTGCTTAATTGACGTTTATTCTCACGTTTACTTCAGTAATTATGATAATTATATACATACATAGTAGGTAAAGATAAATTACTAATGGACTAATGCTTTCACGTCATTTTTACATGATGTATGATCCTACCATAAAATACGTGAGCGATTCATAAAACGGTGTTAGCGTAGGGTTTGCCCGATATTCCCGGGAAAATAACGAAGGTCTGTGGAATGGTGTAATGGAAGATAACACGTGACACAAGGGTGAAAGATAAAACTGAAGAGTACCTCAACTTGATCGTCTATACCCTTCTGCACGTTCACTAATCTATTTTGTTAACTTTACGACCGCTTTTGCTAATCATATCAAATTAATCCTTGATGCCGGTCACTATTATTTTAATGAGAATTTGAATATTTAAATCGTTTTCCACTAAACTATCAACCAAGTTTTGTGGTAATCGTTAACATGGCTGATTATCTTTTATGTATGAGTTGGACTAAATACTAGTGTATCTTGAAATTAGCTGATTGATAGAAAGATTTTAATCAACTCCTATGACCTGTATTCACTGGACTATAACTCCTCCTCAAGCTATAATGTTTATTTTCTTACTGCTCTATTCCATTATCATTTCTCTACTCCCTTTATACAATAAAGCACATGTCTTTCTCTCTCTCTCTCTAGCTATCCAGACCAGGGAAGGAAAGGGTATTTCAGTATACGCCTATCTCGAAAATAAACAAATTCCTTGTACTGAAAGTACCGTGTCTCAATAATTAGAACGACTTCTCAATACAGTAGACTTTCACTAATTGCCACGTAAACCTCAGCTTCCTACACTTACGCTACGTCTTCATTGCCAAGCAAGTGATAGGTAGTCTGATGGTAGTAGGAGGTGCTTCTTGACTTCTTTTTTTTTTAAAATAAAAATTGGTATCATAGCTCAGGAATTTCGTGGAAGCCTACTGTACTAATGATTAAAAACTTATAGTCTCATGCATGTGTTTTGTTTTTTATACATACCTATCATTATTTCTTTTCACTGTCTATAGTTTTAGCTTGGCTGATACTGTTAGATTATTCTTTATTATTATTTAAATGATTAAATAAATATTGACTTCAATAAATAATACTTTTTGGTTTTTTTTTTGTTATTTTTGACAGCAATTGGCGTGGATTCCATCGTGAAAATGACTGCTTGTTATCAAACGTGATAGTGAGTGTGAATATAAGAAGTGGTTGATACAAATTAGATCATGGATCACGTGCACATGAAGACCAAGTTCATGTCTAGAAGTAATTCAAGCAAGATGGCATGCGAAAAAGCATCACGAAAACTCAAAGCAACATTACTGAAAGCCACAAGACTTGGCGTCACAACGGCTGAGGTTGCAGGACTACCAGCAGCAAAAAAGCTCATTCCTCAACGAGATCATGGATGGCGGTTGGCAGTCTTTATGGTACTTATGTTTGGGGGTGGTGTTGTCGTCGCTCTTGTTTGTATGGCTAAACATGGATGTTCAAGAATTGATGACATTGTAAGTAAATTCATCAACTATACGTTTTTTTTATTATTATCTATTATCTATTCTTATATTATTTTTCTTCCTTCATTTTTTATTTTTTTCTAGACAATAATATTTAAACTATGTATTGAAAAAAACACTGGTACGTTATCTGAAATCCACTTTGATCCTCGGTAACCTCGAAATAATCCAAAAATCCCCGAGTAATCCAAGACGATAGCCAGGAGCTATCGAAATTCGATTAAACGTCCGGCTTTGTCGAGAGTCACCGGATAAAGGTGGTTTGTTCCGTGGACGGGGTGTTATAGCCACATAGCGTGTATATAAGCCACTCTTAGCATTCTCCTAGTAAAACATACCAGAGTTTAGACCAGATTTCAAGGTAGAAAGAGATGGAGAATATTCAAACCATGGACAAATCTATTTCCTGACAGAATCTAAAGACTTATAACTATTGAACAAATCATCGTTGAAACTTTGTTAGCACGTGCTTGTGCTTGTCAAACTTGATAATACTTAAATGAGCCTTCACACACCAGTAACTTTTTATAGTATGGATTATATGGGGAAAAAATTTATAGCTGTAGGGATGATACCGTGACACTTGAATTAAATATCTCTTATTGAATCATCAAAGGGAGCTTAATCTTTACAATGGAAAGATTGTATTACAAATCAGTTAAATAATTTTGCATCACTTTAATTTTTACACAAACATGTTTATTAAATAAATAATATATTTTTATCTATGATTATATGTAATCATATTTACCCGGTTACCACTTGAACTATTGCAATACTTTAATTTGCTACATTTCTATGCATATCAATACTCAACAACTGCAATGTTGAATAAAAAAAATTTTGAAACAATGGAGCTATCCAGTATTGCTCTAGTAGCGATGATATATTCCCATGTAAAAAATCAATTTAGATTACTAAAGGTGAAATATTAGATCAAGAACCTTTTGAAGCAATTATTCAGCCATTTGACCGGTAGTAGTTTGGGCTTGAAATGGTTAGCGGTCATGGAGGATGTGAAAATGGAAACAGCATCCATATCCCATGAGAGATGATGAGTCAGAGAAGCAGCGAATAGACAAAGGCTTATAGCTGTGGCCTGCGGCTGACTTGAAGCGAAACTCAAACTAACAGAAAGTGGCATCACTGTTCAATGTAATAAGACTAACTACCTTCGATATTTAACCTTCATAAAAGTTTTACTTCTCATAATAAAGTTGTCTTTTTCTTACAAGTCTTTTCCATCTACCACCCAGTCTCACTCACTCTCTCTCTCTCTCTCTCTCTCTCTCTCTGTGATATTTAAAAGCATTTTTATCATTTAAAAAGTTTTAGAATAAAAGAAAAACCGATAATAAAATATCTAGATGAATGAGAAATACATTATCAAAGCTTTTTAACACAGTGAGTGAAGTAATTTTGATCAAAATGAATCTTATTGATAGCAGAGTATGTTGAATAAATAGATTAAATATTAATGGAAAAATCCTGGAGGCGTATCATTTAATATCAAAATGATCGGGAATTACTTTTTTAAGTATCATCATAATCTAGGCCATTGGAATAATACGATATGATAATTAAATTAAATTTTCAATATTGGATATCACAGTTGGTCATTGAAGTTTATTTAGAGAACTTTACTTCATAAGAGGAGTACTCATCTTTATCCTTTATCCTGGAATAAGAGAGAAAGATAACCAAAGGAAATACAATAAAAGTGGAAAAGTTTTAATTACATCATTTCTTTTATACCAAGCTTTCTTTGATAATCGATAGCTATTGTCAATGTGGATAGGTCATGTAAATGATCGTTTGGAATCAGGATTATAATTTTCTTCCGTTTTACTTGGGGAAAAGAAGGTAGGTCTTGGACCTGGATCAGTAGGCCTGGCATAGGACTACCTGAAATGTCTCCATCATGTCTTTCATAATGAATTTATCATGATCTGTGTTCTACAGGACTCGACTTTATGATCCTAATTAAAAGTAGCTGGTCAAGTTGGGTTCCTAGACCTGCCTCCTATCTAGGAAGCAACCCTAAGGCAGGTAAGTGATTACCTCTGATAGTAAGCAAAGCTGTCTTATTATTGGCTGATCATTGGGTGAGTCTAGCCATCTTTAGCCCAATGTTGGGTCAAGACTAAGCTATTTCTACTTTCTACTAGTGGATCCACCCAGTTGCAGGCTTCCTTTTCGGGAAAGGGCAACCTAGTGGGGCCAAGAGCCCAGCCCAATGCTAGGATACTCCACCACTTAAGCTATCGCACACTTGTGTTTAATTTCTTACTTTTCGTACCTGCACTCATCAAGACTTTTCACACTCTGCTAAGACTCTTAGACCTAGAAATCATCCTTGACATTTATTATTAGAATTCTACCTTCATGCAACCATCAGAGAACCTGAATGTTTTACCGGACATTCCGAAATATTTGAGCAACCCACAATATATGAATATGTGATGTTCGTCCTGGTGAATTTGAAATCGACAATATTTGATGATGCAAAACTGGTAACGAGCAAATATGCGTCGTAGTCCGTGCTCCATCAACTTGATTGAAAACAGCATTCTGGTTGGCATCGAAGCAAAAAAAGCTGATTCAAAGTGATAAAAATAGCACTTAAATTAGAAGATAATAATGTTTTTTTTTCTGCGTGGTTCAATTGCTGTCAAGTACCAGTTGAGATCAATGAAGGAAAGGAGAAAATACTTCCGACATCGTACTATGATATAGAGAGTGTTCTTAGAGGAAGAGGAAGTACCAGATCGATTAGGTCTTGGAAGTGGAGCGATAAACATGACCTACGGTCACGCTTCACTACACTAAACCAAGTCGTAGTCCAACTGAAGAAAAAAAACAGTACGTTTTGAGATACTACCAAACTCCTCTCTGTTTCTTGTTTTTTCTTTTACCTTCTATTTTTTTTTCTTTCTCTCTCTCTCTCTCTCTCTTTCATCCTCTTACATCTTCTTCCCATCTTATTTTTCTTGCTGACTTTTTGTATGACTTTTCTTTAGTTTCTCTGTTTTATAAAAGAAAACTCAACGGCGTCGTAGACACAGCATCTATAAATCTTGAAAAATTACCACTGAGTTTTTGAGGTAGAAGGGTCAGGACATTAGTGTCACTTTAAGATTTCTTTTATTTTATTATTATAGCAAGTAATGAGAATGAATGAGATAAAATTTATTAATATTCATTAACATTAATTAAATTCAACTTGAAAAGAAGTAAATGGAAAAAATAAGACAAATTTTTAATGAGTGAATATCTATCAATTGAATTATTCATTGATGCAAAGAAGATACTTCTTATTCACTTCCTAGAATCACATTGCTTTGGTGTTAATTTAATTATTAAATGAGCAACCATTTTTAACTCTGCACCGAAGAAAAAAAGTAGAGGATAAATTACCGAAATTCCAATAATAATTATAAGACGAGTAAAAAAATGATTTTTAATTTTACACTGTGAAATCATCTTCAATGATTTACATGTCTCATTCAATTAAAATTGCATTTGTTTTATTACCATTTCATGCATTTTTTAATTTGAATTAAATTTTTTTGTCCCAAAAAATTTTTTCTACTCTACAAAGATTCGAACCTACGACCTCTCGCACGCAGACGACTCTAACCTATATAATACCAATGATCCTTTAAAGATGATTACAATTCATAACTATTATAATATTTATAATAATATTTCTCTCCGTGTACTTGATCGAATGAATGATTTCTAATTAATTAATTATTCGTATATCAACATATAAATGCATTCTCTTTGATGCCTTTCATCTCATAAATGTGAAGCTGGTCAGCAGCATAACGACACTGGTATTCCCTTCAAATCCTTTCACAGTTAATGTCTATGTCCCAGCACACTGGTGGTGACCCACAAGTGCACGTAGCATTTGGAATTCGTTCCTTGTCTCAGAGTGGCTGTCATATATTTAAAGCATCACGCACAAACGTGTTAGAATTATCCGACAGGTTTGCATTATAATTCGAGCATAATTCCGGTGATAATATGGGGACAGATGCAGCGTAGGAAATGCTTGTCATCTGTCATGAATATATCCCATATAGCCTGCATCCCTGCTGTTATTATTAATTCATCCTTACCACCAAGCTTTTATGGACTTGCATCACTTCATGACATATTGGACTCCTATAGGTCTCGTTGGTCGATCATTGTCACTTAGTTAGCCATTATGATATCTTTGCTGAGAAATATTTCAATTTTAGTCTCCATTTTGATTAAAAAAAATAATCTTTAATAACCCTAACATAAAAAAAATGATTTTCTGACCCTCATCCCAACTTCCGACTTCTATAACTCTCGAAAAAATCATTCAATCATAATTTTCGGGAGGTATTTGAAAACCTTAGAATCTAAGCTTTCTATTAAGATCCATAAAAAGCTTTAAAAAAATTTATTTCATCCATCAAATCGCCAAAATACACTACAAACCCTTAAAAAAGTGACTCTGTATATTTCAGCCATTTAATGGTGAAATAAATTTTTTCTAATCAATCTCTAAATCTCCTCATAAAGTCAAGGTTCTGAGGTTTATAAAATACTATTTAAAACTATCATAGGACTGTCCATTCAAGAGTTATGTCAGTTCAAAGCCAAGGAGATGATAATTCTTTAATTATTCCACTCGACTCATAACCTCAAGAATTATTTACAATTATAATTATAAATAATTATATATAAATGATTACTCTCTAGGTAGCTCCTCCAATTGACCCTCTACTATAAATAAATCTGATGAAGAATTGACTCAATAATTGAACTAAAGATTGACGTTTCTATTTCCTTGCTTGGGGTTTTTTTCTAGCAAAACAATTGGGTACATCAGTCTGTCAACGAACTTAGTAATTCAATGTTTTTTTTCTTTGAGTAACTATCGCATGTTCTTTAGCTGTTATAAGCTTATAGTCGAGACCAATTTCGCTCCTGCTACGCATAGTAATTATACTTCGATCGAGTATATAACCAGTTCTCAATATCAATATTTCATCTTTCTATTTACAATAGTCAAAGCCATTGTTTTTCCAACTTTATCGATTCCGGTGTTCTAGAGGTCTCTAGGAGGAGCATAAATAATATTTGTTGTTTATTTATTGAAAATGAAATTAACTTCTTGAAAGTGACGGAAAGATCTAGAATAACATTTAACATTGAATTGAAGATTGTTGGATTGGATTCGTCGAAGGAATACTTTGCAATCAAAGATCAAAAAGGTCGGAGTAAAATTCAACAATTGAATGAGGTTGAGCATGTGAAGTAGAATACATTGAATAATTGCAATTTCACCGGAGTTGAGAATTTAAATTGGTATGAAGCAGGAGCTGACTGCAATATGGTAACATGGTTGCAACCCTCGATTAAGCTGAGATTAAAGTGTCTTTTAGTAATAGTCAGGGTGAAAAATTAACAGGATGTCTAAAAGCGGTTTTGTGAGAAATATAAAACATAAAAGAATTGGTTGGAATTTAAGAGAAAAATTGAGAATCGCTTTTCTCTTGAGTTCAAATCTCGGTAGCAGCATGACTTTGTTTTCTGCAAAAAATTCCAAAAAAGGAATCGTCTAACGATGATTCTAAGAATGTATTTAAAAACTTTAGAACCTCAGCTACACGTATAGATTCATAAAAAACGTCAAAAAAATTTATTTCATCCTTAAAATCGCCAAAATACTTACCAAATTCCTTAAAAAGTGTGACTTTCTTTTTTATTTCAGCAATTTTAAGGGCGAAATAATTTTTTTTCAATGAATTTCTGGATAACCTTAGATAGCTCAGATTCTGAGGTTTCCAAAACGTCCCCAAACAAGGTAATTGGACCAACCCTTTAGGAGTTATGAAGCTTCAAAGTCAAGGGGATGATACTTTTTTATTTGTATCCAGTTTTACCCCTTTATGAGGGTGTTAGAATAGATTTTTTCAATTTTTTATCATAATTTTGTGTTTCTATTCATCAAGA
>CM054000.1:6923051-6949846 GCA_028641665.1 Chelonus formosanus
GTGGTAATTAAGTAAAATGTTTTCGTACATTTTCTCAGTTGATTTAAGATTACTTTTCAATGTCTCATGGTGGTTTATATAACATTATTTAACGCAAAGAATCATTTATTAATGAAACTAATTAAGTTCTAAAAAAATTTTTTTTTTTTTTTTTAGTATCTAAGCTCTTCCCTTTTTTAGCATTTAAGGATCTTATTTATGATCCATAATCATCGTGATCTAGTCGTTTGTTGGGAATAGTTGTGAATGTACATACGCTGTTTACTTTTATTTTTGAGTAATGTTTAATTATAAAAAAACTATCATGATTATTATTTTGATTATATTAAGATGATTTTTCATGTTATATCAATTGTTAGATGATCAATAATTAAACAATTGTATGGTACATTTTATTTAAATATTATGTTTATTAGTTAAATTATTGAGATGACACTTTTAAATTTTCTTTTATTATCAAACATGAAAAATCAGTGGAATTCAGTATTTAACTTGCGGTAGCTTCAATTGAAGAAATTAAATAAACGTACCAAAAAATAAGTAAATTAATTTAAAAAAAAAAAAAAAAGATGATGAAGTTTGTTTGAATTGAAATAAATAAATAATAGTGTGTGAAAATTATTAGTATAATTATTTGATGAGTTAATGAAAAGTTTTTAAGAAATGAAAATATTTGTAGTAATTTGTAAGACCAAAATTTTTTTTTTTTCTCGTATTCTATAATCAATATTTATGTATCAAAACAAAGAAAAATGTGGCCTACATAAATAGGAGATAAAAAAAATAGTAAGAAACATGAATGTAAGTAAAATATATACAGTTCCTCAGTGAATTACTGACAATAATTACATTAATAAGACAAAATAATCAATAAAATAAAAAAAAAAAGAATACATTTATTTTGTAAAAAACAAACATTAATAAATCAATATATCCGAATACTTATTACATATCAAAGTATGTCGCCTTTTCAAAAAATATATATATATATAAATATTCAGGGCATAGAAATAATTAGACATAAAAGTTTGTAAAATTTTGAAGGAAAAGAAAAAAAAATAAATAAAAATTATTGAATAATTAATTTAAAAAGAAAATTATTTTAGATTCGTGTAAGAGTATTATACATTTTTTTGCTTAATTATTATCAATTGATTGATGATTAAATGTTGTAATCATTAACTAATTAAATAATTAAGTGTATTGAAAGAGAGAGAGAGAGAAAATATTTAAGTATAAAATACTGTCTTGTATATGTTGTATAAAAAGATAAATAAATTTCATTACGAATCATATAAATAATTGGAATTTTTATTTATTTAAATAGGAATATTTAGGAATAAATAATCAGATCCAATAGAATTGAAATCAATTTAACTTAAATCAGATTTTGATTTTGAATATTTTGTGATCTCGAATTGGATTCGATTTGACTTGATATTAGTTCCCATTAAATTCTGAAAGATTTAAAAATCTCTAGACCAATCTGTAATCAACGTTTATTAATCAAGATTAGATCTAATTTAATCTAGTTGAGCTTCATCAGATCTATTCAAATCTAACGACGTTTTATTTTTAGTTGAGTATTCAGAAGAAAAGTGAAATAGATTTTCATTTTTTAAATCTACTTTGATCGATTTAAATCTTAAGGTTGGCAATGTTATTCCCACCTAATTGAATCTAGTCCAGTCAAATCAAATCTATTTAAATCTGATCAATTTTAGAATCGAAATAACCTCAAAAATGGATTTGATGATTATTTTTAGGGTAATTTGAAATTGTTTTTTGAATTAATATAAAATTTTTAATGATTTATTTATTTTTAATCAGCTTTTTTGTTATATAATTTATAGACTTAGCAATTATTTATTATTAATAGTAATTAATTTGTAACAATTAATTATTAAAATTATTATTAATATCAGCTAATCTAAATGAAGAGTAACAATCAGTTGTGCATATTAAATTGTAAGTTATAAATTAACATTATTATTAATTTTTTTTTTGTCAAAGATTTACATCTTTTAATTTTTTTTTGTTTTTTTTTTTACAATTATTCTTCTAAATTATTCGGTAATTCTATTGAAATTATTATTCCAATTATATATTTATTACTTAATTAATCACTCAGTCTCCGGGTTGGTTTTTTTAAAAAAAAGTATCATCAATTATATAATTGTGACAATAATTATTAAGTTTTATTCCAATGAATATATATTTTTAAATAATTAAATGATAATATTTAATATTTAAAATAAAAATACTACGTATTTTTAGTAGTAATTTCTCTTAATTGAATATATTGAAAAAAATTTAATTGCGTATGGAACAAATTCTACTTTAGCGCAACAATAAAACTCTTTTCTTTAGTGCGTAGTTGGAATTTTTTTTTTTAAAGACAAATTGGAGAAAATAAATGTTAATATTTGAAGTAAAGAGTTTTTTTTTTTTTTAATACTTTAATCTAACAATTTAAAGCATTCTTAAGTGAATGTTATGAGTTAATTATTTATATAATATTTTCAAAATAATTAATTGCTTGCTAATGCTGCCATTGCTCGAATTAATGCTGCATTCTCTTCACGTAATCTATCACGTTCTATAGCCATTTCTCGTTGTTGTTGTAATAATTGAGCTTCTAATGCCATTATTTTGTGATCCTGGTCCTCTAGAAGAGCCAAAAGCCTTCGATTCTCCTCCTGAGCTCGTTCAATCAACTGAAATAATGATCATTAAATTGATAGTATTAATTTTTAATAAATACTATTTAATTTTAAATCTAATTATTAATTTATTTATTAATTAAATGTTAGTTATCTTGCTAGAAGATTGAAAAAAAGTATTTCCAATTAAACTTAAAGAGTCAAGAGTCCCCCAGAAATGTAGAAAATAGAAAAGAAACCCAAAGATAATCGATTTAAGCCACAGACAATGATTTTTCAACCCCTAAGATAGCATGGATGATTAATTCGATAGGGTGATCATATCTACTCCGAAATATATCATCCTTCCATGATAATCACAAATCTCAGGATGAGTCAGAGCTTGGATTGAAGCAACACTATGTTCAATACACTACATTATTCTCTGTATATATTACTATTTATATACACACTTTATTCAACGATACCAGGGTTATCTCTTGCCATAATAACTTAGGTTCAATTATTTCGTAAACTATGAAAGATACGAAAAAAAATTTTAAACAAAAGTTAAAGACCTTTTGATGATTAATAAAAAAGGTCATTAAGGTTTAACCTCTAACTCTCATAGTTTAGCTGTAAAATGACGGTAAAGTTGAAAATAGCTAATTTTTAACATTTTTCTATCTTTATCACAATTTTTCAGCTAAACTATGAGAGATAAGGAATAAAATCTAAGGATCTTTTTGGTGTAAAATTAAAAGATCTTTAATTTTTGTTCAACTTTTTTTTTCGTATTTCCCATAGAAGATATTTGCAAGAGATTAGTTTTGGAGTAATTTTTTAATTTAATGGTCGCCGTCTTCTTCACTCTTTCTGGACTGGGAGCATTATTTTTATAATTACTAATTATTCTTAACAACTCTATAATCATTTTCTGAAATTTTTAGCCATGCTGAAAAATCCAGATTTCACTGAGCTACATCCTGAAGTAGAATAATAACATTAAATTAATAAAATAATAACTTACTTCTTGAGTATTATTACTGGTTGGAGTTGGCACTCGATCCCGATTAGGGCTTGAATTCAACTGTGTCGTGTGATTACCATGATCTGATTGATTAACACTGTCTGATTGATTCAACGAATCGAACTCTTCATCATCAGCTTCTAAATCTGAATGACTAAAAAAATAAACCAAGAGAATATTCATCTCTATTTCTTTCCATCAAATCCAATTAAAATAAAACAAAAAAAAACCCAATCTTTATTAATTACCTTTTATTTCTTCTCTGAGTATAAACCTTTGCAGTCCGTTCCTGCAACATATACAAATTTGTTTCTAAATTCACTGAAAACTTAAATTAAATAACACTTAAACCGATATAAATTTGTACAAAATTTACAAAAAAGTATAATAATAATGATTTAATGATTTCTATTTCAGCAATAAGTCATCTCCTCGCCTGAAAGACCAACATGTCATAAATAAATGTCCAAGATGAGAGGAAACGAACGAAGAAAAAAAATTTTTTACAAAAAAAACTTACTTCGATAAGTTCATGATCTAGAAACTCATTATGATGAGTATTGTGCTTTGTTTCGAGACAAGATCCCCCTAATTCTTCCTCATCTTCTCCAGTACTACCTCCTGTACTCTACGGTATCCAAATAATTAACGAAACATGTTAGATTATTGTTTAAAATGTTAATTAAAAAAAACAAACAATTCTATCTAAAGCAATAGTATCACCTAAAAACATTTAAATCATGCATCATTATTCAAGTTAGAGGTAAAGTATGCAAAAAATGTCAACTTTTGTGCAACTAATTAAGGTTAGGATCTACGAATTGAATGTAAAAAAAATATTAGATTATTTTATTAGTTGTATATCATTAAAAACAATTAGATAATTATTTTATTAAGTAAATAAAAATACCTCAGTTGATGGCAAATGAACCACTCCAGTGCTTCGTCTTTTTTCACGTAGTTTCCGCCGGTCTCGTTGCTGCTTTCCTTTGTTTATATGAATTGGCCTGTGCAAATAGGGTACGACACTAAAGACACTAGAACCAGAGTCGACTTTAATTACAAAATCTAACGGGATCTCGACTATTTTTTTTTCTTTCGATATTTTAACCACCATCGATAGCAAAAGAGCTGTTTTTTTTTCTAACCTATACTTTCAAATTTGGGGGATACTTATTTTTTTTAGATTATTGGGGTTGGGTTACCACTTACCGCCCTGTTACACGCTTGTCTTTTCTCATTATTGGCTTTGTTTGGCTCTCATGTTCCGCTGGAATGACAGGGTTGGAACCTGGTTCACAGATGCCTTGAGCGTCATCAGCATCAACTGGATTTTCTGTTGAAAAAAGTGTCCTTATTAATATCACTAATCATAAATAAATTCTTGAGAAGTGAATGTGATCATTTAGAAAAGTTTCAATGGTAAATTACAAAAAATTCCTTACTCCATACTACTTTGATCTTAATCTTGAGTATGATCTCATCATGAATAGAAGCTAGAAATAAATTTATCATTTATTTTTCTAATTTCCAATAAATTCAAAAAGTATTTATATCTATTTCTGTCTCATATTAGCTTTTTATTGGTCTAAACTTCAAAATGCTCCATTAACTGACAATAATAACCTCTTTTTAACAGACATTAAAACCTCCATCATGATGAGTATTTTATGGATAAATTATTTAAACATTGAAGTTTACGTATTTTTAACTCCATCTCTTTTCAATTGATTTAGTTCAAAAATAATGTAAAATAATGGTACGAGAAATAATTAAAAGGAGCGAAAAGTTGATTTAAAATGACAACAAAGTTGATAATAGAAAAAGACGTCTTGACATTTTTTTAGTGTGTCATGAAGAATACTTTCTCGTGGGAAAATTAAAAATGTACCCACAAATGGAGTAAACTCTGCTGCGTTGACTGGACTATGATGTGCTTTAATCTCAGTCGTAAACCAACATAAGCATATGTGAATTTATCCAAGCAACACAGATTAAAAAGAAAGATAACTTGATCTCAAATGTCTCCAATAAAATATCTTTAATTAACCGACAGAATATTATTTAGATTCTTTTACGAAAGAATTGAAAACTGAATATTTTCTTCATTTTGCTGGCAATGTTTTAAATAATGTAATTATCAACTTTCTCATTTGCTAATGCCGGATTCAATAAATGACTAATAAAAAATTACTTTGAAAATTAATCGTTCCAATGTCTCCACTTCTAGGTGGTGCAACACGTGCTCTAGCAGTCCTAATACGTGGTCTTCGTGACGTAAGCTCATAATCATTATCAAAATCCTCTTGGCTGACGGAACTTGACGCCATGCCGGTAACGTCACTGAAAAAATACATATGTTTTTCTTTAACTTACTAGTGAAAATATTAAATAAATTATTTCTGATTATCTAAATTTAAATACAATCACATTTAAATACTTCAACAGTATGTGATAGAGAATGATTAATAATAAGTGAACAATTATTATTTACAAATAAATGATATTAGTGAAGTTATATCTATAGAACATTGTTTTGTATTTTAAACATCTAAGAGTCATTTAAATGTGCAAATAAATAAATAAAAATTCTTACAAAAAATATCTGGACATCTGAACAAAGAGCTAGAGGTCGTGATGTGCGATACCTGTTGTAGGCCAGTGAAATTATTTTTTTGAAGGCCAAAAAGCGTTTAGTTGCTTGGTAAGTCGTCTAAAGGTGAACACAAAAGCATGAAATTTTTTTTTTAGCTACTTAATGAGTGCAAGTGCCAATTTAATCAATTCGTTGATTTTAATTTATTACTAATTTTTTTCTTTTTTTTTTGTTATCATACAATCATTTTCATTGTTAATGTTAATTTAGATTATTTTATATATTATTTTTTTATCATCTTATTGATTAGTTTTTTTGCTTAATCACTATTACCTATTCTGTTGACGCAGTTTCTTTTAAAACACTTTTTGATTATTGGCGAGCAAAAAAAAAATAAACCTTTATCTCTGATGAATTTATTCACAAATAATTGATGTAATTAACTAAAATTCAATCGATTTCTCGATGAAATTTTATTTTTTTTAAACGCTTTCATCTGCAGAATATTTTTTATTTATTTATCAAACTATTAAACACACGGTTCTATCAAAAATATGCACTGGCACTTTGTTCTCGGTGTATCCAGAAAGTTGTATTGATTTTGAGTCACTTTTAAGGCTTATTTTCATCTCAAGATGAATAAATGTTCATAAAAGTCCATCTTAAAACCCCCAAATTAGCGCGAAAATAAGGTTATTTAAAATTAAATCACAAACCTAACCAAGTAATTATTTCTATTCAACAATATTTCCTTTTATTATATCATATTTAATTAAAATAATAATTAATATTGGTTATTTTTATAATTTTAATCATAATTAAAATAAAAAATATTTTTTATTAATTTTTTTTTACCGGTAAACGCCATATTGTTTCCACTTTTCACCACTAGAGTCATGCACTAACAAAATGGCGATTTTGTAATATTTTTGTTATGCTAATCTAAACATTTATTTTTTTTTAAATAAATAAATTAAGAAGATATATTACGTAGACATATTTTGACACGTTGGGTTTAATTATTATGCCAACAATATTGACGTGTATTTTAAATAATAAGGTTAAATTAAGCATACATAGTGTAACAAATACACTACTTTAACATGCACTTGAAAGATAATAATAAAAATATTAATTATTGGCATTACAGGATAAACAATTGATGAAAAAAAATATAAATTTAATAACCAGTGAGTATTTGATCTGACAAGAAATATAAATTAATTTTAAAAAGAATTCAATTGTCAGGTTAATAATGAAAATACATTTTCTAGGTCATGATGTTCTACAGGTTAATATTTTTATTATTCTTAATATCATTCTCTCAATCAAAGGAGAAGTATAAAAAAAAAGACTTAATAATACTCCGAGAAGAAGTAAGATCGATGTTTGATCATGCCTATTCAAGTTATTTAAAATATGCTTATCCATATGATGAACTACGATCCCTAAGTTGTGATGGTTTCGATACCTGGGGAAGTTTTTCCCTAACTCTAATAGACGCCCTAGACACATTAGTTGTAATGGGTAATTTCTCGGAATTCCGTCGAGTTGCTGAAATAATAAGTGCTCGAGAGAACTTCGAAGCTAACATAAATGTATCTGTTTTCGAGACAAACATAAGAGTTGTCGGAGGATTATTAAGTGCGCATTTATTAATGAAAAAAGCCAAAATGAATCTACCTCCAGGTTGGCCATGTAATGGACCACTTCTTAGACTTGCCGAAGATATGGCGAAACGCCTCTTAGTGGCGTTTGATACACCAACAGGTATGCCTTACGGCACGGTAAATTTAAAATACGGTGTTCCTCCAGGAGAGACCAGCATAACCTGTACAGCAGGTATAGGAACTTTTATTCTAGAGTTTGGCACCCTGTCAAGACTTACTGGGGATCAAGTGTATGAAGATGTTGCCATGAACGCCATCAAAGCCCTCCAATACTACAAGTCTAAAATTGGTTTAGTTGGGAATCATGTTGATGTTTTGACTGGTCATTGGACCGCTAGAGATTCCGGAATTGGTGCAGGTGTTGACTCTTATTTTGAATACCTAGCTAAAGGAACCCTTTTGTTCCAAAGTCCTCTGTTAGCTGGGATATTCTATGAGCATAAAAGAGCCATTGAAAAGTACATCAGACGTGAGGATTGGCATCTTTGGGTATCAATGAATGAGGGCCAAGTGACGCTACCTGTGTTCCAGTCATTAGACGCTTATTGGCCCGGTGTTTTAAGTCTCATTGGTGAGACTGCTGATGCCATGAAATTCCTTCATAACTATCACCGAGTCTGGAAGCAATTTGGGTTTACTCCGGAGCTTTATAATATCGCTCAAGCTGAAGCGGGAACCAATAGAGAAGGATATCCATTGCGACCAGAGCTCATTGAGTCGGTGATGTATCTTTATAGAGCTACCAAAGATCCTTATTTAATTCAAGTCGGGGTTGATATACTTCGCAGTCTCCAGCACAGTGCTAAAACCACTTGTGGGTATGCGACAATTAATGATGTCAGGGATCATCGAAAAGCTGATAGAATGGAGTCATTCTTCCTCGCAGAGACGACCAAGTATTTGTATCTGCTTTTTGATTCGGATAATTTCATTCATGGGAATGGACAGGCTGGAGAAATACATAAAACACAATGGACTGATTGTGTTATTTATGCTGGAGGGTATATTTTTAACACCGAAGCTCATCCTATTGATCCTGGAGCTCTTAGTTGTTGCAGACCTCAACAGAGTTTGCTGTTAGACCGGTCTGATATTAAACAAAAAATCAAAATCTTTCGGGGAAGTAAACGAAAGGTAGTGAATGATCAGAAAAAAGCTCAAGGAGTTGGAGATAATAACGTTAATGATAATGGGAAGACAAGTGATGATGAAAAGGATGATGATCAGAGTATTATGATAGATAACAGCACTTTGGAGATGGGCAAAGAGAGTGTTGATGACATTGAGAGAAAAGATGGTGGAGTTCTAGGACCAGATGTTAATAAAGGTGTTGATTCTGGTAATGATTATAATAATACTCAATATAAACAGTCAAAAAATGTTCATGATTTTGAATTTTTGCCTAATATTTTGCACGAGAGGTTGAAAAATCAAAATTTGTATTCTATTAATGAAACTATGAGTGAAGACTATCAAGTCTTGTCGTGTGAATCACAGCCTTTCCTTCAACGAATTTCAATTGTTGGTGAATTTTTCTGATATGATTTCATGTTGTTGTTAAATGTCAACATCATGAAACAGCACTGATTGAATAAATTTATTTTTTAAAATATCTTTTGGAGATTTTTATCATCTATCACTAGCTCATCCTTACTTTTCAAATACCAAGTAACAGTTTTTTTCTTTTTAATGGGAGAATAATAGCAATCTTTTGCATAAGTAGTATCAATAATTGATTTAAAAAAGTTATTTTACAGATTTATTTATCTTGAAAAGATTCTTGCATACAATTATTAAATTGGAACAATTAATTTAACAATAACCATTGTTTAAATAATGACTTTCTTATTTCCTTCAGAATTTTTATAAAACAATTGATGTTAAATATCAGCAATATGTAATCAGATACTACTATTCATGATAATCAAAGTGATTTTTAATATTCAAAACATATTGACTGAAAAATAATTGCCTAGCAACATAATTTTTTAATTAAAAATCATCCATTCATTTATATTAACATAATTAACTCAATCGAACTTCATTTAAATTAAAACCATATTTATTTAAAAAACTAATATTATTTAAATATTATTTATGTTATTAAAAATATCCATGCATGAATTTATATTAAATTTTATTTAAAAGCCAAAATATTTAAATTTTTACTCCAATCAACAAACTAACCTCCAAAACATTTAAACTCCGCGCGCAATTACCACTAAACAAAGAAAAAAAAACAAAGCCGCTGTCACGGTAAATAATGAGCAAAGTTCCTTCATTATCAACACACAAAGGTGAGAAAAACTGACGTAAAAAATTGACACAGAGACAGAGAGATAGTACGCCCACACAAATTGTGTGTGAATGCATCAGCGTCCATATAAGTGTGACTAAAATTTTTTTATTCCTTAAAAAAAATGTTTAGCAAACTATGTATCATAGTGTACATGAATATTATTACAATATGAGTGTGTGGGTGGTGATGTTGAGTCGTCCAGTGAGTTAATAAACCGATTCACTAAATCATAATCAGTTCCAACTCAAACTAGTATGAACTGAAAACAAACAATAACTAATAACTACTTAATAAGTAGTAGAAAGTAAGTTGAAAAAATTCATTCAAATGAGTTCAACTAATGAAAGTGGATTCACTGGTAGTAATTATCAACGATTTGATGATGATCTACCATCAAATCATGGCCAGGATAACCATGGAACAAGTCCTAGTAAGTTATTTATCAATAAACAACAATTAAATTATTATTCATTAACACAACAATTAATCGACATGTGATATTTAAGTCATTATTAATTACTGAATCCTATCTTAAGTTTGTTTTTATACCATTTCGTTATTTAATTAATGTTGTAATCATTTTTATTTAATATCTACAATGAGTAATTTCATTGTCTATCTTTATTTTTATTTTTTTCTATCCCTTGTTTATCTTTTTTTGCGTCCTTGCTTCTCTTAATCAGTGTTAATCTTGATGATAACCAATTTTTTATTTTCATTACTCTACTGTTAATGATTTTTAATATCTATTCTTCTGTTACTGCACTTACTTTCGGTTGCACGCTTTATTCTCTTTAGTATTTTCGCACACTGGCTTTTTTTTCTTTTAGAATATGGATCTATATTATCTTGCGCTTCCTTAGACAACTATCCAAGAACATCACCGAAGAAGGATTACACAACATCACCAGAATCATACCAAAGGAGTCTCAGAGATGTGGAGATTGATGATTTGACTGAGAGTGCTGCTTTTGCTAGGCAGACAGTGGTTATGGATATTGATATGCATTGGGAGATGAATTATCATGAAGCTGCGATATTTTTAGAGGTGAAGACACTTGAATCATTATTTTCTCTTTAATTATTTCTTTAGATTATTATTTATTTGCTTTCAGAGATATTATTTTTGATGTTTTAGGCCTTATCAAGACTATTTACTCTCTTTTTTAGATTTCTTTTTTATAAAAGTAAAGGATGATAGTCAATGATAATAAAAAAGATTGATAAATAAAATGAATATAATTCATTGTTTATTAACCATTTTTATTGCTTAATATTGGGTAATATTTATTGATGAAAATAATAAGCATATTTGAAGTATACACTTTTCAAAAAAATTTCAAAAACATATTTTGTTGGAGTATAAACAAAATTCATCATTACTTTATTTCATGTAATGATTAGATTACTTGTTTGTAGTATAAATAGCATGGTTGTTTAAACCTTGCTCCTGTTTATTATTTGTTCTAAAAATACAATGAGTGTAAAAAGTATTCGTATTTGTATAAAAATTATAAGCAGTCAAAAAATTTGTTTCTTCATTAAGACCCATACGAATACTTTCTACACTCACTGTATATTGTGATAATACGCTGGTGTCTTCCATGGGATATCTTGGTTCTCGTGATTCCTAAAACACAACAATCCTAAGGGTTGCTAGGTATTAGACGTCGTTGAGACTTGTCATCTTGTTGTGATGCTAATTGTGGATAATAAAGCGAGCTGAAAAGTCTTGATTTACTTATAACTTAAGCTTAGGTTTCAATCTATATCAACCGTTTTTTTCATTTTAAATGTGTTTTAGGCCTCTTTTGGGCTCATTTAGTTTTACTAAGGAAATTAGAATGGCGAAGGAAACATTCAAAAGTTTAAATAAGATTATTTACTTTTATACAAAATTCTAAAGATTCACATTTTTTAAGAAAAATTATCATGATAAAAATATTTACGATTGAAACAACCTTCGAGGGGGTACTAGTACTACACATGACATATATGAGTTAGTAAATTTTTTATTAGACAGAATTATTGTTGCATATTATCAAGTTTATTATAAATAATATGTCACAGATCAAAATATCATGTTTCTTTATTATGTTTGATAATAATTATGTCATAACTACAAGAATTATTAATTTATGTTATTATTTATTTCATACATTAAGTCTGGTATTAAGATATATCTGTTTCTGTTTACAATAGAGTAATAAAACATTGCCATGAGTTTATTAAAAATTGTATAAATTGAATCAATTCTTTATACTTCTAGCTCTATACATAATGCTTTATTGTGAACAGACCTTGTTATTCAATAAAAATTAAAATAATTATTATACTTAATTTTTTTCTTTTAAATCTATTATTCAGTAAACATTGTCACTAATTTTTTTTATTAATGCTAGATTGGTTTTTTCAGGAAGGAAGAAATAATGAGAAATTCGATTCCCATCCACGTCATCCTGAAGATCTACCAGCTTATCTTCTAGTCCATAATGCTTGGTACTATGGCCTTGATCTCTTAACTTCTTTAGTTCTTTTAGCACTGGCTTTTGTTGAAGAACCAGCCATTCCTCTCTTCCAGGTAATTCGTTAATTGAATTAAAATAAATTAGCTTTGCTATTAGGTTTGTAGTTATTATTTAGAATTGAAGCTCCAGACTAGATACTCTAGGATAAAATTAAATGTTTTAAAGTTAGATATAGGAAAAATACCTAAATACTTTGATAACCCTGACTGTTTTGATTCTAGCTACCAGTCTGGGCTCATGGATCAATAGAATTATTAGCTTTGATCACAATTGGCATTGAGTTGGCATTGAAACTACGGTGGATTGGATGGGGAACTATTTTGAAACATAAACGAACAATGCTGAAATGTATCACCCTTGCTATCATGTTCCTAGAAGCTATCATTGTTGTCATCAGACAATCTTCACATTTTCGTGTCACCCGAGCACTAAGACCTATTTTCTTGGTTGATACCAAGTACTGTGGTGGTGTTAGAAGATTTATCAGACAAATTTTACAAACTCTTCCACCAATCCTAGACATGCTAGGTCTTTTGCTCTTTTTTATTATTGTCTACATGGTCCTTGGTTACTTCATGTTTTCAGAAACTAATAGGAATTTTGCTACGCTGCAAGACAGCTTTGTTAGCCTTTTTGTGCTTCTTACGACCGCAAAGTAAGTTAAACAAGTCATTTAAATAAACATTAGATTTTTTTTTTTCTTGAACTAGAGTTTTCTAATTATTTTCTTTTTTTTTTAGCTTTCCAGATGTTATGATGCCCTCATTTTCACGAAGCAAATGGTATGCTATTTATTTCGTTTCTTATTTATGTATGATGCTTTACGTGATGATGAATCTGATGTTGGCTGTTGTGAATGAAACATTTACATCAGCAGAACGGGATAAATTTAAAAAATTATTCCTACATAAACGTCGGGCTTGCCAGCATGCTTTTAAACTTCTTGTGTCAAAGCAAAATCCTGATCAGATGAAATTTAAACAGTTTGAAGGACTCATGCGTTATTATGCTCCAAAGAAAAGTAAGTTTTGGAATTATTTTAGTTTAAATACATTTTTTATTAATTATTATTATTTATCTTCAGGTACTCTCGATGTTATTCTCATGTTTCGTCACATGAATGCGTCAGGAAGTGGTGCATTAAGTTGTGAGGAATTTTTATCTGTTTATGATGTTACGACACTTGAATGGGAACCACAGTACTCTGGAATCCCTTGGTATCGGACAACGTGGCCTCCATTGCAGATGTTATGCACCGGTGCACATGCTGCAATTACATGGCCGTATTTCGAAACTGTTGTATGTACGTAGTTATTCATGACTCATTCATTATTGTTTTTTTTTTGCTTACTAAGAAACTTAGCAAATAAAAACTAAAAATACAAGAGACTCTTATTAATGAATAAAATGAATGAAAATGTTCTAGGGGTTGGTAAAAAAAATTAATTAAAATATAAAAAACTACAATCCCAAGCAAGGGGTAAAATTACCGAAAAAATTACTTCAAAACTAGTTCTTTTTTATTATTTCATAAACTAGGCAAAATACAGAAAAAAGTTTCAAACAAAAGTTAAGAATCTTTTCATTTTACATAAAAAAGATTCTTATAGTTTACCGTCTATCTCTCATAGTTTAGCTGTAAGATGACGGTAAAGATAAAAATAATCCATTTTCAACTTTTTTTCATCTTTATTGCCATTTTTCAGCTAAACTGTGAGAGATAAAAAATAAAATCTAACGATCTTTTTTGTTTAAAATTAAAAGATCTTTAATTTTTGTTTAAAACTTTTTTTTATATTTCCTATAGTTTGCGAGATAATCTCGAAATACTGAACTTAATATTTTTATTTCATACTTTTTTTTAAAAAGGATTAGACTTTCATTTACTAAATTAATCAGTTAAAAAATTATTTGCAGACGTTACAATTTTTTTAAACGGCGTAGCTATGGTTGTTAGATTGTTTCAATCGTCAAATAATCCAGTTGAATCAGCACACAGGTTTGCTGCTGATTGGGACACATTTGTGTTTGGTGGTTGTAAGTAATCATGAAATCATCATAAAAAAAAAAAAAATTAAATACATTCCAACGAAAGTAAATACTAACAACTAAATTCCTAATATTTATTCCAGTATTTGTAACTGAAGCTTTGACCAAAGTCCTTGGATTGGGAATGAGAAGATATCTGAGCTCTGGCTGGAATCTTTTCGATTTAGGAGCATCAGTAACATCAATAATAGCAGGCTGTTGCTTATTATTATTTCCAAAAGCATATTTTTTTGTAATATTCCGACCACTAAGACTTCTCAGAATATTTAAAATTAAAAAACGTTACCGAGATGTCTTCGGTACTCTGGTTATCTTATCACCATTGATGTGCTCCACAGCCATTGTGATGCTTATTTTATATTATTTCTTTGCTATTATCGGCATGGAAATGTTTTCTGGACATGACATGCGTAATTGTTGTATGTAAGTATACCTTGATAAAAACTTTTACTCCATAAATATTCACTCATTAATTTATGAATTAATGAATTTAAAAATTTTTATTTTCAGAAATACAACAGTGGAAGATTTTTATAAATACTCGGTAAATGGCAGCACAGCCTTAGGATATTATTATTTAAATACATTTGATAATTTAATGGCAAGTGCCATGACATTGTTTGAATTAACAGTTGTTAATAATTGGTTCATATTAATGAATGCATATGCTGTGATAGTTGGATTTTATACTCGATTTTATTTTATGATTTTTTATCTAGTTACTATGATTGTTTTAACCATTGTTGTTTCAAGCTTTTTGGAAGCCTTTAGATTTAGGATACAATATAAACGTTCGACGTCAAAACGTGATGGTAAGTTTATTTTAATAATCATTTCTTTCGATCAGTCTGACTAATTATTTATCAACACTAACTTCATAATATTCTGATGAATTTATTTATATCAGTTATTATTTTTTGAGTTTTTAAACTTCAAAAGAACCTGTTATTAGTTATAAAAATAATACAAGGCAGATATACAACTATTAAAAATAATACATAGCAAATGTAGAATGTTACAGAGCCTTTATTTTCGGTTTTACAGAGAGAGGAAGATTTATTTTTATTTTCATTAGAGATTTAATAAGTATTATTAGTATTATTTGGTTTATTAGCATAAACAAGCTATACAGGCAGTGTATAAATAAACATAAATCGCAATTATAGAATTAAATAAATGAAACATAATACAAAAACAATTATAAAAGAACAGAAATATTAATCTCAATTCGTAATAAAAGGGTTTATGAGTGTTGTACAGTCTACATTATCATATAACGTTATTTAACGACTTTGCTTTTAAAATATTTATTATCATTGATAGTAACTTTGAGAAGTCTTTTTTAAAATAAACGTTTAATCAAAAAATGCGGTTGTTGATGATAAATTGCTCACATTAATGTACTTGTCTTGTTAATTAGTGATTGTTAATAACCATTAGATCAGTCTTTAAACTTCAAATTCCCTGATAAAAAATAACTAGAAAATGAAAGAAATATTTTTATGGTAGTATTTAATTAAAAAAAAAAAATAAATTCATTGTTTAATATTTTGTTGTATTGAAATTTGTCGTTTTTTTCAGAGGAAAAAATGTTGCATGAAGAAGTCGAACTCAAGTGGGATGAATTACAATCTATCATACAAGATTTTCAGATTTTAGAACAGTTGAGACCAACATTGATGATTCATGTGAGTACTAAATACTTTCTTTTTTTCTTGAAAAAAAAAATTTTTTTATATGTAGAAAAATTAATAGACAGTTTTTTTTTCCTCTTTGATCGTAAAGTAGAGAATAAAATTTAAAAAATTTTTTAAACTGATTATTAAAAGATGATTACTTCTACTTAAAATTCTTTAGACAAATTACATGATAACTGTAAAATAGAAAGTGTATGAGTAATTTAACAAAATTATTATTAGAACACGATGACGTACATTGGCTCTCGACCTCGTACACGTGAGGTGCTACAACGAAGAATGTACAGTCAAGAAATATACGATTGGCTTACGGAAGCTAAATTGGAGGAGAAACATCCTGTCAACGAGTCAGTAAATAATTTTGATGAAATTGAAATTGATGATTCTAGTATTGATGCCGATCATATTCTTCGGAATAGAAATCACCAAAGTAGAGTATCGACTAGCCCTATTTAATATTAAAAAGTTAATAAATTACTTATTTATCTATTTTTTAATAGATAACAAAATTTATACTATTGAATAATGATTGAATGATCGTAGTATTGTCAGCAAAGTTGTGAAGTCAGGATTTTTCAGCATGACAGAAGGTTTTAAAAAAATATTCTTGGAGTTGATAGAAATAGTAAGTAATGATTGGAAAAGTGTCCCCGTTCCAGGAAAAAGGGTAGATTAAAATAAAAATTGCTTTGAAACCAGTATTTCGAGATTATCTCGCAAGCTATAGGAAATATAAAAAAAAGTTTTAAACAAAAATTAAAGATCTTTTAATTTTAAACAAAAAAGATCGTTAGATTTTATGTTTTATCTCTCACAGTTTAGCTGAAAAATGGCAATAAAGATGAAAAAAAGTTGAAAATGGATTATTTTTATCTTTACCGTCATCTTACAGCTAAACTATGAGAGATAGACGGTAAACTATAAGAATCTTTTTTATGTAAAATGAAAAGATTCTTAACTTTTGTTTGAAACTTTTTTCTGTATTTTGCCTAGTTTATGAAATAATAAAAAAGAACTGGTTTTGAAGTAATTTTTTCGGTAATTTTACCCCGTGCTCTATTGTCACTCACTAATTTTTAACAATCCCATGAACATTTCCTAAAATTTCTCATCATGCTGTCAAATTCTAATTCAATAATCATCCTGACTGAACTAATCCCAAAAACTTAACGTTGAATGATAAAAATTAACTTTTTGAATCAACAATTTTAATTGTAAATAATAAAATAACTTATTTGTTGTTAGTAAACATGGAAAATTACTAAAACAATAATAATCACGTATTGTAAATTATTTATTGAAAAATAATCATCATATTTAACATTATTTATATTCATAATTATTTACATTAACTATAAAATGGATATATTATTTATTTATACAAAAAAAAAAACAACCGACGTATCACATCACCAAAGCTTTAAAATTCATCATAAAAATTGTAGCTAAGTTAGTTAATAACAATATTCCCGCAATTGTTTAAAACATTCCCAATATCGATAAAAATAAGAATCGATTGATGTATTAATAAAAAAAATATATATATAAAGTCATTAATAAATAAAATATTGTAATAAATAATTGAAATCAATAAAAAATTGATCAATGTTAACAATAACAAAGTGAAATAAAGCTAAAATTCTTATAAAGCATTGTCAAGTACGTTTAATTCCCGATATAAATTTATAATTCTTCAAGAAAAAAATCCGGCGTTTAGAAGCCATGATTCAGTAGCAGTCTAAAATCCTCTATGATCTTAACACAGTCAGCCATATTTCAACAACAATGCACTTCATTTGTGCGCCACATTTTATCTAACAGAACTCCTCCACATAGATTTGCACCCCAGCTACTTTAAATTACTCATGAATTTGTACTCCAGCGCCACCTAAACAAGTCCAAATGACGCCAAACCCACGCTCCGTAAGGACTCGCATAAGTTGGTCAACAACATCATCAGAAGTGTCAGGCAATAATAAAATATACGCATATCCACCGCCTCCAGCACCAGTAAGTTTAGCAGCAAGACCATGTTTCCTAGCTTCAGCACAGATATCATCTAGTGCTGGATGAGAAACTTGGCAAGCACTCAGCAATGATTGATTAATATTTATCAAAGTCATGAGTCGTTCATAGCACTCTCGTACAGCTACTTCCGACTCTTCTGCATCTAAATCACGTATTTGTTCAATAACTGATAGCGCATTAGTAGCAACATTCTCCATAGCATCAAGAATCGGATCAAAAACCTTAGGAAATTCTCGTTTCAATGATGCTACTTTTTCTACCAACACTTTCGTACTCCTAGAAACCTTTGTATCAACCAACAAGACTTTCATGCTTTTTACTCCGATCAGTGGTGTCAATTCCGCGTTTTTAAATTTAATAATAGAACCGTAAGTGCATACAGAGTTATCAACACCTGACGGTGATCCATGCATAATTCTTTCACATTTAAAGGCATACTGTGATATAATAGCTAGAGTATCAACATCTAAAACTAGCTTTTTATCATTCTGGCAATATGCCCAGTTCAGAAAAGCTGCAGATACACAAACGGCAAATGATGCTGAACTTCCTAGACCAGAACTCACTGCTAATTCAGTAGTGATTGTTATCTTAAATGGCTGAATCATTAGGCTTTCATTCTGACTCATTGATATTAGTACGTACATCATAGCTTCTAGTGCTAATTTTTGAAGATTGTTTTTACTCTCTAGAGTATCAACAAAGTCTTTGATATATTGATAAAATTGATCGTGATTATCAATAGCTTTTGGACACTCTTTCACTGAAAAATATTCAAGAATTTGTAAGAGTGGGATATACAAATCTAATTGCACTGTAGGTAAGTCTGCGTGAATCATTGAATCACTTTGAGGTAATTCTTTGAAGGTCAATGTTGTGCGTAAATCTAGAGCTCCAGCTACTGCTGTTTTTTGATAAACTACTGCATGTTCTCCATACAATATTAGCTTACCAGGTGCTGATACTTTAAATTCCATTATAATATTTTGGTTTGATGATTATTCACTAGTGTTGGGATTAATTGGGATTAATTGATATTGATATCAAGATTGGTTATTATTTTTTACATCAGTTATTCACTGAGTTTCTTTATTTTTACGTTCAGATTCAACTTTCCATTGTTCTGGTGTTAATGTTGATTGCGAGAATGCATGAATTTCTTTTAGTTCTTCCTTTAAGATTGAATTAACTAACCTGGAAAAATATTTAACAATCAAAATAAGTTGGTATTGCAGAATGAACCTTTTGTTGCACAGCTATTTTAGGAGACTAATTTTTATGATGATTCTTACATAGTTCAAAGGTCTTTAGATTATATCATAATGAACCGTGCATTGCTTCTAGTTCAAGGACACAACCGAAAAATAATTATGAACAGAAACGATACAATGAGGGAATTGCGTCTGCGCGTGCGCAGACACATCAATTAAGAAAAGAGAAAGTTTACATTTTCTGCATTGTCGTGATTTATTGGACAAAGACAACACAATTTAAACGGAAAATGGTTAATGATTGAATATTATTTCACGAGGGAGAAAAATATGACATTTTAGTCTGAGAGTCTAAAAAATTTCTGAGTCAATTAAGAATCAATAAAAATACACGGTTGATTTATAAACGCATGTGCAACAGAAGATTTAAAAAACCAACATGTTGAAAAGTGTTTTAACTAAATTTATAAAATTACCTGTGCCGTTGCAAAAGATTTTTGCCTTCGAATTCTTTTGATACAATCAAAACTGCAAATTTATTACCACAACCATCAGACTGATCTACAACTTCCTACAGTAAAAAAAAAGAACCAATAATTTTTATGACAAATTATATCTTTTATTCACATTAATTACAATTATTCATTTTTTAATGATTTATTATTTCTTGGTTTCCATTTTATAAAAAAGATTTGTTTGACATTAAAGTATACAAAAAATAGTAAAAAATGGCCGCAAGAGTACAATGATATGAGTAAGGGAAATAAATCGGGATACCGATCGGGTGGTTTACAAAATAAAATACCAATCATCAGAACAATCATTCCCAACATTGATAAAATAAAGCCATACATTTTAGAATAATTAATCCAACTAAGTTTTGAATCATCTTTAGGTTTAACTAAAATATTAGACTTTTTCTTTTTCGATTTTTTGCCAATCGGTTCACTTTTCGGTTTCTTGATGCCGAATTCTGATAATAAATTACCGGTTATCAGTAACACAATAGTGATATAAAACATCATTAATCCAACAACAGCTATGATCAGTCCATCTTTGACTAATAAAGGCAACATACTGAAGACAGAAACAATTAGGAACCAGAAACAGGGGAGGACATCTTTGTGGAGATTAAGGACAACAGGAATGGCAACAAGTAGAATACTTTTTTCATGAACTTGGAATGAAAATAGGTAAAATCCAAGAGCAACATTGACAAAAGATAACAATAATTTGTCTTTGAAAGGTCGATAGTAAATATCAAGGCATGATGGAGTAACAGTTATGATTGTCACTGCTAGGCAGATCACTGCCAGTTGATGGTTATCTAACAGACTTTTTAATTTGATAACAATATTTATGGCACACCAGACATTGGATACTTTGTCTTCAAAGACACCCCTGGAGATGGGAAAGATTCTTTTGATGACATCAACAAAGCTATAATTATGTAAAAATGGAAGCCAGATAATGATAAATGTTATAATAACTGTCAGAGAAACTTCTAGCAAAATCATAAATGCTGATAAGTAAGATTTCTGCTGATTTATTGCCGATCTGCATACTCCAAGGATGTAGAAGAAAATCGGTAATGCGTGATAAAGCTCCATCTGCTTGTAATTAAGTGCTAGCACAAACCACAGTGATCCCAACTTAAATCGGTTTCTGACAAAAAAGGTTACCGATATCACAAAGAAACCCAGAGAGACACAATTGTATTGAAAGTGTCCGTGATCGATTAAAATAACGCCTGGATAGACTAGTGCGATTATTAAGTAATATTCAAATCGGTTGTAGCCGAAAATATCGTTATCATTAGGCACCAGCCATTTTTTGTTAACCTCACTTCTGACACCAGAGTAGAAGTAGAACCAAATTGCTGGAATGTATATCAATAAATCGACGACGAAAACAGTCAATCTCATGAATAGTTTGTGATCAACCGATTCATAACCTCTAGACTCGTGTAACTGGACATACTTAGGATTGATGTAATGAGCTATTTTTCCCATTATCAAACTGTGATATGCTGTCAATGGCGGATAATCCAATCCCCAGTATTGAAGATCGTTATGAGTACTATTGATATACCATTCATGGACCGGTAAATTATAGGTTATCTCTTGCCAGTGACGTTGAGCCTCGTAGTCTCCAAACATAGATGGCTTTTTTTCTCCACTGTACGGATGGAATGTAACGGTATATCTTAAGAGGGCACTCATCCCAATTATTAAAGATAATCTAATTATTTTGTCGGCCATTTTTTACTTTCTTATTATTATATTTTACTTTGTTATTAATTTCTGTAATCAAACCGGAAATTTTACTTGTTTTTTTCACACTTTTATTTCAAATTTAGCTGATTAATTTTATTGAGATTTTAAATCATAACTATATAAATTAGGAAATGCAGCAATTTTCAATTAATAGCTATTGTTTAATTATTTTCCTTGATAAAATAAAATTATTTAATTCATAGATTCTTAGAAATTAAAACTAAGAAGTGTTATTCTTTATTTTTCTTTTAAATAAAAGCGACTAATTTTTTCTAACAGACATTTTTTTTAAAAATAATTTTAGGTTACTTCAAACTTTCCTTTCATTCATTTTGTAGTCAATTTTTTATTTAATTCAAAATATAATCACTCACTTATTTTAGTCAATGCTTTTCACTTTCAATAATTATATAAACTTTCAAAAAAACTTCTACTTATGATAATGACCAGATTCTTTAGAATAATCAGTTAAAAAAAATTAATTTTTTTATCTTAAAAAAAAGAATTTAAAATATCGTAGTGTGTCTGACAATTAAATGCCGATTAGATAAAAAAAAAAGTTTATTTTAAGAATAAATTTGTGAATATTCACTATTTGCAGTGATAATAATAGCACTGATTGAAATAGTGATGATTTTACAAATGACAATCAGTCACACTGATTTTTACTAATCTATTTTAAAGAAATGTTAAATAAAAATTAGGTTAAGAAGAATCTTTAATAAATATTCAAGACACACTTGTTGATGATAGACATCATCTGTGACCTTCAGTCCATCAGCCATCATTCAGAAAGCTTGATAGGACCAATCCTTATTTTTAGATGCAAAAAATGCGGTCAATTTTGTTAAACAATGATATTATTCATAAGAAGACACGTTAATGTAATTCTAAATTTAACTTTAAATAACAATTGAGCATTAAAAAATTAAGTACTTACAGACTTGAGTGTTTTTCTCAGAATCTATGAAATTCAATAGAATTATTTGACAAAGGTAAATTAATTTTAATGTTCAAATGACATAATTATTAGTCTTTAAGACATTATAATCATATTTAAAATATGCTTCACTTCCTTGATCAATAATTAATAAACAAATTTATAGACAATAGTACTTACAATATGTTCTAGATCAAGTTCTTTGGTTAGTTTGGCTTGAATATAATCCTTGGAGTATGGCATGAGAATAGAGTTATTATAATGATTATTTTAACTTAGATATTTATCAATGCCTGAATTACTTCCAACAATCAAACTTGAATATATTTTCCGTTCAACTAAATGACCTTTTTTTTTCGCTGTTTTCTAGTATTCAATTATGCATGCGGCTTGTTGATTTTATCTATATTAGAATGCAATATTTTAGATAACACTAAAAATGAATTCTTTTAAATAATTATACGTACTTTAACATAACTGCTTGCCGGCAATTAAATATGTAAACCAGTATAGATGCAGAGAAAATACTGAGAATGCTGAGCACACGCTTTTTCTATAAAATATAACCACACATTCTCTCTTTGAAGTATTCCTTTGAATAAACCGTTTTTTTTTTCAAATCCGTTGACTTATCAATGATCAACAAGTTTTTGAATTTTTCAGTTCAACAATTGGCCACTGGATTCGTTAGTATGCATGTCTAGGTTACCGACGGCGTTCTAACCTCTACGATTTGTTTTTGTTGCGCATGTGTTTCGCGTGTTTTTGAGATTATTTAACAATAATCCTTGTTATTGTTAAAATAATGGAAAGGTATGAAAATAAATAGAAATAATTGGTTTAATATATAACTTAACCTATCATTTAATTACAGTGATGGTGAAACAAATAGAATGGAGTGTGAAAATCAAAGTGAAGAGTCGGATAATTCTGATTATAAACCACTAGGGAACTTATTAAATGCTGAAGATGATGTGAAAAAGAAGAAAAAGAAACGAGGGATTATTTATTTATCAAAAATACCGAAAAGTATGAATGTAACAATGATTCGAGAAACTTTTTCAAAATTCGGTGACGTAGGACGCGTTTATCTTCAACTTGCTGCAGGTAATATTTAATAATTCTTTAATAAAAATTACAGGATAGAATTATTAATTGTTTCTGTAATAATTTTGCAGATAAAAGAAATTTGAAGAAAAAGAAACCAGGGAGGGATTTTACTGAAGGCTGGGTTGAATTTGAAAGCAAAAAAGTAGCAAAATATGTTGCTGCAACTTTGAATAATAGACAAGTATCAACTAGAAAACGTAGTAAAAACTATGATGTTATTTGGAATATCAAATATTTACCAAGGTAAGAATTAGTTTTTTTTTTTTTTTAATATCCCAAATGCACATGTAGGTATTTTAGTGTTTTACAACAATAGGTTTTAGTTGTCAACATAATATAATCATCGAAAACTGTATTTAAATATTAAAAAACAACTGTGTTACAGGTTTAAATGGGTTCATTTAAGCGAACGTTTAGCATACGAAAAAGCAGTTCACAAACAGAGATTGAAAACCGAAATAGCTCAAGCGAAGAGAGAAATAAACTTTTACTCCTACAATGTTGATAGAAGTAAGAAGTTAGAGAAGAAACAACAAGAAGGGCAATCATCGACATTTATCATGCCTGAAGTAAAACAGCGAGACACAGATAAGGAAATAAGAATGAAGAAAATGAAAAATAATAACAAAAATGGAAAAACCGAAGACTCTAGTGAAAATCGTAAAGAATTTTTAAAATCAATATTTACTTGATAAAATAAACATTCAAATTTTTATCATTAATATATTTATAATTTTGTTAAAATAATTAAGGAATTTACGTTAAGATAAATATAATAAAAATAAATAAGATACAAATATTATTTAATTCATTTTAATAAATATCAAATATTTTCGTTCACAATTGATGATTTATATTGCACTTCATTCTTTGGCAAGTGTTTTAAACAATCACACTATTGATAATAAATTCATGATCTCTTATACATTAATTTATTTATTAACTAATTAAGTAATTTGTCAATATCAATTATTTATATTCCAATCAATGAATTAATGTCTGATTATTTAATTTATCTCAAACTTAATTAGTTAATTTATAAAATTAAATACAAATGATGATAATTTTTATTTTTTTTTCGTTGTCATTATCTATTGCTCAATGACATTGTTATTAATTTTACATTCTTTTTGTTTGTTTCTTTTATTTTTTGTGTAATCATATGATATTAATAACAATTTATCAATAATTATCATCCACAAAGTTGCAAGGCTTAATTAACAATTTATGTTTTTAATTAACAAACCTGATTGATCAGACTAGTGAATAAAAACCCACTCGTGCGATATAAAAATATTACTGTGAAAAATTTTCATATCAACAACATTTGATTTTCATTTTTTTTCTTTTTCTTTTTAGTAATAAAAAATGTTTAAAATGGCAAAATTGTATAATTCTTATTCTTATAGCATTAATTAAGTATTGAATTACTTAATTATTAATATTATATTGTTTTTTTTTTTTTTTTTTTTTCAAATTTCATCTTGCTGACTAGAATTAACTCTATAAAGACACAATAGAGGAGGAAGTGATGAGATATTGTTTTTTTTTGTTTGTTTTTTTAAAATTCAATGTTTAAAAAAAAGAATTTAAATTAGAATGAATTAATTAGTTTTTTTAGCATCAGACTTTTCATCTTTAGCCTGTCCGCGTCCCATAAGTTTTGCCAATGAGTCCCAGATGCCTCCAAAGAATAGAGCACAAATGAGATTTTCAAATGGTACGAAAGGATCGTGAATTCCAAGTAGAATTGATGATAGCTAGAAAAAATGGATAAAATTGATTAGAAGCCACTGTTAAGTTTATTTGTTTGGTGATTATACAGAGAGTAGGTTTCACTTTTGATGACCTTGATTGTTCTATGTATTTCATAGTGGTTAGATTTTTGTTTGTAACAAGTATATCATTAATACAAACAGAGTCCAATCATTAATATTGAAATCAGGATTTTTCAGCATGGCTGAAAATTTCAGGAAATGATATCATGGTTAAATTACTCTTAAACCCATTTTTTTAAAATATCTCAGAAACTATGGGAGATATAAAAAAAAAGTTTAAACAAAAATTAAAGATCTTTAATTTTTACACAAAAAATGTATCTACAGTTTAACCGTTATTTCTCATGGTTGATTTAAAAAATGACGATAAAGATGAAAATAATAAGTTTTCAACATTTTTCCATCTTTACTGTCATTTTACAGCTAAACTATAAAAGATAAAGGAAAATTATAACGATCTTTTTCGTGTAAAATTTAAAGATCTTCAATTTTTGTTCAAACTTTTTTTTTATATCTCCCATAGTTTCTGAAATAATATTGAAAAATTGATTTTGGAGTAATTTTACTCCAATAATCAGAGCCCCATCTTCATCATTACTGATTATTCTTAAAAACCTCGTTTTCAATTGCAAAAATTTCTTATTTGTCTTACTCAAACTCCTAGAGTATTTAGACCAAAGTAACCGAAAGTTTTCAACTTTTATTTGACTTAAAACTAATAATTCAACAGAAAGAGATTCATAAACCTCTTAAGTTTTAATGAACATCTCCAACAATTATCCTCTTTTTTTCCAAAAGACTCAAGACTCTTCACCACAGACCCAAGATATAATATGATAAATATTATATTATCCTTCTTATTCTCAAGCATAAAACATCACATTTTTCTTTTTCATTGTTCTTTAAAAAAAAGTCCAACATGATAATTTTATGTCTTATTG